>CM021101.1:397714058-398160284 GCA_007115665.2 Sequoiadendron giganteum | reverse complement strand
GCGGGTAAATTTGGTCCCATGATGGATGTCCCAAGATGAGTGATAACCTTGAGAGAAACCACTTGGAGACTAGTCGCACGCCCTCGACACTGTAAATTCGTCCCTCCTCCAATGAGTCTAGGCAAGAGAAATAAAGGCGAATCTATTCCGAGTTGTGATGAACCCAACTGGCTCCATCCAAACCCCTGTAGTATTTTCTTATCTTCTTGTGTTTTTTTAAAGAAAGTTTCTAGAAAGAAGAGAAGGGGCACAAGCATATAAATGCATATAAAATTGCAATACAGTAATATTTTGAGCAACAGATGTAATAGATGTTATATTGCAGTACGTACAATGAGATTGACAACGATTTACATACCCGAAATGCTCCAGAATAATTAAATAGAAATTTACAGAGCCTGGCAGGCAAGATATGTTGAATCTGACAAATAGCCACACCAAAAGCCTGAACTGGTCTTTTCCCCAAGCAGAAACTGGATCAAACGTCTACAGAAGGTAAAGCAAGGAGAATGCAAGTCTGAAAGCCCCCAAAAGCTAGGCGCTTTGGAGAATACTTCACACGCCTTGACCCAGAGAAAACACGTTTTTCCAAGAGAGGAAGTACAACTGCTGCAAGGAAGAGTACGGCCAATGAATGAAGCTGACTAAAGCAGAGGAAAGACGTCCAGATCATCAAACCCCCCCCAATTATTGCAAAAGCTGAAATAACCAACACGTAAACTCTGATAAAGCTCAATAGAACCTCTGAATGAAGCCCTCACAGATGCACTAATTCAGCTGGTCTTTCACAGTCTCAAAAATGCTCAACACTAAAGAAGATCTCGCTCTCCAATGGCAGATAATGCTCAAACCCTTGTCTCAGAGATAAGCACAGAGAAATAAAATGGCAAAGTCAAATAATCATGAATGGAGTTCTATTTGCCAAAAATGCCTTATATCCCCAAAAAGGCACGAGTATCAAGAAAGTACGACTTGGCTCTCAAATAAAATACATTAAAATGTATTTAATAACTTTTCAATAGTTAAGCAATTAAATAATTGCCTTTCCCAAGTTGAGCGCACTTTATATTTAAGTGATTTAATTTTAAATCACTTTATGATATATTTAAGTGATATAATATTTATAGTCAATTTGACTTTATAAAAAAAAAAACGTTAAGTTAAACAATTAACTTAAATCACTTAAATATCCATAACTTCCTCCAAACTCCATATATTTCCGTGTCGTCAAAAGCTAGCAAACACCGAATACCAAATGCTCGTGCTGACTCCCATACTGAAGGTAGAGAGGGGTGAGAATGACAACTCACCAAAACGGTCACTGACCCTCTAACCAAATCCCGTTAGCCTACAAGGGTCCAAGAAATAGGCTAACTCAACAAGCTCCTGAGAATTGACTAGATCAGGGACATCATACGGGTAGAGCATAGAAATCACAGCATGTTAAGATAAAATATGTAAGCATACATTTAGGTAAATCATGATATGTGTATATGTCAATGTTGAAAATATTATCTAATACATCCCTTTCATATGTTGATTAAGAGAATTTTTCTTTTTGTTTAACTTATTCTCGAGTATAGTTGTACAAATGCATAGTTGATATCAACTGATGGTATAAACAGATATTTAAAACCATTTATAAAGCTAAATTGTCTACACTTAAACCAAACCCTCACTTTGAAATATGCACTTTCTTTGTTTTTTAGGACAAATCCCTAAGGGGACATTACAATTGGTATCAGAGCATAATTCCGCCATCCTGTGGGTTGGGTGAATGCAAACATATCACAGGAAGGGAACTATGGCTGAACAACTGGCTAATGAATTAACAACTTTCATGGAACAAACCAACCAAACCCTTTTAAACCAAAATAAAGGGATAGAAAAGTCAAACCAAGTACTCACCCAAGCCCTTCATAACATGGAAAACTCACTCAGTAACCTAAAAAACAACCCATCGAATGGGAGGGACATTGGTTCAAATCACTCAAAGGCTAATAATGGGTCATCCTCATCTAGAGTACCCAAACCCCCCTTCATGGCTGAACAACTGGCTAATGAATTAACAACTTTCATGGAACAAACCAACCAAACCCTTTTAAACCAAAATAAAGGGATAGAAAAGTCAAACCAAGTACTCACCCAAGCCCTTCATAACATGGAAAACTCACTCAATAACCTAAAAAACAACCCATCGAATGGGAGGGACATGGGTTCAAATCACTCAAAGGCTAATAATGGGTCATCCTCATCTAGAGTACCCAAACCCCCCTTCATACCTAGGGAAGATACACCCAGAAGGGATGAAGAATGGGATCACATCCGAAATGGTACGGAATAAATTCTTAGAGCATATAGAGACCTTGATCCCAAACTTAGAGAACTGGAATCTTTTAGGGAATTCTGTGAAGCCAAGAGGCACGAGGTTCCTAGGCAAGGGAGGAAACAACCAAATAAAGATTTAGGACATAAAGTAAACAAAGTCTCCCTGCCCAACTTCGATGGATCAAGCCAAATCACTGCTCATGCTTGCCTGCAAAAGCTAAACACCTACTTCACCCTCAGCCCAATGACAGAAGAAGATGCACTCCAATTTGCTATACTACATTTAGAGGGCTTAGCCCATGAATGGTGGCACCATGGAATCCATACGCAAGGCCACCAAGCTATAAACTCATATGAAGAATTTTCACAATAATTCATTAGGAGGTTTGACAGGAAATATCCCCAAGAAGATTTTAAAAAGCTCACTCAACTAAAGCAGCAAGGAGCGGTAGAAACTACATCACATAATTTCAGAAACTCTTAGTCCGAGTTTTAGGGTTAGAGGAAGATAGACTCACCTACCTATTTGTGGAAGGACTGAGAGAGTCCTTTAGAGGGATTGTTTGTGCTCTTAACCCAATTAATTTGGAGGATGCCATAGAAAAAGCCTTAAGGCTGGAAACATCAACAACAAACAGTAATAAAACTACCAACAACCATGGTAAACACTCTCACAAAAGAGATGACCCACACCGCACTCCCCTAACTAAGAGAGAACGAGATGAACTTAAGGAGAAGGGTTTGTGCTTTACATGCAAAAAACCATGGGAGCGAGGGCATACCTGTGAAAAGAAAGAAGAAGTCAGAAAGAAGAACCTTTGTCATTATTGTAAGGAAGTGTGGTCACACGGGCATAAATGTCAAAGTAAGATTCGAGCACACAAAATAGAAGCAACCCCCGACGAAGAAATGAAGGGAAGCACACACAAGAAAGCAAGATACGGAGAAGAGGAACATGTGACTCTTGCTACAATCACACAAACTTCCAAAAACCACTCGTTTCGCATTAAGAGCACCCTTAAGGGCCAAAGAGTCATCACCCTTGTGGATAGTGGGGCATCCCACAATTTCATAGATGAAAAGCTAGTTGCAAGAAGGAAGTTAAAAGCCCAAGAATTCAAAGGATTCACTGCAGCCACAGCCACAGGTGGCATGGTCCAATGCACAAAGGTGGTCCCTCAATTGGAGATGTCCTTGGGAAATCACCCCATCAAAGAAGACTTTTATGTAGTACCACTAGACGCGGATGTAATATTGGGTACCCCATGGATTTATTCCTTGGGATGTTTTATGTTTGATCTCCTTAACTTGACACTTCGTTTCCAACACCAAGGGCAAGAAGTTACATTAAGGGGACTACCCGATGGATCACCCCAAGTAGTCTCTTGAATCGGGGTCAAGGAGAGTGGGCTGCACAATGCATGATATTAGACAAATCCACTCCCCAAGGAAAGGCCGTCCACATTGACATACAACCCATTATGAAGAAACACAAGAAAGTTTTCAATGATATTCCACCGGGATTGCCACCAAAGAGAGGTTTTGAACATATGATTGAATTGGAAGAAGGGGAAAAACCAGTAATCACTACCCCTTATACACAATACAAGGAAGAGATAGAAAAGACAATAAAAGAACTTCTAGGAATGGGGCACATCCAACCTAGTTCAAGTCCCTTTGCCTCATTAGTTGTACTTGTTAAGAAAAAAGATGGAACTATGAGAATGTGTATTGATTACAGGGCTTTAAACAAGAAGACCATTAAAAACTGCTACCCTATTCCTAGAGTGGATGAACTCATAGATGAACTTCATGGTGCCAATTATTTCTCCAAAATTGACTTAAGATCAGGGTACCACCAAATAAGGATGAGAGAGGAAGACATCCCCAAAACAGCTTTCAGATGCCACTATGGGCATTTTGAGTTCTTGGTTCTTCCTTTCGGGTTAACAAATGCCCCTGCCACCTTCCAATCATATATGAATCACACCTTCAGGAAACAATTAAGGAAATTTCTATTAATATTCTTTGATGATATACTACTCTACAACAAGACTTGGGAGGAACATCTTAAGCATATTGATGAAGTCTTAGAGATCTTGGAACAAGAATCACTTTATGCCAAAGCCTTGAAATGCGAATTTGCTTTAGATGAGATCCTTTATCTAGGGCATAAGATCAATACCCAAGGGGTCAGCGTTGATGAAGAGAAGATTAAAGCCATCAAGGAATGGCCAAAACCAAAAGACCCTAACTCAACTCAGGGGATTTGTGGGGTTGTGTAGCTACTACAGGCTTTTCGTAAAAAACTTCTCAAGAGTAGCCGCCCCATTAACAGACTTAACCAAGAAAGGGGCTTTTTTGTGGAATGAAAGATCACAAGAGGCTTTCGAAAAACTCAAAGAAGCAATGTGCACATGCCCTGTCTTAGCAATACCGGACTTCACTCTACCATTTGAACTTCAGTGTGATGCCTCAGGAGAGGGAATTGGAGCAGTTCTTATGCAAGAAAGACACCTAATAGCTTTTGAAAGCCGTAAACTCACAAAAACTGAAAGGCACTATTCCATTTACGATAAAGAGATGTTGGCCATCATGCATGCCTTGGCCAAGTTCCGACAATACTTAGTTTGTGGGAGATTTAATATTAAAACAAATCATAACAGCTTAATATTCTTTATGAATCAGAAGGATTTGAACAACTGACAACAAAAGTGGGTGAGCAAAATACGAGCTTACAATTTTGATATTGAATATGTCAAAGGAACTAATAATGTGGTAGTAGATGCCTTGTCTAGGCACCCACAAGTAAGTACCATTACCAACAACACGGGAAGTTGGAGGAATGATATCATTGCAGAATACACCAAAGACTCTCAGGCTCAAGAAATACTTGAGGGAAATGCTCCCAATAGTGAGTATAAGGTAGTAAAAGATATCATATTGTACAAAGAACGAGTATTCTTTGTACCTCACTCCAAGATAAAGGAGAATTTTTTGAAGGAATATCATGATTCCCCGCTAGCAAGTCACCCCGGATATTATAAAACCTACAAATAGATAAGGGAAAGATACTCATGGAAAGGCCTCAAAAGGGATGTGGGAAAATATGTTCAAGAATGTATGACTTGCCAGAAAAATAAAACAGAACTCAACCATCCAACAGGACTACTTCAACCACTACCCATCCCGGATCAGAAGTGGGAAAGTATTTCAATGGATTTCATCACTGGATTGCCTAAAACACAAGGAAAGGATTGCATTTTTGTAGGGGTGGATCGATTAACTAAGTATGCAAATTTCCTTCCCATATCCACAGAATACAAAGCACCCCAAATAGCCGAAGTATTTTTTAAGGAAATCTTCAAATTACATGGTTTACCTCAGAATATAGTTAGCGACTGAGATAGCCGCTTCCTTAGCCAGTTTTGGCAAGAGCTCTTCCGGCTCATAGGTACTAATCTTACTCCAAGTACTAGTTACCATCCTTAGACCGATGGGAAAATAGAAATTGTGAATAACTGGGTGGAAGGATACTTAAGGAATTATGTGATAGGACAACAAAACTCTTGGGTCAAATGGTTGCACTTGGGAGAATACTGCTACAACACAACATTCCATATGTCCATTAAAAAGACTCCATTCAAGGCTCTATACGGGTACGAAGCAACTACCTTTGGAAGCTTAGTCATTCAGGATAGTAAAGTGCGAGGTGCCCGAGACTTCATATAGCAGAACAAAGACATAATGAAAGCTCTCAAAGATAACCTTCATCATGCTCAAAATCAGCAAAAAATCTATGCAGATCGGAACCGGGTCGAAAGAGCATTTGAAGTCGGAGATTGGGTCTTCCTAAGACTCCAACCCTACAAGCAGTCATCTATCAAGGTAAGCGGAGTGGAGAAACTAAAACCTCGATTTTATGGCCCATACAAGGTCCTCCGGAAAATAGGTGAAGTAGCCTATGAATTGGAACTACCGGGCAATAGTAGGATACGCAACATCTTTCACGTATCCGGACTTAAAAAAGTTCTTGGACGACAAGATGCTCCATGTACAAAGTTACCACCCCTTGATGACGAGGGAAGACTCGTTTTGGAACCCGAAACTATCGTAAATATGCGGGAAAAAAGGTTGAAGAACAAGGTTATTCCCGAGTATTTGATAAAATGGGAAGGGCTACCTGAGGAAGATTCTACATGGGAGAATGAAGAGATATTAAAACATCCAAGATTGAACCTTGCTTGAGCACAAGCAAATTCAGAGAGGGTGGACTGTCATGTCCCAGAGATTCCGACATTAAATATAATATATAAATAAATTTTTAATACTTAACTTCATTGTAATTATGATTGTCAAAGACAATATCATAATTAGATTAAAATATCAATACATATAATAATAATAATAAGTTAGGCAAAATATATAGATAGCCTAAAGCAATCGATTACACTTCACTTATAGAGTCTTCTAGCAATAATATTCGATATATTGTTCTCTAAATAAATATTTGTGAAAGAAAGATTACACTTCACTTATAAAGTCTTCTAGAAATAATATTCGATTCTCCAAATGAATATTTGTAAAATAAATAAATATTATACCATTCGCTAAAGGAGGAAAGAATACATATTAAACGTATTAACCAAATGAAGCGACGCAAGTCACAACTCACTCCAACGGGCACGAGACTTCCAGTGAAGGTATAAGGGAGAATGAGCAGCGGGCGATTGAAAAAAAAGACAGAAGCTGAAGGAAAGAATCACAAACCCGCGCCTGGTCACGCGTCCTCCATTGACCGACGGGAAGAGGGTTGATACTATAAATGCCCAGTCAAACCCATCAAACATCCAAGACAAGGCACGTATTATAGAAAATCAACCAAGAATAACCCAGAGAAGACAAGGAACACGGGCTACAGGTAAGGCGCTCGAATTAAATAAGCCTATACCCTGATTAATACACTATAGCGAATTTACATATATATATATATACGTAATGGTGAAATACAGAAATTTGTAATTACAACAGAAGAATTCTTTATACTGGCTGTAAAATCTCAGGCACAATAATTTTACTTGCAGCAATTATTGTGACCCCATAAACAACTGTGATTCTAGCTCAAAGAATAAATTTAGCCAAACAAACTCTTCGTCAAACTCACCAAGGAGAGGATGATAGTGGAGGGAAAGGCGGTAAATTCGGTCCCATGATGGATGTCCTGTTGACGTGTGTTTTATGACAACGCCAGCACAGAATAAAATGTCCAACGGTCACTCTATTCTCTCTTGATCAAAATGTTCCGCATGCTAAGATTGCATGAAAGTTCATGCGTTCGACTCCAAGGTTCTTTTTATTGCGAATAGACTCAGTTGGTTGATGTGAATATGCTGGGTATTCCAAGGGGACTTACGTAATTGTTCGATTTTATATGCTCAAGCAAATGAAGGGTTTTGACTATGATGCTCTGGTATTTGAATGGACCGGGAAATGCTGAATTTAAAGGAGGTAGGGATAGGAATTCTACAATCTATTTCTACGGGTGGAATGGAAGGATTAGCTTTAACAGTCTTCAAACCAAACTTCGTTTCGTCTCCCCTTCGGACAACTTTGACAAAGCTGGTGCAATCTTCAAAGAATGGATGAGATGTTCAAATTGAGATTCACCATGCGCACCCCTTCACAACGAAGCAAGTGGGCACACTAAACACAATCGAAGTTATGTGCTGAGATTCCAGTTGACCACGTAGGAGCAGACTTACCGTCAGCAAGACCGCCAGTGGTATGGATACGGGAAGATATGCCCAAACTAATGTCACATTCCACAATTAACTCTACTTGCATGAAAACAAATCTACTTTACTTTACCCTATTCGAATTGGAAAGACGAAAAGATCTCGTCAACTGCCCACAACACAAAATGAAGTCACCAATCAATGAAATCTTTATATCATGAGAGTCTTACACAACAATCTTTTGCAAAAACTTTCAAAGGGAAAGTCTTTCTTTCCTTTCCAACTAAGCTAACTCCTAGCTCTACTTTAACTTCTATCAATCTCTATCTCTGTCTAGCTCTGATCTATCTCTGATTCTAATTCTAACTGTTTACAAATGAGGGGGGATGCCCCTTTTATAATGAGTCCAATTAGTGGACGGTTCAGATCTGATTACAATAAAGGGCTCAGATTGAGCCAACCATGCCCTAATTAGGGCTTCTGCCTTAAAAACCGCCACCGAGAGGAGTGGGGCAATGAATGCGCCCTCCACGCCTCATCAACGCACCATACCCTGCGATCAATGCACGTCATCTTCCTCCAGAAGGTCATTGTCTAGAAGGGCGTTTCCTTTCTCCTTTTCGCTGGCTGCAAATCCGATGAATCTGGACAATACTACCTCAATCTCCTGATCCGAAATGGGAGGAATGTGTTCCAACTGAAACTCCAAAACTGCCCATGGTGACTTTTCACCTCCCCTTGGTGCATTTAGCCTTGGCAACTTCCTTCCTTGAGCGCATTTTACTATGTGAGATGGAAAATCCACGCCATAGGTGACCTTTCACCTTCCCTTGGCGCATACAAGCATGTAGACTTCCTTTTTGAGCGCATTTGAGGATGCCTTAGGAAATTTTGATGTCTTAGTGAATATTTCTATGTCTTCAGGTGACTTTTCACCTTCCTTGAGCGCACCTAGGGGTACGAGGAGGAAATTTATGCCTTAGAAGAATTTCAAGGCCTCTTGAAGGCGCCTTTCATCTTTGCTCAAGGAAATCTCACACTTAGAGATTTTTGTATCTTTTACTCCTCCTGGGCGCATATGAGGGTGTTTGCCTGTCAGCTGTCATTTATAAGTTTCCAACGCCCTAGGTGACCTTGGCTTTCTATTTTTAGTAAACCCGGAGAAATTAGGGTTTCATTGCATTTCACCCTGTTCTGAACTGGAACTGACGTGGTTGTGCCTCCATTCGGTTTTGCTATCCTGTTCACACCTTATCTGGCACAATACATGCTATTTTTAGTCATTTGCTATTTTTAGCAAACCCTAGAATTGATCAATTTCCGTATCTCTGTTTGCTTTGAAATTTGTTCCAATTGCTTTTGATGCTGTGAGAGACCTATTCATACTTGCTTCTGGTGATGACGCACTATTTTTAGCCATGAGATGACTTACTAAAAATAGTAAGTACTCCGATTTTGCTCAAAATTTGCCAGTAGGTAGCCTGAAAGATGCTGATCATGGTGGCATGCTTCGTTTTGACATCTTTGCATTTTGCTTCATCTATTTTTAGACATGGTAGGGAAACCCTAATCTGACTTGCATGTGCTCCAGACTGCTCTTGATTGCTCCTGACTGCTCCTGACTGCTGGACTGAAGTGTTGGGTAGCTGCTTGGATGATACTGCTATTTATAGTAAGTGTCCGGAAAGTGATTAACCGGATGTCGGATGAGTTTGCACATCACAATGCCCGTGGGATCTCAAAAAACCTAGAAAAACCCAAAAAACTGGTCAACATGCGGGCACTGGCTAAAAATAGTAAGTCCCTGAAAACTGATCTGATCCACTTGCATGTCGTATCACTGCGAAGCTCTCGCGAAACCCAGATGGAATATCCGGACATGCATTGAAAATTCCTGCATGCAGACCCTAAAAATAGCCTTGGAAGGCTATACTCTGAAAGTCACCATCTCAGCTTGCATGTTACACCATCGCGAAGGTCTTGAAAAACCCAGATCAATTCTCCTGTCATTCATCGGAGAATTGTATGTTGAAGCCCTGAAAATAGCTCCGAAGGCCGAACTGCTAAAAATAGCCAGTTGTCTGAATCTGTTCAAATTTCATGTGTAGGCACTCTGAAGCTGCCTGAATGTGCTGAAGTAGTTAGAATCCAGAAATCCTGAGGAACAAGCCTCAAATTAGGTACTTACTAAAAATAGTAAGTTGTTGGATTTCAGTAGGATTTCAGGGGGATTCCGCCTTGAGCTTTCTGAATGTGTTGCTGCACTTAGATTTCACCTTAGTAACTCGATCTTGACCTCAGACGAGCCTAAAGGATAGAAACCTTAAATTTGTCAATTAATTCAATTGAGGTCAAACGAGACATCCCCGGAAGGGCAAAAGATTAGAGACAGAGAGAACCAAAGCCAAAAGACCAGAATGGAGCAAAATTAGGGGGGTCCCCATCTTGGATGGGGTGATATGTGAAAAAGGTCACAACATGTCCCAGGACGGGTGATAACCTTGAGGGAATCCACTTGGAGACTGGTCGCACGCCCTCGACACTGTAAGTTCGACCCTCCTCCAATGAGTCTAGGCAAGAGAAATAAAGGCGAATCTATTCCGGGTAGAGCATAGAAATCACAGCATGTTAAGATAAAATATGTAAGCATGCATTTAGGTAAATCATAATATGTGTATATGTCAATGTTGAAAATATTATCTAGTACATCCCTTTCAAATGTTGATTAAAAGAATTTTTCTTTTTGTTTAACTTAATCTCGAGTATAATTGTACGAATGCATAGTTGATATCAACTGATGGTATAAACAGATATTTAAAACCATTTATAAAGCTAAATTATCTACATTTAAATCGAACCCTCACTTTGAAATATGCACTTTCTCTGTTTTTTAGGAGAAATCCCTAAGGGGACATTACAAGTGATCATCCACTGCCTTAAAGTCTTGTTCAGCCTTCGAAAACTCCAACTGTGACTAGTATTTGTGAACACACTAAACACCAAGAGCTCCATTGGTCTTCAAAGGTTTAAAGTTGCCTTGAAATGCAACCAAGTAGACCAAAAAAGTCACCATATGAAATTCGTGAATTTTAATGAACTCTGTAATCTACTGGTGAAGACACTCGCTAATAAACATTGCATAGTCAAAGTTTTCCTTCTTGTCGATAACCCGAGAGATGATATAGAACATCCATGGTCGGAAAATGTTTTTCTTCTTCCTAACCTGATACCCAGTTAAGCAAATTTATTAAGATGGAAATCTCGTCCTTGAACTCACCATGCACAACTTTCTTCGGCATGTTAGTCTTTTGAATTTTCAACCATCGCTGAGCAACTTTCTTCTATGATTTGTTTTTCCTTTTCCCATATCTTGTCACAATCTAGAATGGATACAACAAAATTATCTGAGAAAGGAGGAATAGAAAAGCATTTCTCCACGTCCCTTGGCTTGAGGCTACAAACGACTCTCCCATCGGTTGACCTGATTTGTCTGGTAGACGAGTCATAATGCTTGATGCAAGCAATTACAAACTCGAGATCGAAGACCGTAATAGGAATAGACGTTGTGGCGAGCAACCCAGAGCGCTCAAGATTTATGATTGTGGTGATGCTCGTACCCTCCAACATGCTCAGATTGACAACAGGAAATACATGACCCAAGTTTGTATCGGCAGTTTTCAAAAAGTCATGCACAAAGACTGATTTGGCCTTGTAATCTATGGGGTTGAACTGCATTTTGAAAAACTAGATTTTTGACTGTAAAGTTTGGTATGTTCGGACAACTTTTAGAAAAGGCTGAAAAAGCTCTAGGATAGGCTAAAAATAGCCGATCCAGGTAAAATTTTCCAAAAAAATTCTGAGATATGTGTTTTGTGCAAAATTGAATTCTAAGACAACCTAGATTGACAAAACTTCGAAAAAGTGAGTTTTGGCAAGGCATGCAAAAGGTTTTCAGTTGAGATCTGCAGGGGTTGTAGGGGCACTAGGGGCAATTTTTTCGAGAAAATCTGAACCATGGGTTTTGTGGGCAATGGAATTCCAAGCCGACCCAAATGATTAGATTTTGGAAAAAATGAGTTTTAGGTCCACATGCAAAGAGATCTTCGGAAAAAAGCACAGTGCTCCAAAATGGAGGCAATGGGGCAATTTTCTCGAAAAAATCTAAGATATGGGTATTGCTGCTGTCGCTAAAATAGATGAACCCAGATGATCTATTTCTGAAAATTTCGCTGTTTTCTTTGACATGCAAAGAATACCTAAGACGAGAATAAAACTTAAGATAGTAGATAGAAATTTTTTATGTTTTTGCTTCTATAGAAATCGCCTATACTTGAATTAGATTCGATGTAACCTGCATGCAAATGGAAAATGAAGTCTGTAATATCCCTCCTATGAACATTTTGAATTTGACGCTACGAAGAACACTTAATTTTGACACCTGTAGCACCTCCAGACCATTATTTGCTCAAGAAAGGCGTGTTTTATCTCATTCACAATGAAGAATAATGGACGCCTATGCCTTAATAAATAATAAATTATCCTCAAAGGTGTCATAAATGGATGCATAATATTGGAAATGGTGCTAGCCTTCTGATTGGACCTCCAACAATAACACTTAGCTTGCAACTAGTCTTCAAAACAGTTAACTGAATGAAAAATATGCCCTAATTAGGGTGCCACCTCCAACACTTCAATTAACATGTGCATGCAAAAGTAGGTCGTCTAGTTACAAGCTAAAATAACTAATAAGCCAAGAAGTTGACTTAAAAAGAGTTTAACTGAAGATCTAATTTCAGTTAATTGTCTTCGCCTTTAAAGGGTGCCACTTCTCTTGAGTTCAAAAAGTCAACCTTTGACTTTAGACGTCCTTCTCTAGACTTAGCCAATTTCTTGAAAATTTGGATTTGAAAACATCATTGGAGCTCATGTTCGATCACTGATTCTGATTGACTGACATGTCGGATTGACTGGCTCACAGTTTCATTGAAGAGCAAGATCAAATCTAACAAGAGTCTCTTGGAGGCTGCAAACCCTAATTCATTCATCTGATGCTTCAAAATTCAGGGCACGCCTGGCCTTTAGGGGCGCTTTTGACCTTAGACAGAAGAATTTTCATTGCATTTTCATCATTTTCAAGGTGATTCTGACCTAACTTCATCTTACGCTTCCTAGTGTCCAGCAAAACTTAAAAACTAGTTGACAGGCTCACTACAGAGCTGGTTGGATTCTGAACAAGAGCTCTTGGAGAGCACTTCTCTTAAAAACATCATCTGACAGCTTAAAAACATGGGCACCCCTGGCCTCCAGGGGCTCTTTTCTTCCCAGACTTAAGCCATTTTCCAAATTGGCTAAAAACCACTTAAACTCCCACTACAGGCTGCTAACAAGTCTTCTGACCTAGTTGAGGTATGCAACGGAAAGTTGTAACCAACACGAATAGGATGAGTATCTGAGATGGTCAAAACAACTGAGTTTGAAGCTCCAAAACCTTGGGCACCCTTGGCCTCCAAGGGCTAGCGCTTGTGCTATTTCTGGACATTTCTAACCATCACTAAAACCCTATGTTTGACTCCTGATACTGGCAGTTCAGCAACTTAGATTCACCCGCTGACGGATGCGTTGCGAAACCAAATCAAGTCTGAGACAAACATCCTAGGTGTCATTTGATTAGAAACCTCCATCTGGTGCTTCAAAAAGATGGACACCCCTGGCTAAGAGGTGCACTTTTCACTCCAGTGTTAAGTCATTTTTTCATCTCCCTCGTTTTGCATTCAATCTCCATTTTCAGGTGCTAGACAAATTTGTCGAGTTGGCTAGCTAGCTCATTGAGACGCTGACAGGATTCTGTAGAAGTCCTCTTGGAAGTGACAAGTCTCAGAAAGTTGATCTAGGCCTCCAAAATCAAGGGCACCCCTGGCTCACAGGTGCGCTTTTGCTCCGGAGTTACAAAAATTTCTAGCATTTTCACCTCGACGAAAATCCCCTCTAAGGCAAAGCATCATTTTGGACAAATCTCGCCATAGAAACTTCACCAAAGTGTTTCAAGCTTAGATTTCGACACCTGGCACCTAGCCATTGTTGACCTCGAAGATCTTAACTTTTCACTTGAAAAAGAGAAAACTACCCACCAAGCTTAAACTGAGTTTTAATTGAATTTGACTTCACCATTGTGATCGTGAAGCAAAATAAGCCAATCAAAACAATTTTCAGTCAATTCTAACAAGTTTCAATTTTTAGGGTTTTCTGACCTAAAAACAGGGGTCCAAAAACCCTAATTTTCATTTTTTTCAAATTTTGCCAATACCTCCTTGATATCACATTGACTCAAAATCCATACTTGGTTTGCCCAAAAACTATGTTTTGATATCATTTTAACAAGGTTTAGACCATTTTAAGCAAAATGCCTTAATGAAGCAAAAATTTTGGTTTGGGTACAACATACATCCAATATCGAATAGTGAAGAGTGGTTGGATTTCTTGCAAACTCTATACAGACTTCTTGCTGGTAATAAAGATCAGAGTTTACATTATTTTGAAGTATTTCTTTGATTTTGCAAGTTGGTACATTCATATGTTCAATTGCTTTCGTATTTTCTTGCACCGTATATATTTATTTCATGTCATACACATTAAACAAATATACCACATAAATTGGCAAGTCTAGAAAACAATATAGCAGCATAGGGAAACTTACACTTTCAGAAATAAGTATAAGAAAGGGAAAATTTGAGGTTATTTTGGGAAGGGGTCATAACAAAGACATATATTCTCCATTGCTTTGGTGTGTTGTTACAACACATGGGTTGTCTTCCTAAACATTATTGTAGGTAAAGTTGGAAATTCCCCATTTCAACCCTTGATGGCCCTTATAAACATCAATTCTACTATTAATATCAATTTGGAATTCATATTTGATTTGATAATTTGGTAAATGTGTTATATTTATGTTTCATCTTTATCTCGTGAGTTGTCTGAAACATTAGAGTTTACTATTAATAGTTAAAATTAGAAAAAAGGGAATGTTCTACGTCTGCTAGGATTTTATAGAGCATATTAGGGTTTTCCATTTAGGGCCCGATAAATAAATTTGAAGCAAAACATTAGGATTTTTAGACTAATATGTAAACATAAATATAATTTAGGGTTCTATAAGATTCTGGTTAAAATATTTAGACAAAAATCTATTTGTCAAAGATAAAATATATTTGTTGAAGGTTTTAACTAATATTTCTAGTAATATTTGGCTCAAGACATTACAATATATATATATATATATATATTAATAATTTTAAAATTATAAAATATACAAATAGTGATTCTCATTATTTCAAATAAACAAACTATTTAAATACCTCATAATTTGCAAAAAAGAAAATACTCAAATTCATAATTCAATGATTTGTCAAATGTCCATACACAATAAATATTACAACCAATATGTAATAATCTTCATATTGCTCTTCATCAAAAGCATTAAAGTCAACATTTGGTTCAACTTCATTTGAACCGCAAGCAGTTG
The DNA here is from genome assembly GCA_007115665.2 of Sequoiadendron giganteum. Taxonomy (NCBI): domain Eukaryota; kingdom Viridiplantae; phylum Streptophyta; class Pinopsida; order Cupressales; family Cupressaceae; genus Sequoiadendron; species Sequoiadendron giganteum. The sequence goes on along the minus strand of CM021101.1, from coordinate 398,144,702 downwards.
CAACAACGCTCCCAATAGACAATCAATGTGTAGTAGCTACCTCATCCATAAAGACTTTGGCAAGCCATGCAATTGCAATGTCTAAATGAGCACACTCAAGAGTTTGATCCCAACTCATTGCCACTCTCTCATTGTAATCAGGTGTCTTATGTGACAAGAGATGTAAGTTGGAGTGTAGGAAGAAAAAATACTCAAAAAAATTTGCACCTAATTGATGAAATTGAGAGAGCAATTGAGTGATTTGATTAATCATGGAAGCATCAATAAATACAGAGAAAGGTTGGTAGATAACCAACCTAATCGGGCATACCCGATCAACTAATCATAACTATAAAATTAGTTATGTATTATTATTATTAAATGATGTAATAAAGATCTATTCTAACACCCCCCTTATTACATCATATGCCCAAGAGACCAAAGCATGAAAGTTCGGAAAGCCTCGAACTTTACAACTACAAGTGATTTGGTAAACATGTCTACACACAGCTCTTGAGTTGGACAAAACTGGAGCCGTATATTCTGTTGTTGAACATGCTCACAAATGTAATGGCACTAAACCTCAATATGCTTGGTACGCTCATGAAAAACTGGATTGCGAACAAGCTTCAACACACTTTGATTGTCGCACAACAAAGTGGTAGGACCTGTATTAGGAACACCCATCCCTATCAAAATGCAACGTAACCATATCGCCTCGTAGACAGTCCCCCCCTCCCGCAGCGCGATATTTTGCCTTTGTGGAAGAGCGAGAAACAATGGTTTGCTTCTTGCTCCCCCATGAAATCGAACCAGATCCCAAAAATAAAATGAAGCTTGAAGTAGATTTCCTATCATCCATTGAACCTGCATAATCCGCATCCGTGTATCCATACGATGAAAGATCTGCATTTTGCTTATATTCCAGGCCATATGCCACTATATCACGGATGTATCTCAAAACCCTCTTTGTTGCCTTCCAATGAACAACCTTAGGTTCCTGCATAAACCTAGAAAGGTAACTGATAGCAAAATTGATATCTGACCTGTTGTACCCCAAATTAAAATTTTCGCTACACTTAGACATTTTGAAGAAATGAGTCAAAATCTTGTTAAATTTGTCAAAAAGGTCAAAATTGGGGTTTGCATGAGGATCAAAAACTCAATATTTTCAAAATTTGTCAATATGGGTCGGCTCAGAGCGACCAAATCAACAAAACCTAGATTTTAGTTTTTCGACCCTAAATTTTAGGAAAATTTCAATTTTTAGCAATTTTCTAAAAATAAAAACTTTTTTTGGGTTTCTTTCGAAACAAATATTGGCAAATTTTTCTAAAAATAGAAATTTTGGCTTCTAGGGTTGAGATTGATTTTGATTGGTTCAAAATACTTCCTCATTAGGCTGGTGCACTTAAAATCACGAAAAGATCAGTTTTGCCCTAATGGGTCTATTATGCTTTTTCAAAAGCTTTTTCAGGAGCACCAAGGTCATCAATGGAGGATAGTCAATTGCCAAGCGCCAGAATCAAACATTCAAGCATTGAACAGAAGCTGCTAATGTAGAACATGCATGAAGAACGAAGAAGGGAAGTTGTCAAAGTTGAAAAATGAGAAATTTTGGCTAAGTTTGGAGACTTCAGGTGCCCTTGTCAAGAATAGGCGCCCAAACACCCATGCGTTAGAATAATTTCATCTCCGACAGTCAAAGCCAAGGCAAGCACATCAAACGAAGGGAGAAATTGAAAAGTACAGAAAATATTCTAACTCTGCCAGCCATGGGCGCCCCAGAAGGAAATAGGCGCCCAACTTTTCAAGGCATCAGATGATGAAATTAGGGTATATCATGTCCCCGAAATAGCAATACCATAAAGAACAAGTGTTAAAATACAAAAAAATTAATAAATAAAATAAATAGCAATATTAAGATTAAATATAAAATAAATGTGTACCATATCAATATAAACATATATAAAGAACAAATATCATAATAATATATAGGCAAATTATTGTTATTACATTCTAGTATTGAATAACTTAATATCAAAAATAATAATAATAAATAAATATTATAATCATTACACATCAAAGATTGTAATACATTAGAATAAAATAATAATAAGATATTAGCAAATTGGTTTTATTATTATACTTTAATGTTAAAATGTTCAATAAAACATCAAAATAAAATAATAAAATAAGTATATAATCTGAAATATCATAATTATTAGTAATAATATATTATTTTCAAAAATAGATATTATTGTGATAATAAGCCTTTAAAGGCAGCAATTGAATCTAACAAAGGGATATATTGCATGAAAAGTCACCTCTTTCACCAAACGATACATTCCCCCCATGAGTCACCTACCTTGAATGGTATAAATAGAAGGAAGGAAAATAAGGAAGAGGGAAAAACATTGAGAAACAAAAAAGCAACAACAATGATTGTTATGCATTGGAATATATATATATATATATATATATATAATTTAATAGGCATACAAGTATATAGGCATAGATATAGATAAATTTTATAATGAATAATATGCAATGAATAAAGAATATATATGAATAAGGAAAGAATAATTATATAAACATATATATGTGAATACTAATGGATATAAGTAAAAGAATATATATATATATATATATATACGATTATGCAATAATGATACTTATAAGTAATGATGACTCTTCAATATAAACATAAGTAGATTATGTATATTTATGAATTGTCCTCATCCTATGATCAATTCAGTATAAGGTTGAAGGAGGCGAGTAAGGAAACATGAAGAGATATAGCAACTCAGGTGATGTACTCACTTAGCAATAATATTTTGCATATTTTGAATATAAGAAATCGATATTGCTAATCTGATTATTGATATAATGTTTTCTTTAATCTTATCATAATGAGAATTATTCTAGGAAATGATGAACTTAAAGAACATGTTACCTGACTTTTTATGAAAAATCAGAACATAAAAATAAAAGAAAAATATTTTTTGCAAAAGAAAGTCAAAGTCAAAGTCAAGGGATAAGGATAAGGATTGCAAAATATCTTATCCACAAAGGATAAGATTTACAACTCACAGGATAAGGATGACAACTCATAGGGAAAATATCTAAGGTCAACATTATTTTTGATTTTAGGCTCTCAAAATCTATAAATAAGAGGCCTATGTTTGTTGAAAAGCATTGGAAAAGTTTATTGTGACAAAGTGACATTCAGTCCTTTGATTTTTTCAGTCATAATCAGGTCTTGACTTCTGTAATCTTCTTCATTGATAGCATCTTTAACCTTATTTCACTTTGAAATAATGGTTGATTGTATGCTTGTGATGTAGTATTTTGCTGTTTTTCTAGAAAACAGTCATTGTAGCAGCCTTCAGTGATTCAAAGATCAGCATTTTGCCTCTATTTGTTTCAATTTTTTTTGTGTATGAAAGAAAAGCAGGTATTATTGTGAGTCCTATGACTCCTTGATTGTTGTTGTTCTAACTTTACCTCCGAATTATTGTTGCAAATTACTGTGTGAAGCTTTAGATTGAGATTCATAGGTTGTGTTGCTAAAACGAAGTAGAAATCTACTATATTTGGTGTATCATCTCCATTTTTTCGTTTTAGTTTTAGATTATCAAATCTTTCTCCTCTCTTTTCCCAATAAGGTTTTTAGTTAGAGTTAGTTTTTTAGGTGATTTACCAAGGGGAAGCCGCCCTATAATCGGAGGTTGACCTCGAGTTTTGCGAGTCCCACAACTCGAGAGGTCATCCCATGTTTCACAGGATAGCTAGATTCAAGATTCAGCAGGGTGCATATTCTAGGTGATAATAGAACCATTGATAAATGAAGATATATTTGATTATAGGCATGAAATAAATCTTGGATGATGCAAATATAGCTAATTGTGTAAAGATTGTCTTATTTGTGCTTGTAACCCTATTAGAAAGGGTGAACCATGGTTTAAGTAGATTGTCTAAAAACCCTACTTTCAGCCCCTTAGGCCCTAGACAAGGGATTGGGCCTTGCAGCCCCTTAGGCCCTTGACTAGGGATTGGGTTATAGAAGGTTGGGGGTCCCACCTAGTCTTTAGCCCCATAGGCCCTGGACAAGGGATTGGGCGAATAGGAGGTGGTAGACCTTAGGCTACTTAAGGATTCCATGATTTCCTCTCCCCCTGATAGGATGAGTGTCTTCCGAGGTGTTGCCATGAGTGGATTATGCAGGTACTAAGCCACTAGCAAGAAGGATTGTGATGGACAACCTCTTGAGCTTTATTTGAGGGCTTCAGGGCGGATCCACCTATGGCACTCATATGTCTTCTTAATTGCATTTATAATTATGCTTATATTTTGGATATCTAGATATTAATGCTAACAGATATATGTGTATGTGGAAATGTTGTTAATATGGTGAATGCAGATTTCAAACCAACATTACTTCATTAAAAAGAACAATCATTTGGAAAGAAGAAACCCTAAACCTAATTAACAAGTGAGTTTTAGGGCAAATCGGGTAAGGGACACTACAGGGTTTGTGCTCCTAGGCAATGTTGTTCAAATTCTTCTCAGCTTCGCAGTGAGCCCAATAGTGCAGTCATCAAATCAACCAGACGATCAGAATCGAAGATTGAACAGAGGAGTTTTAACCAAGAGACAGAATGCAAACCATGAAAATCTTGCAAAATTGTCTAAGTCTGGTAATGGTGGGCACCCTTGAAGGAAATAGGTGCCCAAGCATTTGAAGGTTCATAATCAGTTTTTAGGCGCTGGCACCTCCAGAATAACCACCTCAAATACAGCTAAGCTTCGCAACGGAACAAACAACCAAATCACCAGACCCTTCGAGCTCCCAAAATCATGAATTCATCATAAGATTAGAAAATAGGTTAAAACTTCAAAAGCATAAAAATGGTTAACACTGGTAAAGATGGGTGCCCCTGAAGGAGATAGGCGCCCATGATTTTGAGGGCTCAAATGAAGTTTTTATCAAACCAGCCTCCAAGACAACTTCGTCAGATTTACTCCAGCTCCACGATGAGATCATCTGCTAGTTCATAGGATTCACCGAGCTCCTAGGATCGAGGATCAAACAAAGGTTAAAAATCAAGAAAAAGTTGAAATTCCAAGAAAATGGCTAAGTATGGAGAGGAAAAGTGCCCCAGGAGGAGATAGGTGCCCAAGGCTGAATGCCTTAGGAAATTTTTCAAAGTTTTCATCATTCAACATTCGAACTTCTACATTCGATGAACTTGCCCGGGATAGACTCTGAAAGTTTTAAGACAAAAAGAAAGCAGATTTTTCCCAACCTCAACGTATTTAAGAGAGCTTTGAACTTTCATTATTCATTTTTACAAGTTGGTATCAAGAGCAAGAAGATTTTCCCTTTTCTCTCAAAGAAGATTTGAAGACTCAAACGACATGCTTTTTCAGTGTTCTTCAAGGTTTCGAGATCAGTGAGCAAGGAGGAATGCTTTTTCAGGTTCCAAACTTCTAGGGCATTGCTTTTTCAAAATAGCCACTCAGCTTTTTCCATTTTTGATCACATGGGTCTCTCTGCTTTTTCATCCTCGTGAATATTGAGAATTTTTTCTCTCTTCTAGAAACTGCTTTTTGGCTTCTTTTTCAGGATGGATTTTTCTTTTTCAGTTTCTAAGCATCTGGGTTTCTCTGAAACATGATTTTCTACAAAACTCAGATCCCAGCTTTTTCTTGGAGAAATTGCTTTTTCAAGATAGATCGACTTTCTATTTTCAGCAGCACTCTCCACTCAAAAATCAGGAAACAAATCAACTTTTTGGAGGATATAATCGAGATTTAAAGCGGAAATCTTCTAGAAGCTTTCTTTTAGCTTTCTTTCTATTCTCATCTCAATTCTTATCGATTCTTTGGAGAAGAGAAAGAAAACAAAATGCAATAGTTGGCGTTTCCTATTTTTCATGCTTTCTTAGTTGTTGATGTTTATCTTCTTTAGTTTTAGAAATAAAGCTTGCATGCTGGCAAGTATTAGTTGTAAAAGCAAGGAGATTTTAGGGTTCCCTACTCCTTTGCTTAGTTATAAATAAGGGCAGCCTTGCCCATTTTTCTTTAACCGTGCTTGTGATAACAAATTGCTGAGCCTATTTTCCCTACAAGTTGTTCTTATTTAGTTTCACTTCACTGTGTTAAGAGCAAGTTTGCATGTCTCTTTTAGCTACAAATCCTTGTTCAGTGCATGTATCTGGTGTTAAGTGCTAATTTGGTTTGATCGCATGTTGCATGTATTTTGCTACAACTTGTTGTCCCAGAAGTGTAATCTCTTGTGCCCAAAGTTTGAGGAAATAAAGTCTTGTGTTTGCTTTGCTGCCCTGATATAAGGTCTCAGATTTCCGTCTTTTGTGTTATGCTTATATGATCTCCATTTCAGCTTGCATTGAAATTCAGTAAATGTCTGTTGGAAGAAAGTTTATCTAAGTATCTGTGTTAGAGAATCAAACTTTTTTCATTTCTAATTCTCTTGCTTTGTGTTTACCTGGGAAGTTCGAAACATCATTAGCGTAAGTTAGTTTAGTTGATAGTTTTTATTAAAAAGAAAGCCTCAACTGCAACATCAAGAGTTCTATAACCTTGTGCTCTCGCAGCTGAAATAAACAGATAGACAAATTACCGTTAGTTTACTTTCTTTTAGCAAACTCAGCAAAAGAGGGAACTTCCCCTCCGAATTTGCAGAGCATTTTATTGCACATAGCTGTCCGTTTCCAAACCGCATTCCAGAGGTGCGATTTGAAATGCCAACACAACCTAGTATAGGTTAGGTAGATGAGACTCCCAATCAATTGACGATAAAGAGTAGCATTCACCTGAGCAGATGGATCGTGGTGGGAAAGTTGCAAACTTGTCTCCATGGAGGTCGACATAGGTTTGCAATCTTCCATGTTCAATCTCTCGAGCAGTGTCTTGGCATACTTCATTTGAGAAACATATATTTGATTCTTCTTTTGCTACACTTTAAGTCCAAGACAATAATGCAGGAGCCCGAGATCTTTCATGTCAAACGATCATTTGAGATCATTCTTTGTTGCATCAATCACTTGTGGAGAACTCCCTGTGATGACCAGATCGTCGACATAAACAATTAGAATGACAATCTCCCCCCCTTGCTCTTTGAGGTAGAGATTGGGATCATATGGATTCCTGATGAATCCATATTGAAGGAGATGCTCATCGATCTTGATATACCAGGCTCGAGGAACTTGTTTAAGACCGTAGAGTGATTTGATGAGTTTGCATACTTTGTGTTGTTGCCCAGGTGTAGTGTATCCCTCTGGTTGAGTCATATAGACTTCCTCCATGAGATCTCCATTAAGGAAGGCGCTCTTGACATCCATCTGCTGAACTTTCCACCCAAATTGCGTTGCCATAGCCAATACCATACGGATAGTCTTGATCTTTGTTGTAGGGGAAAAAGTCTCATCATAATCAATGCCTTCCTTCGGTGCATAGCCCTTAGCCACAAGTCGAGCCTTATACTTTTCAATGCTACCGGTTGCCTTGTATTTGATCTGGAAAACCCACTTGCAGCCAATAGCCTTCTTCCCTGGTGGAAGATCAACAAGTTCCCATGTATTGTTCCTTAGAAGTGCCTGATATTCAGCATCCATAGCATCTTTCCAAGGTGGTGACTCAAGAGCTTGATGCACTATTTCAAGTTCAGAACTCTGCTGAACTGTACACATAAGGGCCATATTCACTTCTTCACAAGACTTGTTGCGAGTCTTAGGCCGATGAAAAGATGTATCAACAACTGCATCATCTTTTGCATCCTTTATGGTGGTATAATACCACTTAGGAATCTTCTTGTGCACAGAAGATGAGGATGGAGGAGTGAGAGGAGGAAACTCGTCCAATGGAAACAAAATGTCATCTGGAGTGCCTTCACCAACTTCCTTCTCTTCAACAACCTCCTGCTCTTCTACAATTTCCTCATCAGCAGGTTCAAGTAACTGTGGTGCTTAGGAACATACAGATGATGGAGAGGAAGAGGTGTTGCTGCCAAATTCCTCATCAAAGACTTCATCCCTACTAATGTACACCTTCTTTGTAACTGTATCCATAAGCCGATATCCCTTGGATTCTAAACTGTATCCAAGAAAGATGCACTTGACAAACTTATCATCCAATTTTTCTCTCTAAACCTTGGGGACATGCATGAAGGTTGTGCATCCAAACACTTTGAAATGTGAAATAGAGGGCTTTTTTCCAGTCCAAGCTTCTTCTGGTGTGATATTATCAAGCACTTTGGTGGCTGCTCAATTCAACAAATATACTGTTGTGTGAACTGCTTCAGCCCAGAATGCAGGAGCAAGATTTGCATCCTTCAACATGCATCGCACCATTTCAACAATAGTACGATTACACCTCTCAGCAACACCATTCTGTTCCGGCGTATGTATAATGGTCAACTATCTCTATATGCCATGTTTCTGCAAGTAAGCTCCAAAATCTTTACTTGTTCACTCCCCCCTCAATCCAAGCGAAGGGCTCTGAGAGACTGACCAAATGACCGTTCTGCAAGAGCTCTAAACTCCTTGAATTTCTCCAATGATTCATGCTTGTGAGCCAAACAATAGACCCAAATATTTCTTGTATAATCATCCACAAAGAGAAGAAAATATCGAGCATTCTGATGACTGCAAGGCATAGGTCCGCAGAGATCGGTGTGAACCGATTCTAAGGGACTGGAGGCTTAGTTTTCTGTAGCAAGAAAAGGAGCCCTATGTTGTTTCCCTGCAAGACAATGTGAGCAAACAACTTCTGATTTTTGAATGGGAGGAAGTCTTCTTACCATATTTCTCTTACTTAATACAAGAAGATAACCAATGCTGAGGTGGCCAAACCTTCTATGCCAAAGAGGTGTGGATGTGTTGGTTTTTACTACAAGGGCTTGATCTTTATGTGCAACATCAATCAACTAAAACATCTTGCTTGCCCCTGAAGCACGAGCTACAACTGCCCCATTGCCAGTTTTGTCTTTGATAAGACAAAGTTTCTCACCATTGAGTTAATCAAATTCAACTTGCAGATTGTGCTCAAGTAATTGACTTACTAAAACTAGGTTCTTAGTGAGCCTTGGGACATACAGAACCTTTGTAAGTCGACATGTATGAGTTCTCAATGGAAGTGAAATATCACCAATTCCCTAAACTTTATATGAGGTGTCATCACCCAATGAATCATGCCCATAGGAGGTGGATGGAGTTAAGGCACAAAACCATTTTTGTTCCCCTGTTATATGCTTGGATGCACCAAAATCAACATACTAGACTGAATTGTTAGGTGTGGCAGCCTTTGTTTTTGCAGCATACAAAAAATCTTCTTCATCTGTATTACATGTGGATGCAACATTCCCTTGTTGTTTGTTGGGCTTTTTTTGCCATTGTGGATTTTTCTTCTTATCCCCTTGGAAAGATTTCTATGGCTTTTTACTACGGGATTCACTATTGGCATAGGAATTATACCAACACTCTTTGAGTTCATGACCCTTTCTACCACAAATGAGGCATTTCTTTTTCTTGTTGGAAGAGTTGTCTTGACTTTGATTTGAATGTCCTGATGGACCACTTCGACGATCAAGTTGTTTTCCCTTTTGTTTTGATGCAAGGGCTTGATTGTCTTAAGTATTGGTCTCACCAAACATTGATTCTTCTTGTTGAAGCAAGTTGACCAGTTCTTCAAATGAGGGTGTTTTATGTGCCACATTTAAACATGTTACAAACACTCTAAATGAAGTGGGCAATGCTCTCAAGACTATTGGTACAAGAGAGTCATCTGTGACTTCTTCCCCTAACGCTTGGAGTGTAGTTCTCAGTTCAACAACTCTTCTAAAGAAAGATTCTACCTTCTCACCATTATGCATTTGGAGACAATGTAGCTGACGCTGTAGATGAAGGATTTGGTTCTTGCTTTTAGCCTCATAGACAGTTTTGAGGCTGTCCCAGGCATCTTTTGTAGAGGTTGCAGTTCGAATGTGAGGTTGAACCTCATCTGACACACTAAAAAGGATGATTAACTTGGCTTTTTGGTTGGCCTTGTCAAACTTATTATGATCATCACCGGTTGTAGTTGGTCTGGTTGTGTTTCCCAAAACAATATCCCAAAGATCTTCAAATTCTAATTGCATTTGGACTTTGGTTTTCCAGGCAGCATAGTTTTCACCCTTCAAGAGTTGGGAATCGGGTAGGAGAAATTTAGGTGCACAAGGAGCCATTTTGGTTTTATCTAGATTACCCTTATAACTCCTATTCAACTCATAATTCTAAATTTGTCTTCCAGAAAAAAATGCTCTGAATTTTTGAATCTTAAATGCAGAGATAATAACTCAAAACTATATTTGTTGTTTTTCAGAAAATATAAACAACAGATGCTTCCAAGTTTTGAAATTTTAATGCAGCAAAATACTTCGACTCCTTTCTATTAAAAGAAACAATATGAATAATATGCACCTTCGAATATTTTGAAATTTGCATGAATTTGCTGTCGGCAATGCTTCAACAATTCAATGTGTGCCTCTTTCAACTCCTTTCTTCAGCGTGTATGCCAGACGACCCAGATTTCTTTTTTTTTCATGTATTCAGACTTCCTTGTCACTGTTACAAATGATGCACGTCACTTTCAGAATGATTCCGGCAAAATACTTCCCGAAGGAAAGCCTCGACGTCTTCGAATATCTCCCGTTAATGCTCATGCGATTCTCATCATACAACAATCACATCTCACAGGAGTCCAAGCAGTGATCAAGATTTAATTTTGTTCCTCCAAGCGGCAATCAAGATTTCTCTTCATTCCTTGTTGACACCTCCTTCAGAATGCATTTGACAAAGTAGAATGCCTCGACACTTCAAAAAAAAAAAGTCGACACGTGGAGAATACCTCTGCAATCAGCCGAGCCTTCAAAATTGTTGGAACACAATGATTTTTTTTCACGTGATCCTACAGGCAATAGTGCCATGATCACCTCCAGGCAACTCATTTTTAAACCTCAAATTCATTGCACAAGCTCAAAATGAATGTTGCTCTGATACCATGATGAAATCGAGAGAGCAATTGAGGGATTTGATTAATCATGGAAGCATCAATAAATACAAAGAAAGGTTGGTAGATAACCAACCTGATCAGGCATACCCGATCAACTAATCATAACTATAAAATTAGTTATGTATTATTATTATTAAATGATGTAATAAAGATATATTCCAACACTAATCAATTGCACTTAATTGAGTGGATGGAGTATGTATTCCAATCTGACTCAGCTAAAGCACTTGCAACTTGTTGTATTTGCATACAACATTTACAATTACAAAACATAAATATAAATTATAAAATTATAATATATAGCAATGAATGAAAATTGAGAAAATTAGAAAATAAAAAAATGAATACTTGAGAGAACTTTTATTGCAAGAGGTTGCAAGTAAATAGAACCTTGGTCATGTATGTACCACCATTCATAAGCATAATTTTTGTACTCATCTCAAAGAGCAAAAATCATGATTCTTTGAAGATATGAAGCGGCCAAACTCACTCAAGAGAACAATTTGCATATCCACATCTAGGAATATTATCTTGTAGCCAACAACAACCTCTTCATCCATATATGATGGCACCTTCCTCGACAAAATAAATATCTTTGCTATAATACTTTGGGGACAAAGCAAATGCTACAAGATGCAAGGGCTTGGTCATATTGTTCCAATAGTCAAACATGATCTTTTGCACTCTTTCAAAAGTGCTTTTGTTAGGTCATGTTCCGTGGCTTTTATTATGGTCCTTATTTTCTCAACCATATAGTCCATGCCATCATACATTCACCCAAACATGGGTGATCTGTATTAGCATATCTAGTCATGCCAATTATGGGCTTAGTGAAACTGAAAGCATATTCTACATGAGCCCACCACTCATCATCAAGGATCAATTCTTTGACTTTTTGAGCTCTTTGTACTTGATTGCCTCCATACACTCCAAAGACTATTGATCATCATAGCACTCAATGCATCTTGCACCTTCACAAGTCATCCTAAGACGATTGTGTGTGTTACACCCCGGAATTTGTATAGTTACTATTCTAGTAATGCTTAAAGCATTCTGATTGTAAGGAAGGTTTTGAATGAATAAATGTGATTGAATTTTGTTGACAATATGAAATCCTGTTTACATGTTATGTTTGGCTCATTCTGTATTCTTGATTTATGTTATTCTTGAATAAAACAATGAATAGAGGAAAATAATTAGTCTTGTTTTATATATTTGATTTATATATATATACTGCAAATATTGTGAGCATTTGACTGCCGTGGTTTTGTGCCATGGATGCAGGAACAGGAGCTATTCCTCCAGGTGGAGGGGAAATATCACTCAGGAAGAGGAACTTGGTCGACTAACCGGTAAAGTTGATCGTATGAGCATACACACACTTCACTAAGGATTTTAGGAACTGAGTCAGATTAAGTTGTCATGATAAGTCATCCTTAGGCTTAGGAGTTATGATTACTTCTTCATGCTTTATGAGTGGTGTTCCTTGATTGACTGACTTACTGTTCTGTGAGCCTTGAATGTGAAATGTGAACTGATAAGTTACTGATGCCTGGAATTTACGGTTAAATGTATAAATACATGTTTATGCAATTACGTCCATTAGAGGTGCTCTGACTGGCCTATAATACACGTAATTGGAGATTTGAAAATAAACATGTATAGATATGTTTAAGTGTAAACTGGGTAAGTTAATTAATATATTTAATAATATATTTAATATCGATGTTATTATAGTTTTATCGGTAATATAATATATTAATATATCTAATGTAATATTTTGAATATTATATAGATATATTTATATATTATATATTAAAAGAAAGGTAAGTTAAAAACTATAATAATATTGTATTGAATATAATATAAAATATATTAATACATTTTAATGAAAATATTAAAATATCTAAAACTTTGGAAAGATTTTGTATAAACTATAAATCTTTGGCATTTAAATTTACATTTATCTTATAAAGGAATTTGAGTTTATTTACCTTGGAAATAAAGGTAATAAAACTTTCATAGTCTTTGGTAAATACTTTGCAAACCATACAAAGGAATTTCGAAATATTGAAATACTTGGAAAATATAAAAGGAAAAAGAATTTCGAAATGCTGAACTATAGACTGTTTAAAAAATTTAAAGTTAATGTTTGAGTAAACTGAAAAATCGCGGATTTCTTCATGGGAAGAAATCGCGCGACTGTTGAACCAGAAAACAGTGGAAAACTAAGGAGAATAATCCGCGCCCAGCTCGCGTAGCTTAGACCTGGTCGCGGATGCTTGAACGCCACCGGTCTGGGACGCGTGGGTGGAAGGAGGCATGAACTGTGGGTGCGTAACCTTGACGTTTTCAGCAGCAAAATCCAAAACGCCATTTGTTCTTCAGTTCGCCATTTTTTAGGGCTTTTCCCAGTGACTAAACCTGTACGTGGTTAATCCACGAATTTGGCATGTGATATGTTGAAACATTCTTGAGAAATTATGTTGAATCATCAACTCTTTTGCTGTGTGACTGCCACTGCGAATTTTGACATTTTCAAAATGAGAGGTGTCGAATTCTCATGCCTACAAGGTAGGAAACATGAGAATTCGAAACCTATAAATAGGTTCTCACTCATTGTTGAAAGACACTCAATCTTTTCATTTCACTCTTCTTGCCTTGGAAAATTCGAAATACAGTGCTGTGGTATTTCTGTGTTTTGGAATTCAAATTTTATAAAAGCCATTGTCATTCTATGAGAGCCATTGCCATTTTTATGAAAGCCATTGCCATTTTTGTGAAAGCCATTGCCATTTTGTGAAAATCATTTGCAATTGAGACAGTATTGCTGAGAGACAGTATTGCTGAGAACACTTTTTGCATTTACCTGAAAGTAGTTTTTGCTTAAGTTAAGAGAAGGCTGCGAAGGACGGTGGAGCAAGGATTGAAGTTACCGATCAAGCTCATACGCAAAAGGAAATCAGGCATGAGATATATGTTGATAGATTTTCTGTTATTTATTTTAAATTGTATGATTAGATTGCTTGATTATGTCTTGCTTTATGAAAGGAAAAATAAAAAGAAACCTCTATGTTCTATGAAATTGCTGAATTGGGAATAGTTTAATTCCTTAGAAAAGGCTTATTGAATTTAAGAGATAGCTTAAAGAGTTGGTCAAATTGGGGAATAGTTTAATTTCCTTAGAAAAGCTTTTGAAATAGCTTAGAGAACTTGATGAATTGGAATAACTTAAAAGCATGTTGAAACGAATCATTTGAAATCATAGATGAATTTGAAAGGGAAATATTTGTTTACTTTTAGTAAAGTACCTTATAATTTGTATTGCTTGAATACTGCTTGAATTCCTTAAGTAAAGGAAAGGGATTAGTTACTAAATACTAGGACGAGGGTGGATTCAGAACCAAGGTAGTCTAAAGCTTTAGAGTTAAATAGGTTAACTAGAGAAAGCTACGTACTCCATGGATATAGATTTCCATGTTGGGAAGTACCAGAGGGACCCCTTGTTGACTGTACTCCATTTCCTGTTTAAGTAGTTGAAGTAGGAAGTCTAGGGTGATTGACTACCCACTGAAGGACTCAACCTACGCGTAGGATAAGGCAGCCTTAAGTCAAACCAAACCTGACTTAGTGCAAGTGATAGATGACCGTCAGTATAAGTACTGCCGAAATGCTTTGGCCAAAGTAGTGTAGTATACCTAACGTCCACTTAGACTGTGAGACGAATTACACTGTCAGTTCACAGTAATCCAGGTTACATGCTAGATTGAGATTGTGAGGACACAAGGATTTAGTTATGTAGGATTACACACTATGCTCAGTTGGTCATACAGAACCGGTTACCCAACCAATCTCCTCGAAGAAGGGAGGGCCGTCTACTTAACAGTAAACGTGCGGGGGACCGCAATATAAGTCCGTGGTTGGTGGAAAAGCACCTGAGTGATGTTTCCCCTCCACCTTAAGACTTCTGATGAACCAAGGTTTGAAAGGGAAGATCCTGGACAGTCTTATTCCTATTTGCTCAAAAGCTTCCGAGCTATGTTTGAAACTTGTAAGATTCTTACCTTGCTTTTTATTTTGAAGAAAAGTAATCATGAAAGCGTACTCTGTTATTTACTTGGAAAATAGAACAATGATGTATCATGTCTTTTATTTCTTTATGATGAAATGTTCAATTAGAATGAAAAGAAAAGTTATTTACTTTGTCATTTAATTGTATTTCCTTGTATCTTATTAGTGAAATTAGAAAAAATTTTGTTTACCCGGTTTTGGGGTTGTTACATGTGGTATCAGAGCTACCAGGTTTAGCTCTGGAACCTATGAGTTCACCAAATTTTCCATTTCCAACATTACCTAATGTTGTGAAAATTCTTGTGTCAGGATGGTACGTGTCAGATTTACGGCAAGAAAGTCCGTGATCGGAAACGAACGCTACCTAAGGGCCAAGAAGGAAAAGGAGGCAATTGTGAAAACAATTGAAGGAACCAACTACGACAACGCAATTTGGTTGAGTGACACTGAAACCTTCAGTAACGCACTTTCCCAAATCCATAGTGAGAAGAGAAAGATGAAACTGGAGGCAATGTACAACTACCTTCCCTCCGTTGCACCCGAAGAGTCTGAACCCTTATCTCTATCTAGAGATATGCCATCTGAAGGAAGTTCCAGTCCAGCCTTCATGTTTAGGGATCCTAGAGTTGTCCCAATGGCGGAAGTAATTATGATATCTTCAAGTAAAGAGTCCGATGAATACACACCAAGGACACCGCCAATGGAGAAATGGTCTCATGAACAAATGGACCATAAAGAAGAAGATAACTTAAAGGATATTGCATCCCGAATATATGTATCGGACAATAAATCCGAGGGTTACTATCCATTTTGGGATAGGGAAGATCAGATTAGGGAAGAACTTATTGAAAGAGAAATACAACTCTCTCAATCTGTAGGATACACTCCTCTTAGTTATGTATCTGAGAATGAATCGGAAGGGTATTCACCCCTCGACTATTTGAATAGTCGTTCTATGTAAATCTTATGGATTCTTTGAAATCCTCCTACTATAAATAAAACAAGGTTTATCTATCAATCAATGTCAAATATTTTTGTGTGAAAACTTCTGTTTGTTTGAAGGGTGCTTGATTATATGTTTACTTAGTAGTAAAGTAAAAATTAATCTAACTTGAAATTAAATTTCAGGTTATAATTTCTTTAACTTATGGTTCAAGTATACGAAAGAAATCGAAATAAATCCAAAGCAAATCAGCAAGAAGAATTGCCACCGGCTGAGATGGAAGCTAAGCTAGACCAGATATTGGCTAGACTAGCCAACCTTGAGCAGGAAAGAGCCAAGGATAAAGGAGAAAAAGATATAACTATAGAAGAGTTAGAAGAAAATTCTTCACACCATGAAGAAAGAGAGAAGTCTCCTACCAATTCCGGGGATAAGAACAGAAAGATGATATCCCGAGAATTAACAAGGGATATGAAGAAGATTTATCCACCCAAGTTCGATGGAATTGCTGGGGGTGACGAAGCCGAAGCATGGCTTGTCCAAATTGAAAAGTACTTCGAAATCCGAGATTACGATGAAGTCACCAAGGCTGCTTGGGGAGCCTACCAGTTGGCTGGAGAAGCTTCTAACTGGTGGATGAATAAAAAGCTGGAGCTCAACCTAAGTTCATGGAAGTTAACTTGGAACGAGTTTGTTGAAATCTTCCGTAACCGGTGGTTGCCTCAACTGTATTATGATCAGAAATTGTCCGACTTCCAGGAGCTGAAACAAGGAACCATGACGGTTCACGAGTACTGGGAGAAATTTACTCGCCTTATCCGCTATGTGCCAGTTTATCTCAAGGATGAGCGATTCCGAATTCGGAAGTTCATTCTAGGTTTAAATCATCGGATAGGAAGAGAGGTTGACATGCATGGTCCAACCACTATGGACCTTGTATATGAAAAAGCTATCCGTCAAGAACAGAAGCTTAGGGCAGATTCCTACTATCAAGATAGGAAGGATCAGAGGAAGGACAGTGATGGGAGCAACAAGACGGCATCAAGGAAGGAAGACTCCACTTTCACTTCCAGAAAGCAAAAAGGGAAGCGGTCTCGCTTCAATGGAAAAGATTTCAAGGGAGACAGGAAAAGGAATGACACCACCAACAAGGATGGAAATGGAACAAGCAAGTCAGGAATAATTCCTGAAAAGAAAGGACCAAGGGATGGATGTTTTATCTGTAAGGGAAACCACTATGCAAGTGAGTGCCCTGATAAGACTTCTAGCTCTCAGTCACGAGGAAATGCTTTGCCTTCGCAGCAGACGATGTTCCAGCAGAGGATTCATGCTGCAGTGGACGATCGGCAGGCGGACCATCAAATCACCCCGATCGAAGTTCAAGGTAACCTTTTCGGATTACCTATTTCTGTTTTAATCGACACTGGTGCAACTGAAAATTTTGTTTCTCCTAAGGTAACTAGACAATTGTCTAGGAAGGCAGGATACATGGAAAAGGCATGGAATGTAGAGTATGCAAACCAAACAAGAGCAAGGGTTGACCAATGTCTATTTGAGGCTAGGTTAGAATTACCCAACTTTGCCACTGAGGTTAACCTATATGTCGCACCTCTAGGGTCCTATGATGTAATCTTAGGAATGAATTGGCTGTGGAGACATAGGGCTATTGTAGATTGCCAAGCCAAGACTGTAAAATGCCTTGATGATTTAGGAAACCTTGTAGAAATCCAAGGGATACCCAGGAAAGTGACTGTTCGGCAGATCACAGCAATGCAGCTGATGAAAGCCAAGAAGAAAGGTTGTCAACTTTTTGCAGTCAAAATTGAGAAACTAGGCCAAGAAGATGGAAACTCTGTGTTTCAAAGTTCTCAAGAACTTGAAGATGGAGAGATGGAAGAAACAGGCAGATCAGATATGGAGAAGTATCCTATCTTAAGAGACTATGCTGATGTATTTCCAGAGGAACTACCAGGTCTTCCTCCAAAGAGAGTGTTCGATTTTTCAATCGACATTGTGCCAGGATCTGAACCAGTATCTAAGGTACCTTACAGAATGACTACAACTGAGCTCATGGAATTGAAGGCACAGTTGGATGAATTGCTGTCCAAAGGGTTAATACGACCTAGCGTATCACCATGGGGAGCACCAGTAATATTTGTCAAAAAGAAGGATGGTACATTACGTTTATGCATCGATTATCGAATGCTAAACAAAGCAACGGTAAAGAACAAGTACCCGTTGCCACGTATTGATGACCTCTTTGATCAAATGAAAGGTGCAGCTGTATTTTCAAAGATAGATCTGAGATCCGGATATCACCAGCTGAGAGTGAAGGATGAAGATATTTTCAAAACAGCATTTAGAACTCGCTATGGACATTATGAGTTCACAGTTCTACCATTTGGTTTAACTAATGCGCCTGCAGCCTTCATGAATCTCATGAATAGCGTATTCAGAGATTACTTGGACAAATTTGTGTTAGTCTTTCTAGACGACATATTGATTTACTCCAAGAATGAAGAAGAACATTGTAAACATCTTGAGATGGTGTTACAAAGGTTAAGAGAGCACAAGCTTTATGGGAAACTGTCCAAGTGTACTTTCTTTCAAGAAAGAGTGCACTATTTGGGCCATGTTATTTCAGCTGAAGGAATAGCAGTAGACCCAGCAAAAATAGAAGCAGTTATGCAATGGCCTGTACCCAAGAGCGTGTCTGAAGTAAGGAGTTTTATGGGATTAGCTGGATATTATAGGAAGTTTGTGGAAAACTTTTCAAAAATTGCTTTCCCTATAACATCTTTACAAAAGAAAGGTAAGAGATTTTCCTGGAATGAGAAGTGCCAGGAGGCGTTTGATCTTCTCAAGGAAAAGTTAACCACCGCACCAATTCTAAAAGTACCAGATCCTGAAGGAAGCTTCACAGTCATAACTGATGCTTGTGGAGAAGGATTAGGAGGTGTGTTGATGCAAGAAGGACAAGTAATTGCTTACGAGTCCAGGAAATTAAAGCCATATGAAATGAATTATGCTTCGCATGATTTAGAGTTGGCAGCAGTAGTACATGCTTTACAAATGTGGAGACACTACTTGCTCGGGAAGCCATTTGAATTGAAAACAGATCACAATGGTTTAAGATATCTCTTTACTCAACCTAATCTAAATGCTAGACAGAGAAGATGGTTGGAGTTAATAGCAGATTATGACTTTAATATTAATTATATTAAAGGAAAGGAAAATAGAGTTGCTGATGCCTTAAGTAGAAGACGCCATATTGCATCTATTGTGACAATTCAAAGCGACTTCAAGGAACAAGTGCTTTTGAAATGCAAAGAGGATGAATTTTACTTACAGGTTAAGCAGGCACTCATTAAGAATCCTTTAGACTCTAGGTATGAAGGGTATCAATTCGAATCCAGTGGAGTACTAAGGTACAAGGATAGGATGTATGTGCCTGATATCAAAGAATTGAGAAATCTTGTATGGAAAGAAATTCATGAGGCACCATATTCTGGACATCCTGGAGTAACCAAAATGATGGCTGATGTGAAACCATTATATTTCTGGAAAGGAATGAAAGGTGATGCCGCAAATTATGTAGCTCAATGCCTTGAATGTCAAAGAGTAAAAGCTGAACATCATCATCCAGTAGGATTGTTGTATCCTCATGATATTCCTGAAAGGAAATGGCAGGTTATAAGTATGGATTTTGTGCAAGGATTGCCAATGTCTAGGAACAAGCATAACGCCATTTTGGTAGTAGTGGACAAGCTAACTAAGGTAGCACACTTCATACCAGGGAATCTAACCGATGGAGCACCGGTCATAGCAAGAAAGTTTGTACAAGAAGTTTTTAGGTTGCATGGTATTCCTGAGAAGATTATATCGGATAGGGATGCACGCATCACTTCTAGGTTTTGGCAAACCTTGTTTTCTGCATTGGGAACGCAGTTAAACATTAGCTCGGCATATCATCCGGAAACGGATGGGCAAACTGAGAGGGTAAATCAAGTTATGGAAGACCTACTTAGGGTATATTGCATGGATCAGCAATATAAGTGGGAAGACTATTTATCCTTGGTTGAATTTGCATATAACAACTCGTATCATTCTGCAATTAAAATGGCTCCTTTTGAAGCTTTGTATGGTCGAAAGTGTCGAACTCCTATAAGTTGGGATAAACTTGAGGATCGAGTAAGTCTTGGGCCAGAAATGTTAGCAGAAATGGAAGAACAAGTTAAAGTTATTAAGCAAAGGTTAGCAGAGGCTAACAGTCGACAGAAAAGTTATGCAGATGCTAAGAGAGTGCCTCGAAGTTTTGTCATAGGTGACAAGGTACTTTTGAGAGTGAAACCTCACAAAAGTTCCATTAACTTTGGAAAGAATTCTAAATTGGCTCCACGTTATGTTGGACCATTTGAAGTCTTAGAAGAAGTAAACCCTGTAGCTTACCGAATCGCTTTGCCACCCGCTCTTGCTAGAATGCATAATGTCTTCCATGTATCTTACCTTAAAAAGTATATTGCTGGAGATAATCATGTTATTGATTGGACTGCCTTACAGGTAAGGGATCCAGGAGTAATAGCTCTCGAGCCCGTCAAGGTGCTGGAAATACGTAAACTACACCTACGTAACCGTGAAGTCTCCCAATGCAAGGTTCAGTGGGACCAGTATGCGGAAGACTCAGCAACTTGGGAGGACTATACGGAAATCCGTAGAAGATTTCCTGACATTCTTGAAGTTTTTGAGAATGCTGAACAATAAAGGTTTTGTTTAGTTTTATGCTTTGAATAATACCTTTGGTCATCGAGGACGATGAATCATAAGGGGGGGAGTATGTTACACCCCGCAATTTGTATAGTTACTATTCTAGTAATGCTTAAAGCATTCTGATTGTAAGGAAGGTTTTGAATGAATAAATGTGATTGAATTTTGTTGACAATATGAAATCCTGTTTACATGTTATGTTTGGCTCATTCTGTATTCTTGATTATGTTATTCTTGAATAAAACAATGAATAGAGGAAAATAATTAGTCTTGTTTTATATATTTGATTTATATATATATACTGCAAATATTGTGAGCATTTGACTGCCGTGGTTTTGTGCCATGGATGCAGGAACAGGAGCTATTCCTCCAGGTGGAGGGGAAATATCACTCAGGAAGAGGAACTTGGTCGACTAACCGGTAAAGTTGATCGTATGAGCATACACACACTTCACTGAGGATTTTAGGAACTGAGTCAGATTAAGTTGTCATGATAAGTCATCCTTAGGCTTAGGAGTTATGATTACTTCTTCATGCTTTATGAGTGGTGTTCCTTGATTGACTGACTTACTGTTCTGTGAGCCTTGAATGTGAAATGTGAACTGATAAGTTACTGATGCCTGGAATTTACGGTTAAATGTATAAATACGTGTTTATGCAATTACGTCCATTAGAGGTGCTCTGACTGGCCTATAATACACGTAATTGGAGATTTGAAAATAAACATGTATAGATATGTTTAAGTGTAAACTGGGTAAGTTAATTAATATATTTAATAATATATTTAATATCGATGTTATTATAGTTTTATCGGTAATATAATATATTAATATATCTAATGTAATATTTTGAATATTATATAGATATATTTATATATTATATATTAAAAGAAAGGTAAGTTAAAAACTATAATAATATTGTATTGAATATAATATAAAATATATTAATACATTTTAATGAAAATATTAAAATATCTAAAACTTTGGAAAGATTGTGTATAAACTATAAATCTTTGGCATTTAAATTTACATTTATCTTATAAAGGAATTTGAGTTTATTTACCTTGGAAATAAAGGTAATAAAAACTTTCATAGTCTTTGGTAAATACTTTGCAAACCATACAAAGGAATTTCGAAATATTGAAATACTTGGAAAATATAAAAGGAAAAAGAATTTCGAAATGCTGAACTATAGACTGTTTAAAAATTTAAAGTTAATGTTTGAGTAAACTGAAAAATCGCGGATTTCTTCATGGGAAGAAATCGCGCGACTGTTGAACCAGAAAACAGTGGAAAACTAAGGAGAATAATCCGCGCCCAGCTCGCGTAGCTTAGACCTGGTCGCGGATGCTTGAACGCCACCGGTCTGGGACGCGTGGGTGGAAGGAGGCATGAACTGTGGGTGCGTAACCTTGACGTTTTCAGCAGCAAAATCCAAAACGCCATTTGTTCTTCAGTTCGCCATTTTTTAGGGCTTTTCCCAGTGACTAAACCTGTACGTGGTTAATCCACGAATTTGGCATGTGATATGTTGAAACATTCTTGAGAAATTATGTTGAATCATCAACTCTTTTGCTGTGTGACTGCCACTGCGAATTTTGACATTTTCAAAATGAGAGGTGTCGAATTCTCATGCCTACAAGGTAGGAAACATGAGAATTCGAAACCTATAAATAGGTTCTCACTCATTGTTGAAACACACTCAATCTTTTCATTTCACTCTTCTTGCCTTGGAAAATTCGAAATACAATGCTGTGGTATTTCTGTGTTTTGGAATTCAAATTTTATAAAAGCCATTGTCATTCTATGAGAGCCATTGCCATTTTTGTGAAAGCCATTGCCATTTTGTGAAAATCATTTGCAATTGAGACAGTATTGCTGAGGGACAGTATTGCTGAGAACACTTTTTGCATTTACCTGAAAGTAGTTTTTGCTTAAGTTAAGAGAAGGCTGCGAAGGACGGTGGATCAAGGATCGAAGTTACCGATCAAGCTCATACGCAAAAGGAAATCAGGCATGAGATATATGTTGATAGATTTTCTGTTATTTATTTTAAATTGTATGATTAGATTGCTTGATTATGTCTTGCTTTATGAAAGGAAAAATAAAAAGAAACCTCTATGTTCTATGAAATTGCTGAATTGGGAATAGTTTAATTCCTTAGAAAAGGCTTATTGAATTTAAGAGATAGCTTAAAGAGCTGGTCAAATTGGGGAATAGTTTAATTTCCTTAGAAAAGCTTTTGAAATAGCTTAGAGAACTTGATGAATTGGAATAACTTAAAAGCATGTTGAAACGAATCATTTGAAATCATAGATGAATTTGAAAGGGAAATATTTGTTTACTTTTAGTAAAGTACCTTATAATTTGTATTGCTTGAATACTGCTTGAATTCCTTAAGTAAAGGAAAGGGATTAGTTATTAATACTAGGACGAGGGTGGATTCAGAACCAAGGTAGTCTAAAGCTTTAGAGTTAAATAGGTTAACTAGAGAAAGCTACGTACTCCATGGATAAAGATTTCCATGTTGGGAAGTACCAGAGGGACCCCTTGTTGACTGTACTCCATTTCCTGTTTAAGTAGTTGAAGTAGGAAGTCTAGGGTGATTGACTACCCACTGAAGGACTCAACCTACGCGTAGGATAAGGCAGCCTTAAGTCAAACCAAACCTGACTTAGTGCAAGTGATAGATGACCGTCAGTATAAGTACTGCCGAAATGCTTTGGCCAAAGTAGTGTAGTATACCTAACGTCCACTTAGACTGTGAGACGAATTACACTGTCAGTTCACAGTAATCCAGGTTACATGCTAGATTGAGATTGTGAGGACACAAGGATTTAGTTATGTAGGATTACACACTATGCTCAGTTGGTCATACAGAACCGGTTACCCAACCAATCTCCTCGAAGAAGGGAGGGCCGTCTACTTAACAGTAAACGTGCGGGGGACCGCAATATAAGTCCGTGGTTGGTGGAAAAGCACCTGAGTGATGTTTCCCCTCCACCTTAAGACTTCTAATGAACCAAGGTTTGAAAGGGAAGATCCTGGACAGTCTTATTCCTATTTGCTCAAAAGCTTCCGAGCTATGTTTGAAACTTGTAAGATTCTTACCTTGCTTTTATTTTGAAGAAAAGAAATCATGAAAGCGTACTCTGTTATTTACTTGGAAAATAGAACAATGATGTATCATGTCTTTTATTTCTTTATGATGAAATGTTCAATTAGAATGAAAAGAAAAGTTATTTACTTTGTCATTTAATTGTATTTCCTTGTATCTTATTAGTGAAATTAGAAAATTTTTTGTTTACCCGGTTTTGGGGTTGTTACAGCTAGGTCCCTCGATTCCTTTGATGTTCATGTAACAATGGATGTTAATAATTGGCAGATGATAATAAGCATTGGCAGCTTAAGAACTGTTGTTCATAGTGCTCGATAACTACTCCAAATGCTGCGCTAATTTCAAACACTCCATGCTGGAAACATCTGGCATATTATTTGAATTGGTAACTAATAAGCAAATTGATAGAAGTTTGTCAGCTAGTCCCACACATTGAAGAAGCCTCCAGATGAAGACAAATATCTAGTTGCCGATAATGCCAAGTTGGCAAATGAAGTCAGCAAAGCATCGATGGAGTTCAGTCACTGCCCCAATCCTCTTTACTACGCCGACTACCATATTTAATGTTGTGCTATAGATGAAACCCCCAATGCTTGCACAACACAATTTGAATAAGGTGATGGTAGCCTTCAAACCTCAAACCGATCTGAAAATTAGAGCAGCGCAGACTATAGTTTATCGTACCCTTCGTTTGCACATAATACGACCTCTTCAAATAAGACGAGATGGCATTCTAACCATGATTGCATATCAGCAAGGTGATAGTAATAAATATTAACATCAGGCCCCGTCCAAGACTCCTCTAAGTAGCATTTGATGCCTTCATTCAATACCAATTCCCAAGAACGATGAGTATAGTGTGGTGGCGATTTCAGGAAATATATGAACCCCTCTAACATAAATGCAAATCTCTGATTTTGAGTAGTAGGATGTAATTATTTAATTGTCAGTAATCTAAGTCACAAGGTTCGAATTCGAGTTCGGAAACATTAAAATTTGGATGAAGTTTAGCAAAGAAAAAATTCGAAAAGTAAAAAATTTGGATTGAATTCGTTTATGTAATTTTTATTTTTTTTATAAAGATAATTAATATATCGACAAAATCGTCTAAAGGAAATTAAATAACATTAATAGTATATAAAAACTAGTAAATATTATATATACTTAAAAATATATATGATGTAACATATTTTATATATAGTATATATTATATAATATATAATATAGTATAATAAATAATATTAATAGTATATAAAAACTAGTAAATATTATATACACTTAAAAATGTATATGATGTAATATATTTTATATATAGTATATATTATATAATAATCTAGTAAATAGTATATATTATATGATATATAATATAATATAATATATATAATAAATAATATTAAAAGTATAACAAAACACAATATAAATTAATAATATTAAGTTATATAATACTAAATTTAAATATATTAAATGTTAATGTTTTAATACAAAATTAATAAAAATAAAATAATATTTATTTTTTTAAACATTTAAAAAAGGTAAAATGCATGAAAATTTTTTTTATTAAACAATGAAACATTGAAAAACCTAAAAACTAAACTTAAAAAGAACAGCCTATTGGAAAATCTACAACGACACAATCTACAGGTCGACACTAGGATAGACTTGCTCTCGTGGTCGCGTGGCTTGTTGTGCCTTGCTCTTATGCCCTCTTGTCACATGCTCTAGAATTAATGTGTGCTTGAACTCACTCACTCACGATATAGATGAACTTTGTGCAGAAGAAATGTGTGCCCTAGCTACTAGTTGTCCAGACTCGCGGATTCATGCTCTGTTGAAACCAGCTTGGGCATTGATTTTATAAAAGACCCATCAAAAACCCTAAACGAAAAAATGCTTTTGCAAAAATATATTTCACTAAAAAAGCTACCAATTTTTCCATACGAACATAAACACGATTTTTTACGAATTTCATACCCTTTTTAAATGTTCGCCAAATTTCGAAGTTTAAGCTAGAAATTCGACGAACCTGTGACACAGTCAGTAATAATATGATTCTCTAGTGAAATGGAATGAACTGCCAGTGATAGTTTGCCAAGAGGAACATAAAATCGCTCAAATGAAACCAATCCAGCGTGTAGAGAATAAGCAATCAACCATACATCGATCTTGTGCAAAATATAATGTAGTCGGCTATCAACCAACAAAATAATATTCAATATTGCTCGCTCACACTGAAAGACCAAATGCTATCAATCAAACGATCTCCTACAATTTCGTCTCCAAAAGAAACCCATGAAATCGCCCAAAACTCCACAAGCCAGGGTGGAATCGTTTCACTACCAAAACCCCAAAATGCCAAACCCATAAACTTCACAACAGAATAAATGAATAAACTTCAATCATGATCAAATGCATTCTCGAATGCCTTTTTGTAGCCTCCATAAAAAATGGTACATTATAGCATCAAATCCAAAGGACCAAATGCTCATATTTTTGTAGCAAAAAAAGGAACCTGATGTTGATTCCCTACAAGATGGAGCAAAGAAGTATTTTTTTCATGTGGGGAAGTTATGTAACATGACTCATTTGCTTAAGCAAAGAAGATAGCCCAAACTGAGATGATCAAACCTTTTGTGCCACAAGGTGGATGATGAATTTGCGTTAATTGCAAGGGCCTTGTCTTCACGGGTGGCATCAACAAATTGACACATTTTATTTATCACCCTTGAGGCACAAGCTACAACTTCAGCATTGCAAGTTTTGTCCCAAATGAGACAAAGTTTCTCTACATGATATTTGTCAAATTCAACCTTCAAGTTGTGCTCTAGCAACCAACTTGTTGACAAAAGGTTTTTTTTTTAGCCCTAGAACATAAAAAAAAAAATTGTATGAAGACATTTGTGAGTCTAAAGTGGTAGAGAAATGTCCTTGATAATCTCCACTTCATGGGATGTATCACCACCAATCATCCACCTTGTGCCACAAGGTGGATGATGAATTTGTGTTAATTGCAAGGGCCTTGTCTTCATGGGTGGCATCAACAAATTGACCCATTTTATTTATCACCCTTGAGGCACAAGCTACAACTTCAGCATTGCAAGTCTTGTCCCAAATGAGACAAAGTTTCTCAACATGATATTTGTCAGATTCAACCTTCAAGTTGTGCTCTAGCAACCAACTTGTTGACAAAAGGTTTTTTTCTGAGCCCTAGGACATAAAAAAAAAAAATTGTATGAAGACATTTGTGAGTCTAAAGTGGTAGAGAAATGTCCTTGATAATCTCCACTTCATGGGATGTATCATCACCAAGTGAAACTTACCCATATAAAGTTGAAGGGGTGAGGTTGTAGAACCACTCTTGTTCTCATATTATATGGTTGGATACACCAAAATCAACATACTAGATAGAACTTTCAAAATTGGAGGCCTATGTTTCTGTGACATACAAAAAAAAATCTTCACCAAAACAACCTACCCAAGTAACATTCCCTTGTTGTTTGTTGTGTTTTTTTGCCAACAAGGATTCTTCTTATCCCCTTGAGAATTTTGTTGTGGCATTCACTAGCTTGATTGACCATTGGAAAATAGATTGTACTAGCATTCCTAGAGATTGTGTTCATTCTTCCCACAAATGAGACACTTCTTTTTCAATGCAAATGAATTGTTTTGTTTGGTTCTTGATGAACCTGATAGACATCTCTAACATTTAAATATCTTTCTCTTTTATTGATATGCGAGTGCCTAATTGTATTAGGAATTAAAAGTCTCATTGTGAATTGTCTCTTCTTGTAATTCACCATCTGCTCAAATGATGGCTTTCTATTAGCCACATTGAGACAAGTGAAAAACACCTAAAAGGTAGGGGCAATGTTCTAAAGATGATGGCTGAGAGGCATTTGACACAATTTCCCCTTGCATGATGTCATGATGTCCTCAATTCTAGAACTCTTTTATAAAATTCTCTAGTTTTTCAACATTTTGCATTTTTAAGCAACGTACCTGACTTTGCAAATAAAGGATTTGATTCTAATTTTTTGATTCATAAATTGTCTTGAGACATTCACAAGCCTCTTTAGCAATCATTGTTGTTTTGATGTGAGGGTGAACCTCATCTGAAACACCAAACAAGATGATCAATTTGGCCTTCTAGTTGATTTTATCAAACCTTATTTTGCATTTGTCCAATTTGTGTTGGTGGTGATTCGTCTAGCAACATCCCAAAAATCTTCAAATTCAAGTTGAGTTTAGACCTTGGTTTTCCGGCTAAATAGTTGTTACCTCTCAAGAGTTCAGTCTAAAAGCAGAACT
Source organism: Sequoiadendron giganteum (assembly GCA_007115665.2). Classification (NCBI taxonomy): domain Eukaryota; kingdom Viridiplantae; phylum Streptophyta; class Pinopsida; order Cupressales; family Cupressaceae; genus Sequoiadendron; species Sequoiadendron giganteum. The sequence continues at coordinate 398,116,450 of CM021101.1, read as the reverse complement.
TTTTAAGTCTTTGAAGGTATTCTTCTATATGTAAGAGTTCCTTATCTGTCCAGAAAAGTCTCATTTCTATGTATTGTCAATTGGATATACTAAACCTTTCTATATATCTGCTCTTCTAACATACTTGTTGGTATGTGGAAGAAGCTACTCTTCTCTATAGTGAGAGAGACCATAAGTTATGTGAAAGAGAATGACATGTGGTAACAAGACAGTACATGAAAGAGATTCACCCAATCAATGGCACCTACATGGAAAGAAATCCTTCTGTAATATACTCAAAAATTCAAAGTCTCAAGATTTACATCTAACGATATAAAAGAATGGGTAGGGTATGGAATGAAAATTTTGCGAGCAAACTTTTTTCCCTTATTTCTCCTTGACAATTTATAGGGTCAATGAATAGTTTAAAAACACAATCTCAACGATTATTCAACAAACCCAAAAATTTTAAAAGCTCGCGACTTGGCAAAAACTCAAGGAATAACTTGACAAATTCATCGAACATTAAAAGATACATTAATTTTTAAAAATATGCTTCAAAAACATGCATATTTCTAAATTTATATACCATATTACTGTTTTCCTTCATATATAGATCAAAATTACAGTTCAATGCACTTCATAGACCAAAAGATGAGTTCAAAGTTTCAATACATATAAACTTCCAATTTCAATATCAACAAAAAATACAAATCATCAATTTCTTTTGTTAGTAAAGCTCAAAAAAGTCTATTGCCACTATGTGGGCACCATGGAAGTGAATAGTATAGTTGTCGTATCCTCAACAAGAGCCTTAGGCATAGAACCAAGTTGTGTATGCGGTGAACCTGCCCCTAATGACTCACAAAACTCACCTTCTAAAGTCTCATATGCTGTCACATTTGCTTGTGTTTCAGCTTCATCCCTCTAAAAATCAACAATGTCATCAATAGTAAACAATGAATTCACATCCTCAAGCTTGATTACCCGTTATAAACATGGATCAATGTCATTGAGATCAAGTGTATGATACATCCTACCTTGTACCTTTCTTTCATGCAATCAAAGGTTGTACCACACAAACACAAGGTCACTCGAGCACTTTTAGGTCACCTTTTTGTGTGAATGGCTTCAAAAACACTCCAATTGAGCTCACAACTAGAAGCACTATAGGGTTGGGATAGAATGTGAATGCTAGCTTTTAAAGATTAGGTGTTGTGGCACCAAAATCTTCCCACCACAAATCTACAAGGACAACATTTATAACTTTGTAGGATATTAAGAATTTAAGTAAACTTAAAAAGTAAACTTAAAATAAATTCTGAACTAAAATTAAACATAGTGTTTTTTTAACCCAGTTGTACAGTCTATCTCCTACAAGTGAATAAAGTTGAAGAAAATAATGCCCCCTCTGCCCTCTTGTGACTTAGTAACTCATCATGTACGACATCTCAAAGGTTGTAATTGAGGATCAGCCTCTCAATACATATATTGAGGCCAAGCATAACCTTTGCATCAGCTCTAAATGAAGGGGAGAAGAAAAACTTCAAGTTCAAATAGTAGGTAGTAGCATGAATATGTTGGTGGAGTTATGTAATAACCACCCCAATTTTTTCCACAAGATTTCACCCGTTAGCGTTAGATGAAATGCAAAGATAACCAACTATAAAGAAAATTCCCACTTTTTGATCACCCAGATCTCGATGTGAGCAAGGTGAGAGCATACAGTGGTTGGCTTACACTATTGAAACTTCTCTAAACTACCACTTCTTCAGTGGGATGAGTAGTAAATAACAAATGCATGAAAGTAAACATCCGCTTGTTCAACGGGAATTACAAGAAAAAAAATGCACTTGGCGGCAAACCGGCCACTTGCACTTTCAGCGGGTAACAAGAAAAGAAATGCACTTGGCAGCAAGCCGACACTTCCACTTTTCAGTGGGAAACAAGAAAGGAAATATAGAAAAATCGACCATTTATTCAGTGGGAGTGAGAAGTAAATAAAGAAAAGGTTCAACCACTTACTCAACAGGAGCAACCACTTATTCAGTGGGGTAAGCATCTAAATAACATGAAATCAAATAGCTGATTGGTACTACCAATTCAACATTCCAATGAAAATCTGAAACAAGATAATATGAAGTGAATGTAATGTCCCCTTTTTGAGCGGGCATCAGAGTTTGGTGGTTTAGCCTATCATCAGGTCCTCGTAAGCTAATCAGGGTGATTAGAGGGCCCAGTGTTGGAGTTTATGCGTTCTCCTGGTGGCAGTTGGCAGTGTTTTCATCTCCATATCCTTAGCTTGTTCTGAGGCAATGTTATTCAGGGTGTTTTGGCTCCATTTTAATACACTTACTATTTATAGTAAGTCAGTGAGTCGATAGAGGCCAACCTTACTATTTTTACTAAGGCATCCAGCTGGGCAGAGAATGCAGTGGGCTAGCCTATGATGTCAACGGAGTTGATAAATGATGTTTATTAATGGAGTTATAATATTATAATTATTAATAAAGTTATGCTTTAATAATAATTAATTATAAAGTGCATATATTGATGACTTATATTGACTTTATAATAGAGTGCATTTAATGATATAAAGTCAAGTCATTATAACTTATGATGGGCGCCCACTTTGATGATTTAATTAAAAGGGTGATAAAATCATATTTTAATATATTTTTAATGAGTAAAAGGGCGTCATATGAAATCGACCTCTTGAGGAAATGTATATAAAGACATGTTGAAGACATTTCATTCATTCTCGATCATTTTTATCAAATTGTCTTTGAGCTTTGCATTTGGAGGTGGAGACTTAGGGTTTTCAACTGCAACGATCTTGGAGAGCGTAGCTACTTTTTGAATCGATCTTTCTGAGGGTGTGAAAGATCATCTCAGGTTTGCTGATTGGTGGCTTCATACAGAGGTCACATTTGTGCTTCATTGGAGAAGAATTTCAGAAGTTTTCAAGGGTTTACTTGCTAATCAGAAGTTGTTATCCGGGTATGATCTTATTGTAAATTCAAGCAATAAATAATCAGAGTTAATCATTTGATATAATTGCTTTCAGCATTTCTCTATTTGCTTTGTTTGCAATTTTATGTGTTTCCTGGTAAATTCTAAAAAAACTAAAAACTTAGACTAGGCAGTTTTCAGTAGCTAATATCTCAACAAGGGTGGGATATTACAATGAACTAGTCAATATGATAACCCGATACATCAATAAACAATCCCTGCAACATAAGATCAATTAGGCATCATAAAACATGAAAGTACCAAAGAGAATCAGGTCTGATATGACTGGTGCAGCAGTCTGATATGCATGAACAGCAAACATGAGAACACAACCGGCCCTCATAAAATGATCATATCTCCTCCAATACTCATCAAAATGAAGCCAAACCACTTGCGAACAATTCCTTATTGCTAGGTTTCCAAGATAGGGTAGTAACCCACCACCTTTAAGTCTAATTTTCAAAAGCACACATTCCAATGCACTCCCAGCCAAAGGTACGGCTTCCTAGGTAGGTCGACTTGCCTCTAAAAATCAAGTTCACCTTCTTAAATCTCCTTTTTTTGCAAGGAGGGTCACCCAAGCATGAGAAGGAGAATGAACCAGCACCCGCAAAAAGTTATACACTTCTTCAATCAGTAAGTACAAAAAGGTGGGTCAGCTAGGTGCAACCAACAACAACAAAATCTGATATAAACATTCCAAAAATGCCTCCAAACGACAAACCAACACACCCACACACCAAAAACAACTAGACGATATCAAAGCTAACAAAAACTGAAAGATATGATAAAGCCATCACCATAATAAGCTCAACTGCAACCCCTGAGATGGAGTTTCAACTCTGTTCAGCTAGCGGATATCTCGAAACTGAAGATGACTTGGAGAGGTTTCGTCCTCAAATCCCAGAAGTTCAATCTGCAATTCGGCAGCACTTTGTTACATCAAAATGGTATAACCAAATGAGAGCAAGGAGGGCATATAAATAGGCTTTGAGACCCAGAAGTTTGAAATGCCTTTCCCTCCAAAAAGGGACACCACCTTTTGGAGAAATATAATATTTAATTAAAATCACTTAACCCTCTTACTTTGGCATCCACCCTTGATATGCATAAATTTAACCTTTTAAAAAGCTTAAGCCTTCAAGTTAGGTGTCCAAGTTCACTTTCCCCTTTTTAAAACAACTTGAGTTGATCAACCTAAGCGTGGGGGTCAAAAAGCAACTGAAAATAATAAAATGGACTTAAGCTATATTTTGCCTTTTGCAAACTCCAAGGATGGTGGATGCAAATACTACCAAAAATAACTAGACTCAGCAACAAAAACTGCCAACACTACTAAAACTGGAAACTCTACCCTAAACTACTGCCAAGAACCCTTGCTAGAAATAACACTTACTAAAAATAGTAAGTTACTCCAATCTCAAAATGAGCACATTCAAGTAGTCATTATAACTTACTAAAAATAAAAACTCCAAAAAATAGCAGTGACTGCCCACCAAGGTTCTCAGAAAACCCAAAAAGACCTAGAAAACATATAGGCAAACTCCTGCAACAAACTCCTAAAATGCTGACAAGAAACCTCCAATAAATTTGGAAACCCTAAAACTGTCTTTGAGTAGCCTATAGGTCTTGAGTGTGGACTGTTTGTATGGTTGGAGTCTCATATAGACAATATCCCCAACCTCAAATGTGTGTTCTATACGCTGCTGATCAGCATACAACTTCTGCTGATTTTGGGCATGATGAAGATTATCCTTCAAAGATCTCAAAATGTCTTGACTCTGCTACAACATATCCCTCACTTGAGGGGCTCTACTATCACCAAATAACAAATCAATGAAGCAAGGAGCCTCATATCCATACAGAGCCATGAAGGGGACATTCTGATAGACATGTGGTAAGAAAAGTTACATAAATACTCTCCCAAATAAAGCCATCTTACCCAAGCCTTTTGTTGCCCTGAAACATAATTGTTTAGGTAACCTTTAAGCCACTTGTTCACAATCTCCGTTTGCCCATCCGTCTGTGGGTGATAACTAGTACTTGGAGTGAACACTGTACCACTCAATCTAAAAATCTCCTGCCAAAATGTAATTAGGAACTTGCTGTCCCTATCACTCACAATGTTCTTAGGCAGCCCATGCAATCTAAACACCTCTCTGAAGAACAAATCAACAACCTGAATTGTTGTAAATGAGCTGGTAATGGCAAAAAAATGAGAAAATTTCGTCAATCTATTAACAATGACATAGATGCAATCTCCCCCTTGCACCTTGGCAAGCCTATGATGAAGTCCATGGAGATACTTTCCCATTTTCGATTGGGAATGGGCAAGGGCTGCAACAAACCAACAAGGAAATGTGTGCTCATTTTTGTTCTATTAGCAGATTGGACGCTCCTTAACATAGCGAAGGACCTCATCCTTGAGCCCCTTCCATGCAAACCTCTCCCGAATCTGCCTATATGTTTTGAAGTAACCTTGGTGACCAGCCAAGGGAACATCATGAAAAGATTGGAGGACCTTCAATTAGAGCTTTGATTCTGGTACCAAGAATATTCTATCCTTGTACAATATCAAATCATCCACAACTTTGTACCTCTCATCATGCAAGGTACCATCAACTAAACTAGTAGCAAACGGATTCTTGGCATAATCTACGATAATCTGCTCCTTCCAATCAGCAGTAAACTCCACCAATGAACTCAAGTGTGGCCTTCTCGACAAGGCATCGACCACTATGTTATTCTTCCCCTTGACATATTCGATGTCAAAATCGTAGGCTTGGAGCTTACTCACCCACTTTTGTTGTCTATCATTGAGATCCTTCTGATGCAAGAAGTGCTTAAGATTGTTGAGATCTGCCTTCACAATGAACTCGCCACCAACCAAATATTGCCTAAATTTGGCCAAGCCATGCATAATAGCAAGCATCTCTTTGTCATAAATGGAGTATGTCCTCTCTACACCCTTCAATTTTCTACTCTCAAAGACAATAGGATGCTTGTCTTGCATTAGGACAGCACCAATACCTTCTCTAGAAGCATCACACTGCAACTTGAATGGCTTGGAGAACTTTGGTATAGCCAAAATGGGACATGAACTCATAAGTTGCTTGAACTGATCAAAGGACTTCTGTTCTTTTTCTGACCAAGCAAATTCCCCCTTTTTGGTTAGATCTGTGAGAGAAGCAGCCATCTGAGAATAACCCTTCACAATTTTTTGTAGAATCCACAAAGACCCAAAAACCCCTTCAACTAAGAGAGGTTTTCTAGTTGAGGCCAATCCAAAATAGCCTTAATCTTCTCTTGATCAACGCTGACCCCCTTAGACCTGATCACATGACCAAGATAGAGAAGCTCAGTCATTCCAGATTCACATTTGGATTCTTTTGCAAACAAGGACTTAGATTCCAAAATGCTAAGCACCTCCTCCAAGTGCTTCAGATGCTCTTCCCAAATTTTACTGTAGATTAGGATATCATCAAAGAAGATAAGCACAAACTCCCTCAACTACTTGTTGAACACCTTGTTCATGCAAGACTGGAAGGTCGCAGGTGCGTTAGTCAACACAAAGGGCATGACTAGGAACTCAAAATTCTCAAAGTGGCATTTGAAGGTAGTCTTCTCTATGTCTCCTTCCCTCATTTTGATCTGATGGTAGCCCAATCTGAGATCAATCTTAGAGAAGTAAACAACTCCATGTAGCTCATCAATGAGTTCATCAATCCTCATAATAGGGTACTGGTTTTTTATTGTCTTTTGGTTGAGGGCTCGATAATCTATGCACATGGGCATAGTGCCATCCTTCCTTTTCACCAAAACCACTGCAAAAGCAAAAGGACTCTTGCTTGGGTGAATGTGATCCATGTCCAAGAGTTCTTTGATAGCTTTCTCTATCTCATCTTTTTGCCTCTTTGGATACCGATATGGAGTAGTTATGACTGGTTTAGCACCCTCTTCAAGTTTGATCACATACTCAATCCCCCTTTCAGGAGGTCTCCCTGGAGGTATGCCGCCAAAAACCTTACTCCGCTTTGAGATCAAAGCCTGCACATCAAGGTGATAATGTCTCTTATCTTCTGGAGGATTTGAAGGCATGATGATACACTTTGCTGCCCACTCTACCATGTCATGACAAATCAGCCTCTCCATCCTCTTGAATGAAACAATACGAGGGCCACCATTTGACATCCCTCTCAAAACCACCTTCTTCCCTTGTGATGTGAACTTCAACTCCATGGTATGAAGGTTCAAAGTGATCTCTCCAAGAGATCGCAGCCACTAAACACAAAGCACTACATCGGTATCACCAGTGCTCACAACATAGAAGTCATCTTTGACTTCGTAATCACCCAACTTGATGGACATGTTAAAGATCTTTTGAGTGCAAGTGATTGTGAAACCATCAGCTACCATGACCTTGAAACCTTTGAATTCTTCTATCTTGAGGCCTCTCTTTGCAACTATCCCCTCATCAATGAAATTGTGTGTTGCTCCAGTATCAAGTAGAGCAACGATTCACTACCCACAAAGCACTCCACGAACTCTAAATGACTCATTCTTTTGTAAGCTAGAGAGGTTGGGCAAATGCACCCCCACTCTTTTGGTCTTCTACCACCTCTTTTAGAGCCTCTTCTTCTTCTTTTTCCTCCATATCAAGCTGTTCTGAAAAATCAGATGCTGATTCATCAGCATAATACACCTCCATATGATGAGATTTGCCTCTTTCGAAGCACTTGTGTCCTGGGGCCCACCATTCCTTGCAAGTAAAGCACAATTTCTTTCTTCGGAGCTCATTATGGAGGTCATCATCTATCCATGAAGGAAACTTCTTGGTCTGATTTGAATCCTTATGAAATGGCTTCTTATCCTTCCTATATGAGAAAGGCTTGGACTGAAATTTGGCCTAGGGGCAGCCAACTCCATACTTGTTGATTTTTTGATTGCCAATAGTCCCTTGGAGGCATAGGATCACAATTCTCATACCTTCCGCCTCCTCTCTTCTTCTTCTGGTTCATGAATAGATCCAAATTCAGGATCTTACGTATCTCTGCAGGAAGGGTAACATACTCCATGTAGCTATTTCTCAATTCATTAGCTATGGGAATTGGAGCTTCTTGTTCTGCAAGAGGTTCCTCCCTTCGAGTGAAGGTAAGTTGGAGATGTCTAGGAGCGGATCCCTTGGTCACTTTAACAGTATGACCACTTTGTCCACCATTGAAGTTGACTTTTGAGGCACTAGTCTCACTCAGTGTTACAAGACTCGCAAAAACTCGCCTAGACTCGGTGAGTTGCGAGGCGGGTGACCCTAAACGAGGCCCAAAGACTTGGCAACCGAGTACTCGCCGGACTCACCGAGACCTGCCAGACTCGGTCGACTCACCGAAATCGACGAGTCTGGTGCCTTAGACTCGACCATTTTAATAATTTTAAAGTAAAAAATTACAATCTTTCATTTACAATTTTTTTAATTAAATGGTGTGCGCCATGAAGGTCTATGTGGTTTTGTAAGTCTTCATTTGGGCTTGGTGGAGGGGGCTCCACCCCTCGGCTGCCCTGGGACCCCACGAGGGGCGCTGCCCCTCGACCCTGCTGGGGGCACTGCCCCAGACCCCCACAAGGGGCGCTACCCCCAGACCCCCACAAGGGGCACTGCCCCTCAACCCCGTTAGGGTGTTTCCCCCAAACCCTCATCAAACTATAGGTCTAAGCATGTAATAGGCCAATGATGAATCATGATCATAAAACCTACAAAATACATATCCCCTATTGCAAATCTTTGCATCTTTCATAGTCAAAGCCATAATCAAAGATTATCTTGTTTCATACATTAGACAACAAACATGCAGTCTTGAAGGCTTCAATAAAATTATAATAATAAATTCCTCACTTGAATATACACACCAATCATTGAGACACAAGCAAATATCATGGCTACATCATCATCTAGGACCTATCTTAGACACTAGCGCATGACTTGTCGTGATGTTGGGATAAGTAATGCAAGCTCTTCTAAGCCATAGACTTATATTTTTAGTTTTGATATTTGTTTGGATGCCATGAATTTCATATTCCGTGAGTTTTGTATACATTTGACAATATTTATATATCTAAATGTGTTATTTCCTTCAGCTAAAATTTGCATTTATACTTATGCGATCGATTTATGTTTGTGTATGGGATCATAGTAATTTCTATTTCATGATGTTATTGTGTCTTTAAGGTTTATTTATTAAAGGGTGCATGAAACAAGTTTTAAATCCTTAAAAATCTTTGATTTTCTTGGGTTTTTCTATTTACTGAGTCTATGTTGAGTTTACGCCGAATCTGGGCTCCGAGTTCGAGTTCGAGTCAAAAATCGGCTTGTCGAGTCCAAGGTGAGTTTGAGTCTTGTAACACTGGTCTCACTATTCTGGCGTTGAGGTGTACGAGTTATATTTTGCCTCATCTTAGCCAACAACTATGACATCATGTCCATCGTACAACCAAACTTCCTCTCATCTCTAACATTTGGACTCTCCTCTTGGGCTGGTCCGTTATCCTTTTCTGCCATGTTCTCAACTACTCTATCACGATTTCTAAGAACCTCTGAAAATGTCCCCTCAACAAGAACTGGCGGAGTCTAAAATTGTTGTCTCTTTTTCTCTTTGTTGTAGTATTTGATTTCACTATCACTCGTAGAGAATTTTTGTCAACTGAAGGCACTGAAAGCACAGGTTGGCAGGATGACCAACTTTGATACCACTGAAATAACCACCCCAATTTTTTCCACAATATTTTACTTGTTAGCATTAGATGAAATACAAACATAAGCAACTGTAAAGAAAACTCTCAATTTCTAATCACCTAGATCTCGATGTGGGCAAGGTGAGAGTACACGGTGGTTGGCTTACAATATTGAAACTTCTCTAAACTACCACTTCTTCAGTGGGGTAAGTAGTAAATAACAAGTGCATTAAAGTAAACATCCGCTTGTTCAGCGAGAATTACAAGAAAAGAAATGCACTTGGTGGCAAGCCGGCCACTTCCACTTTTCAGCGGGTAACAAGAAAAGAAATACACTTGGTGGCAAGCCGGCCACTTCCACTTTTCAGCGGGCAACAAGAAAGGAAATATAGAAAACTCGACCGCTTATTCAACAGGAGTGAGAAGTACATAAAGCAAAGGCTCAACCACTTATTCAATGAGAGCAACCACTTATTCAATGGGGTAAGTATCTGAATAAGATGAAATCAAATAGCTGATTGGTACTATCAATTCAGCGTTACAATGACAATCTGATACAAGATAATATCAAGTGAACCAATCAATATGATAGCCCAATGCACCAATAAACAATCCTTGCAACATAAGATCAATTATGAATCATAACACATGAATGTACCAAAGAGAATCAGGTCTGATATGATTGGTGCAGCAGTCTGATATGCATGAACACCGAACACGAGAACACAACCTGCCCTCATAAAATGATAATATCTCCTCCAATACTCATCGAAATGAAGCCAAACCACACTTGCAAACAATCCCTCACTACTAGGCATCCAAGATAGGTAGTAACCCGTCACCTTTAAGTCTGATTTTCACCAGCATGCATTCCAATGCACTCCTAGCCAAAGGTATACCCAATGCACTCCTAGGTAGGTTGACCTACCTCTAAAAATCAAGTTCACCTTCTAAAATCTCCTTTTTTTCCAAGGAGGGTCGCCCAAGCATGAGAAGGAGAATGAACCAACACCCACAAAAAGTTATACACTTCTCCAATCAGCAAGTACGAAAAGGTGGGTCAGCTAGGTGCAATCAACAACAACAAAATCTGATATAAACACTCCAAAAACGCCTCCAAACTGCAAACCAACACACCCACACACCAAAAACAACTAGAAGACATCAAAGCTAACAAAAACTGAAATATATGATAAAGCCATCACCATAATAAGCTCAATTGCAACCCCTGAAATGGAGCTGCAACTCTGTTTAGCTAGGAGATATCTCTCAATCTCGAAACTAAAGATGACTTGGAGGGTTTTCATCCTCAAAGCCCAAGAGTTCAATCTGCAATTCGGCAACACTTCGTTACATCAAAATAGCATAACCAAACGAGAGCAAGGAGGGCATATATATAGGCTCTGAGACCCAGAAGTTTGAAATATCTTTCCCTCCAAAAAGGGATGTCACCTTTTGGAGAAATACAATATTTAATTAAATATCACTTAACCCTCTTACTTTGGCATCCACCCTTGATAAGCATAAATTCAACCTTTTAAAAAGCTTAGTCTTCAAGTTAGGCATCCAAGTTCACTTTCCCCTTTTTAAAACAACTTGAGTTGATCAGCCTAGGTGTGGGGATCAAAAAGCAACTCAAAATAATAAAATGAACTTAAGCTATATTTTGCCTTTTCTAAACTCTAAGGATGGTGGATGCAAATGCTGCCAAAAATAATTGGACTCAACAATAGAAATTGCCAACACTGCTAAAACTGGAAACCCTACTCTGAACTATTGCCAAGAACCCTTGCTAGAAATAGCACTTACTAAAATAGCATACTGCTAAAAATAGTGACTCCAATCTCAAAATGAGCACATTTCAAGTAGCCATCGTGACTTAGTAAAAATAGTAAGTACTAAAAATAGCAGTGACTACCCACCAAGGTTCTCAAAAAACCTAAAAAGACCTAGAAAGCATACTAGCAAACTCTTGCAACAAACTCCTCAAATGCTAACAAGAAACCTCCAAGAAACTTGGAAACCCTAAAATTGCCTCTGAGTAGCCTACTTGTCTCCAGCAATAGGCTAACAGTCACAAAATTGCCTAGGACTGAGAAGGGGACATTACAAGTTGTCACTTCTACCTTCAGTCAATAATGTGCCATATGGGTTCATATTTATTTCTATTCAACCCCTACAAATGTTGAATTGTTCTTTGGCCCTATCCATGGCCTTGTATGGATACCCCATGGGGTTTTTGTTCCCATCCACTAACTGCAAAACCTTAACCAACGATTTTGACACCTAAACCAAGAGAGTAAATGAAAAGGAAATTAGAGAATTAATGTTGATAAAAAAAAAAAATTAAAAATTATAATCAACAAATTAAAATATTAAAATATTACAAAAACTTGTAACATTGTAAAAAATATATTTTTTAATTTTTTTTATCAAAAACTTACCTTAATGATTTCGTCCACGGCCTTGATAAATGTATCATAAAAATGGTCTTCATGGCCCTCTCTGCTTCAACCTTCTTGCAATAAGGACTCTCCAACCAACTTTCGCTCACAAACATGTGCTTAAGGTTGGGAAATGTAGTTGTTATACTCTACAAGGTAAGGAAATTGGTGGCAAAGCATGTGACTCCTAAACGCACGAGCTCTTTTCCATTAGTGTGCTCTCTCACAAGATTAAAGATTCATTTCTGATTATAGATGTATTTGGTAATATTCCTTGCACCTTCTACTACCTTCTTCACTCAGCTTAATTTCCTTATGTCCTCAAGGAGGTCAAGGCAATGGACAACGCAAAGGCTCCAAAACAATGTAGGGTGCCTCACCTCTAGTAGTCTACCAACTACCACATATACAAATGCATTGTCTATAACTATTTGGATAACATTATCCACTTCTACCTCCATCACCAACTCATCCACCAAGCTACACAAGGTCTTGAAATTTCTTACATCACTGGAAGCATCAACTGACTTCAAAAGACCAATTGTCTTCTTGTTGTACCCAAAATAATTTTTTTGCTTCATTGAGGCATTTTGATTAAAATGGTCAAAATCTTGTAAAATTGTCAACAAAGGTCAAAGTCTCTGAAAATAGAAATTGTCTATTTTTAGAAATTTCTGAACAACAAACAGATCATGGGGTTTTTTTGGGTATATTGTCAAGAGGATACTGGCAAAATTTTGAAGATTTTGAAATTAGAGTTTCAGGGCCCTATGTTTAGAAAAACCCTAAAAATAGGATCTTTCCAGAAATGGTTCAAAATGATTTTGTTTTTTTAATCTTTCATCACGATCACATTGGTCCAGTCAGAATCATGAAAAAGTCAGTTTTGCTCAGGTGGGTCTATTTCGCTTTTTCAAGAGAAAAGTTAGGACCTTTGAGGTCAACAACGGAGGATGGCCAGTACCAAGTATTAGAATCTAAGCTTCAAACGTTGCACAGAATAATCTATGGCGAAAGATGCTTGAAAAATGGTAAACGACGAAGGGAAATCTGAAAAGTTGAAAAATGCAAAAAATAAACTAAGTCTGGAAAAGCTTGGGCGCCTTGTTTCAAGGGAGATGCTACACAATCAATGCTGTTGTGACCTTTTCACACATCACCCCATGCCAGATGGGGACCCCCTAATTTTGCTCCATTTTGGTCTTTTGGCTTGTGTTTTGCGTCTCTCTCTCTCTGATCTTTTGTCCTTCCGGGGATGTCCCCGTTCTTTGACCTATTTTGAAATTTTGGCTAAGACTGAAGTGAGTCTATAAAATTAGGGTTTTGTTCTCCAGGCTAGATTAAGATCAAATCAAGTTGGTAAGTTGACATTTGAGCTTAACATTGCTTTCAGAAGGCTTCCAGCAGGCTCCCACTGAATTTTCATCATGTTCTAACGACTTACTATTTTTAGTAAGTGTTCAATCTGTTAACTTTTCATCAGGATTTCGGGATTCTAACTACTTCAACACATTCAGGCAGCCTCCAAGGGCCTACACATGAAATTTGAGCTGATTCAGACAATTGGCTATTTTTAGCAGTTTTGGCTTCACGAGCTATTTTCAGGGCTTCAACATACAATTCTTCGATAAATGACAGGAAAATTGATCTGGGTTTTTCTAGACCTTCGCGATGGTGTAACATGCAAACCAAGATGGTGACTTTCAGAGTTCAACCTTCGGAGGCTATTTTTAGGGTTTGCATGCAAAGTTCTTTAATGCATGTCCGAATATTCCATGTGGGTTTTGCGAGAGCTTCGCAACGATATGACATGCAAGCAGAGAAGATCAAGTTTCAGGGACTTACTATTTTTACCCAGTGCCCGCATGCAAACCAATTTTCTGGGTTTTTCTGGATTTTTTGAGATCTCGCGAGCGGTGTAACATGCGAACTCATCCGACGTTCGATTGACCACTTTCCGAACACTTACTATAAATAGCAGTTTTATCCCAATAGCTACCCAACACTTCAGTCCAGCAAGCAGAGTGGCAAGCAACAGAAACGAGGTCAAACGGAGACCATTCAGGGCACATGCATATGAAATTAGGGTTTCCAGATTCGATGCCTAAAAAGAGGGGTAAAAAGCCAGAATTTTGAAAAATGAAGGTATCCCACTGCGATCAGCATCCTTCAAGCAGTCTACTGATGAAATTTGGGCGCAATCCGAGCACTTACTATTTATAGTAAGTTGTCTTCAGAACATGGCTATAAATAGCAGGTCAGCACGAGGGGCGGATGTAAACAGGATCACCAAGCAATGAGGATCACGCCTAGCAAATTTCAAGTCAATCAGAGCTGCAGAGATCTATGAATTTTAGGGTTTGCTAAAAATAGCATGGGAGCTAAAAATAGCAGATAAGCTCGGGCAACAGGTATAAAGGGGTAGCAGAGGCATATCACGCCAGCTCCAGTTCAGAACGGACGAAAAGGCATGGAAAAGCACACATCTCCAGAATTTGCTAAAAATAGATGGCAAAGGTAGCTGAGGCATTGAGGAAATTTCTAAATCTACAAATGGAAACTGGCAGGAGGAAGTATGAAATGCGCCCAAGAATGAAGGCTGGCATCAAAAGTTTTTAAGCATAAAAAAATTCCTCTCCCTACCTTAAATGCGCCCAAGCAAGTGGGATGAGACAAAAATTCTCTAAGTATAAAAAAATGAAAGCTCCAGCCTCTAGATGCGCCCTTGAAGAGGTTGAGGAGCTTAAGAAATTTCTAAGTCAAAAATGAAAGTATGCCTCCTCAAATGCGCCCTCAAGGAAATGCTGAAGGCTTGAAAATTTTCTAAGTGAAGAGAAATAGAAGTTACCCCTCCAAAATGCGCCCAAGGCAAGTCAAGATGATGAGAGCCTTGAAAATTCTAAGGCATAAAACAAAAGTCTCCCAGGCAAAATGCGCCCTCAAGCAAGGAAGAAAAATTTCTAAGGAGTTGAGAATAGGAGTGGCAAGGGGTAAATGCGCCCAAGGAGATAATGACTCAGAAAAAGTTTCTAAGGCAAAAGTGAAAGCTTGTACATCAAAATGCGCCAAGCCTAGAGGAGGAAGGGACATAGAAATTATCTAAGTCACGAAAATTGCAGCACACCCTTCTATGTGCGCCCAGCAGAGGAAGTGAATATGAGGACTTGTAAAAGCTTCTAAGTCATTGGAAGTAGAAGCTAGAAGGCTGAAATGCGCCCAGCCAAGGTTAATGAGGTAAAGACATTTCTAAATAAAGAGAAATGGAAGTAGCACCCTCCATTTGCGCCCAAGGTGGTAGAAGACATGAGGAATTCTACTAAGTCATGTTAAAATCAAAGCACACCCCTCCATATGCGCCCAAGCCAAGAGTGAGGTGAGAAATAATTCTAAGTCCTCAAAAATGAAAGCTACCTGGTGAAAATACGCCCCCAAGTCAAAGATAAGTGACTTCAAAATTTCTAAGGCTGGAAAATAAAAGCACAAACCTCTAAATGCGCCCTCTAAGGAAGTATGAAGGCAAGACTTAGAATATTTTCTAAGTATGAGGGAAATGAGAGTTCAAGGGGTCATATGCGCCCAAGGTAGGAGGAGGTGAAAGACTTAGGAATTTGTCTATGGCATTAGAATAAAATGCCATTGAAGGGAATACGCCTAGAGAGAAGGAAATGCTGAAGGAGTTTCTAAGTTAGAAAATGGAAGTAGAAGACTTCAAATGCGCTCCAAGGAAGTTGGGACTTGAGAAAACTTGCTAAGTGTAAGGCAAAATTCTAAGGCGTGAAAATGCTTGGGTGTTAAGAAATTCTAAGGAAAAATGGAAGTGGATACATGAAAATGTGCCCCTCATGGGTAAGTTAATAAAATTTAGATTTTTCCTAGGGCATTTTCAAAGATAAAGTGGGAAATACGCTTGGAAGAGGGAACATTTAAAAAATTTCCAAGTGCAAGGTAATATACGCCCGTGAACAGGAGGGAATTTCTTCAGCAAGCCAAGGAAAAATGAGGACTGCAGGTCTGGAGTACGTCAAGAATAAAATGGAATAAACCTTAGCAATTTTTATTATTTTCAAAAATAATAAAAATTAAACTTACCCCCTTCGTCTGGATACACATGGAAACGATGATTTTTGAGGGGAAATTTCTTATGGGTATTGAACATTTTCCACTGGGAGATGATTTAAAATTGTTCCTCACCTCGCTCAAGATTTTTCGATAGATATTTTTGCCTGGCACCCGTTTAATGGATTTCCTAGGTGAAATAAAAAATAAAATCTCTAAGGCAAATACGAGAAAAGTTTCTACAAAAAAATGCTTCAGCTTGTGATGTCAAAGTGAGCGCCTATATTACAGTGGATGAAATTCATAAAGCAGGTAAAATTGTCTAAGGGAAAATAAAGCAACAAGGGGTCAAATACACTCACAGGGAAGAAATTTGTCTAAGGCATGGAGGAATTTGAAAATGAATTGAAGCTCGAGCATCAAGCATTCAAATGCATCCTCAAGATGAAATATTTTCTAAGGCACAAACTCCAAGCAAGGTGATGGATACGCCCATGATGAAAGTTTGCTAGAAAAGTGATGAATTCTATCAAGATCCGGAGATCAAGCAGTCAGAACATGGAAATTGGGTAAGTAAAGTGAATTTATATTAT
This sequence comes from Sequoiadendron giganteum, assembly GCA_007115665.2. Lineage (NCBI taxonomy): Eukaryota > Viridiplantae > Streptophyta > Pinopsida > Cupressales > Cupressaceae > Sequoiadendron > Sequoiadendron giganteum. The sequence continues at coordinate 398,099,640 of CM021101.1, read as the reverse complement.
AAGCGTTCTAATGCTTTTCTTTCTGTTTTGCAGGATGAACACTGGAGTCTGAGCGTAAGGACTTGAGGTGATGAAGCTAGACAATGTTACAACTTTGGAAAGAGAAACGAAAGTGAAGATTTGTCTAAGGCACTAAGAACGTGATGCAAAAGAGGCAAATGCACCCAAGGCAGTGGGCTAGAGAAATGTGAAAGTCACAAGAGAGAAATGCATCCAGGAATGAAAGCAATAGGAGGACTTAACGAAGAAGAACTTTTTGCAAAGAGGATTTGAACCAAGTGTTGTTGCCTCCTCCTAACGCAACAAAATTAGCAGAGGAGAACAGTGGGAACGCGTTTCCGGACGAGAATCTTCTAGAAGAAGATAGTGGGCATTAATTGCAAATAATGGTTCCTATAGAGGAGTGGAGAATATTTTGTGCATTCATTGCCCCACTCCTCCCTGTGGCGGTTTTTAGGGCAAAAACCCTAATTCGGGAGCACGTGGCTCGATCTGAGCCCTTTATTGTAATTCAATCTAAGCCGTCCGTTGGACTGGGCCAACTATAAAAGGGGCATCCCCCCTCATTTGTAATCAGTAGACATTAGATCGAGAGTAGAGGACAAAGTTAGAATAGATAGAAAGTTAGCTTAGAAGATAGCTTAGTTTGAAAAGGAAAGAAAACTTTCCCTTTGAAAGTTTTGTAAGAGGTTGTTGTGAAAAACTCTCATAATACAAAGGTTTATCATTGCATGGTGGTTCTATCTTTTGTTATGAATAGCTAGCAAGGCCTTTTCGTCTTTCCAATTTAGATTGATATAATAGAGTAGACTTTATTTTATGCAAGTAGTTGTTAATTGTGGAGTGTGGCGTTGTGGTTTGAGCATATCTTCTTTCATCCATACCACTAGCGGGCTTGCTGATGGTAAGTTTACCTTGTGTGGTCAACTGGAATATCAGTACCTAACTTCGGTCGTGATTTGTGTGTTCATTTCCATCGTTGTGACGGAGTGCACATGTTGAATTACGATTTGAATATCTTACTCATCCTTTGAAGATTGCACCAACTTTGTCATAGTTGTCTGAAGGGAGACGAAGCAAAGTCTGGTTTGATGATTGTTTAAGTCGATCCTCGTCCTCCACCCTTTAGGAGTAGATGGTAGCATCTCTAATCCTTATATCCTTTTATATTCAGCATTATCCGGTTAGTTTAAGAACCCGAGCATCATTGACAAATCTCCTGAAATTTGAGAATCCTTTCTTCTGAATGAGCAACTCACGTAAGTCCCCTTGAAATAACCAGCATATTCACATCAACCAACTAAGTCTATTCGCAATAAAAGGAACCTTGGAGTTGAACGCATGAACTTTCACGCAATCTTAGCATGCGGAATACTTTGATCAAGAGGGAATAGAGTGACCGTTGGACATTTTATTCTGTGTTGGTGTTGTCATAAAAAACACGTCAACAAATGCCTTGGCCGGATTTTCAAATGTCTATGCATGTGAAATGATGAAAGCAATCACAATGGTGAACGCGGTCGCATCATTGACAACACAGTCAATGCAGTCAGCAAGACGGTGAACATGAAGCACAAGGAGGTGAAAATCATTGAAAGTACTTAACTTTGGAGTGCAAAAGCACCCCTGCAGGCCAGGGGCGCCCATGAATTCAAAGGCTCAAATGCAGTTGTTAGAACTTGCAGTTTTGGGGGTCCTCTTCAGAATTCTTCCAACTTCGCGATGAATCCAACATCCAGTCCACGGGATCTCTCAAACACTTGAAAACAAATATAAAGCAAGAAATGCTGAAAGCCAAGAAACTCAAAACTGATGAAGTCTAGAGCAGAAAAGCGCCCCTGGCCCATGATTTTGAAGCACCAGTTTCAATTTTTAGCTTTCATGATCTCCAGTAGGTCATTAGACTTTGTCCAACTCTGCAATGAATCCATCTGCCAACTCAAAAGACCTATCGAATGCTGGCAAGTGAAGATCGAACGGACACCAAAAACGAAGGAAAAGTTGAAAACCTTGAAAATTGGTTAAGTATAGAGCAAAAAGCACCCTGCTAGCAAAAGGCGCCCAACTTTTTGAAGCCTCAAATGCAGCTTTCAGGTTTCACAACTCCCAAGAAGTCCTCAGTTACGATCAGGCTTCGCAACAAGTTCGTTAGCAGGTTCACCAAAGCAGTCAAACGTCCAGCAATGAAGACCAATTGGAGCATTTCGTCAAGAGCTGCAAAGTGAAATTTGTATCTCAGAAGAACAAAAGTGCCCCTGTCAGCTAGGGGCGCCTAGAAATTAGAACCCTCTAAATCAGCTTTCAAGATTTGTCGAACCAGTCCTCCTTTTTGGAATTCTTCAGGCTTTTCATTGAACATCTTAGCCTGATCGCAAGATCCATTAGTCACTGGCAATCATAGAAGGTAAATTGGGAGGAGTTGAAAATCACTAAAAATTGGTTCACTGGTAAACAAAAGCACCTTATCTCAAGAAGGAGCCCAAGAATTCAAGCCACCAAAACCAATTTTTAGGGTTTGTAGCTTCCAAGAAAATCTTCTTGTATTTGATCATGCTCCACAGTGAATCTGTCAGCCAAACCTCAGGATCAATCACACGTCCGGAATCAAGGGTCAAACAGAGGCAGTTTATCAAGGAAATTTTGAAAATATTCAAAACAATTCTAACATTGGCAAACTTGGATGCCTTATCTCAAGGTGGCACCCGAGTCAACTTCAGTTACGACTTTTGAAGACTTTCTCTTCCTCAGAATGTCCCAAAATTTGGGGGATTCTTCCAGTTAACAGCTAATCATGCCAGATAACTCCCAAATCAGGGTTTTCATTAGTTAACTAATGCTTCCACCTCCAAATGTTATTTAACAAGCATTTAGCCATCCAAACTTCATTATTTTTTGCAAGTCGACTTCAAGAGCAAACTCGCCATTTTCTCTTCAACAGCATTTGAGGGATCAAACGAAGGTCGTTTCTAGATTTCTTCGTAGTTTTGAATTCAAGTTGCACAAAAGGACGTCTTTCTAGAACATATTTTTTCAAGGCATCGGTTTTCAGAAGCCGAAATACATCATTTTCAACTTCTACCATTCTGGGTTCTCTTCTTTTTCAATCTTTTCCAAGATTGGAAAAAATTTCCTCAGCGTCTTCAGCTTCCACACCTAGGATTTCTTGCATGTTCAAGCAAAATCAATCTTTTCACAGATCTGACCTTCTAGGTTCGTTCAACACAAGATTGGCCACAAAACCCACATGCCAAATTTTTTCCAAAAAGTTGCCTTGTTGCCTCCAACTTTTAGGGTTTCTAAAAAAATCATCCTTTTCAAAAAACAAACAAACTAGGTTTATTCAGCACACAGGCAACCTACAAAACCCACTTCTCAGAATTTCCCGAAATTTTCTTTTTGCCTCGCTGCCTCTACCTCTGAAGGGTTCTTGCATGTTCGTGAAAAAGTCATTTTTTCAAAAATCTGGCATTTTGGGTTCATTTAGAAAGACATTCTCAACAAAACCAACGTCTTAGAATTTTTCAATAAAACTGACTCTTGGTGAAGCTATTTTTAGCCTCTGTGAAAAAGTTGTTCAAACATAGTCGTGTTCACAGTCATTCTTCAAGTTTTCAAAAATGCAATTCTCTCAAGTCGAATTCAAGACCAAATCGGTCTTGATTCACGATTTCGTGAAAACACTTGACACCGACTTGCATCAAGTGCATCCAATGGTTGATTTGGACACCTTGACAGGCGTAGATAGCATCACAATCCAAAACCTTGAACAATCCAGGTTACTTGAGGCAGCCTCTTTTCCCATCTCGACACAAAATATTGAATTTGTAATTGCTTGTATCAAGCATTACAATCCCACTTCACGGGAAATCCAGTCAGTGGATGGGAGAATGATTTGCAGCCTCAAGCCAAGGGACATTGAAAGGTGTTTTGCTATTCCACCATGTGCAAACAACTTGATTGTGTCAATTAAAGAATGTGAAAAGGCATTTAACACGCGAAAGGAACAATGTCAGAAAAGGATGGCAGAAAGGTGGCTCAAAGAGAAATGAAACAATTTGCCAAGGAATGTTGGATGTGGTGAATTCAAGGATGAGTTTTCTATCATGATCACTCTGCTCAACCAGGTCACGGGCCAAGCAGAAGCACCCAAGTTTCAGCCATGGATGTTTTACATCATGTCTCAACTTATCAACAACAAAGAACACTACGACTGGCCTACTTTGATTAGCGACACTCTTCACAACTAGATGATAGGTTTCTTCAAAGCCCATGAATTCCATATAACTTCATACCTCGTATATCTTATAGCCTTTCAAGGCAAGTTTAGAGGGTTGAACGTTGTTGGAACTCTAGGAGTGCAGAAAGTTCATGAGCATTTCTCGCAGTTAGAATTTTCACAGTCAGAACAACACTTCAAGCGAGTAAATGACCTTTTTCTAATGTACATAGTGAGGAATCTAGACAAAAAGTTACATATACGCTTCTCAATAGATGCTAGATTGGCAATGGCAGATTGGGTTGATTGGTTCATCCAATTCCCCACATTTTCCTACATTCCCGTATATGGTTTATCAGGCAGTCCAGCCATGCTACCCCGTTATCCATCAGATAAGGTGGTATTCATGGAGTTCCTAAGGCAATTGCATGAGGTACACACTTTTTTGCATAATAAACGCAAGTCTTCTGCCAACTTTCCTTTTGAGATGGGTATATACAGGTGCAAATCAACAACAGACGCCAAGTCAATGAGCACTGAAATGACGAAGCTTAATCTTAAGTTTCTCATTGAAAAGTGTTCATATGACCCTTGGGGTCTCTTGGCAGCTCGCCTTCGCAGCAATTCTTCACATAAACCTATTGTTGTGACCTATTTCACACATCGCCCCATTGCAAATGGGGACCCCCAAGTTTTGATGTCGCCCTCTGAATCACCAATTTAGAGTCCTAAATTTGAATATCTATTTTGAGAGTCAGTCCGGCCAAGGTGAGATTTTGAACCCATTTGAATGCTTAAACGTCATGGAAATGCTCAGAAGACCCAGTAAACGAGGAACGCCATTGCTTTCGATCAATTCTGACACTTCCTATTTTTTAGGGATTCTGCTTTTTTGCTTTTTGCTTTTTTGATTTTCGGCATTTTTAGGTCATTCTGGAGTCCCTATTTTTTAGGGATACTTTTTGCTTTTTCTATTTTTAGAAAGTTTCTATTTTTGGAAAGTTTCTATTTTTGGATCCCATCAGGCAAGAAATCAACACGCCTCCAGATGTCAAAAGAATCAAGGTAAAATGGCAAAAGTTTTGAAAAATGGCTAAGTCCTGAAGATGGCGCCCTCAAGGAAGGAATGGCATGAAGTCTAAGAAGTCCGCCCTACCTTTGGCATGCCAAAGGTAGCCATTGGCAAGCCAAGGCTGAAGTCCGCCCATGGCATGGAGAGAGCCAAGTCCGCCCTTGGCAAGGAGGAAGCCAAGTCTGCCCTTGGCATGAAGAACATTAAGTCCGCCCAAAGGAGAAGAGTGGATGGCGCAAGACAAGGCAAGTCCGCCCATGGCAAAGGAGAAGTGAAGTCCGCCCATGGCACTAAAGGGTCAAAGTCCGCCCAAAAAAGTCAATGGCATGAAGTCTAGCAAGTCCGCCCAACATAAAGGAGAAATGGCATGAAGTCTATGAAGTCCGCCATATGCTAAAATGGCAAGAGGTATGTGAAGTCCGCCCCAAGAAGTATGGAGAAGGGTGGAAATATAAAGGGGTTCGCTCCAAGATGTTTGGAAAGGGGTGAAATTGCAAAGAAAGTCGCCTTGTGATGGATTAAATGGTCAATTATAAGTGAAGCCCGCCGTTGGACAAGGCAAGAATGAAACTCACCATGGCAAGGAGAGTGTGAAGTCCGCCTTGGACAAATGGAGGACAATATAAGCCATTGGCAAGGAATTATGGGAAATTCGTCCAACTTTGAAAGGTAAATTTTTCTAAGGCATGAAAAACAGAGAAATGTCCAGAGGAAGAAGAGATTTGGCCGGCACGAAAATCACTCCTCAACACAACGGAATGAAATTCTTTGGCATAAAATGAAGAGTGTTTGGCAGAGCAACCATGAAGTCCGCCCCTCCCAGCTTGGAAAAATTCCTAAGGCACTAATAAAAAATGGCAAAGTGGCAGAGATCTCCAAGTTCGCCCAACCCAGAAGATGAATCGTTTGGCTAAATAAAAATGTCCAGAAGGGTCAGAACTCCGCCTAGAGAGTTGAAATTTGGCAAATGAACTATTGAGCACATTTTGGCTAGGCAGACAATTTGAAAAGAGATATTTTGCCTCGGACAAACAAACTTAGCCATGTGTCCAGGTTAAACGGGTTGGAATTTTAAATATTTTGATATTTTTAATTATTTCCCAACACTTAGGGAATTTTAATTAAAAAATTCGAAGTCTGGAGGTTATTCGGAAGATTAAATTATTTTGCCTTAGGTAAATTTAAAATTGCCGTGATTTGAAGATTTAAAGTATGTTGGAAAATTAATTTTAAACAATTAATTTAATATCTTTTGATATTCTCTCCAACACTTAGGCAATTTTTTTAGAAATTCGAAAATCTCAAATAGAGGTGGCACAGAGATGAAAATTAGGAACTTGCCTCGACAACTGAAAGTGAAATTAGAAACTTGCCGATCTGAGAAGAAAAACATTTCTAAAAATTGGAAGAAAATCAGAGAAAAGAAAGCAATTCCTTGAGGAAAATCGCACTTCTCAGCCATAAAATGAGTTTCAGCAACTCATTTCTTCACAATTTCGGCTGAGAAGAAGCTATCTTTCTTGAATCTTCTGGGAATCGTTTGCGAAGGAAAATTTAGTGCAAGTAACGTTGCTGTGAGAATCAAGGAAGTAATTTATTGTTGACAGGTGTGATTTTTAGAGAGAAATAATTTATTTCTTTGCTGAAAATCGTACTTTCCAAGCTTTGGCGCACTTCCTCTGGCAGATTTTCAGAATTTTTAAATTCGTTCGCAGCCAGAACACGATCTTTGAGGTTTGGAAATTAATCGACAATGTGTTTGTGCCTCGTTTCCATCTTCTACTTTCTTTCCGGCACGAGTTCCATTCACAGATAGGCGAATTTGATTACTTTCAGCTTGCTTTTTGACAGAAATTTTAATTTAATAAGGTGAAAGTGCGATTTTGTCCAAACTACACCCCAGAGTAATTTGATTTTAAAAGTTCTTATATTAATGTTAAGCATTTTGTACTTGCAGGTTGACAGTCAATCAAGAAGAGACACCCAGGCAAGCACAAATGAAGTTCGCGAACAAAGGATCGCACCCAGAGACTAAAATAAAATCAAAATGGAAGAACATCTCGGACACCAATCTTGGTCATATAGACCTCGATGAATTCAAGAGAAGAGTATATGGGCACAATGGGCCTTTACCCACGCCTGCAGCTAGGAGTATGGTAAGAAATGGAATCTTTCAAGCTACCGGATTTCCGCCTACGCTTGAATGTGCTGAATTAATGGTGGAGTGTGCGCTTCATTATAATGCTGAGTTGAGACAAATTGTGGCGCCTAACGGGAGAATATTGGCACATCTGGGAGAGTTGGCCATACAAGAGGCCTTTGGCATTCCTTCGTATCCTAAAACCACTTATAAAACTAAGGAAGACGCCCAGAGATTGTATGATGAGCAGCCTGACCTTTGTGTCGCCAACATCAACAAGTCATGGCTGGACAAGCCTAGGCCGTCGGTCAAGAAAATGCCCAAGAAGTTGATGCGTACGGACTTCAAGGAGGACTACGGAGACATCATTATCTTGCTGAACAGAATAGCAGGCAGTCCTTTGGGGGCACCATTTGAGCCATGGATGTACTATTTTATTGAGGACATCACAGAGGGCGTAAAGATGTTTAACTGGTCACAAATGATTAGCAACAACCTCCACGAGCAGCTTGTCAACTTAGAGAAAACTAAAACGTTTTATATGAGTTCTTATGTCATCTACATGTTGGCTAGGACTTACAAGTATGCAAGCTTGATATGCAAGGGCACGGTCGGCAGTGGATCAAATGAGTTGAAGGCATATGACTGCTATCCACAATTGCAGTTGAAAGAAAAGGCGCACTTCCGGCGAGCTCATGACGCCTTCCTTATGTATATCACCAGGATACTCCAGGGAGGGACGCATCAACGGCTGACTCCTGAGGCCAAGAAGCTGATTGGCAAATATGGGTCTTGGTTTATCCAGTATCCCCGATATACTTACATCAGAATCCAGGGATTCACCTGAAGCCCATACCGTCTGCCCATTTTCCCGACTAACAAGATGGTCCTGTTGGAAGTTTTAAGGCAGCTAGAGGAATTTCAAGGCCTCCAAAGGATAAAACAAAGGGCGGCAGTAACTTTTCCCTTCTTTATAGGGAACATGCTAGAGTCTTGTCCATCATCACAGGCAGCAGATAGTGCCAGGCTCGAGATTCAGCATTATCCTTTTGCTACCTACCCATCTAGGAGCCACTTCGACCCGCATCACCACATCAAGACGGCGGACGGAAGGAGGTATAAGCATAGGGTTGAACTGGAAGACTTTTGGGCAAATGCTTTGACGCTTTCAATATCTAGTCGGTGAACTGGTCTAACAATCACAGAATACGCCACCATACACAGAATAAAATGCCCAAGGACACTTTATCCTCTCTTGAAAAGTAATTGCAAATACCTAGAAGGTAATACAATAACTCCAATGTTTCTTTTGGCCAGGCTATGACATATGGACAAGGTCAGTGGGCGTTGTGATTTGCTGGTAATCACAAGGGGACTTACATAAAATTCATTTTTCGAGTTGAGGACTTAGACGGTTTTATCATTGAAGCTCTTTAGATGGGTGTTTCAGTTTTTCCAAAAAAAAAGGCAAAAGGATAAGGGTTTAGAGGTCTAAACTATGCCTAAGAACTCAAGAGACGGCAGCGACGAGATAAAATAGGGTAACCACACTTTGTTTCGCCTCCTTTGGACAACTACGCAAAGTGGGTGCAATCTTCAAAGAAGTGATAATAATTTTCATGCTTGAATTGAAAACAAACAGAAGTTAAGCATCCACAAATCAATGGCTCAGACTAACTTTACACATCAAATGCAAATCATCCATTTGACAAAAGTATGAGCTAAATTTTATCTACCACTGCTATCAAATCTATCATCCACTTAACAAACATATAAATGAAATACTAATCTAATTCTACTCTAAGTGTTGAAGGAGAAATATTAAACCTTGCACACTATTTGAAAACAAAAGTGATTCTAAGCAAATCATGCACTAGAGCTTTTATTGACGGAAATAGTCTTGTCGCAACAATATTATACTACTCACTTCACAAATTGTACATGAGAGTAACCAAATTTATATAGAGTTCATGAATTTGAATAAACGGTTCAGATTAAAAATGAGCCAACGGCCAAGATCAAAACAAATAAACCCTAATTAGGGTTTCCCAAAATGACTTCAGTAAACAGAGAGTTGACAGGGTGATGTGGCGCTTTGGAGCTATTTTCAAGGAATTACATCCCGATCCTCCCATGTTGCCGTATGTTCAATGAATCTGGACACGATCAAGGCAACTTCATCGATGGTGACCTGAGGAAGCATTATGATCCTGAATTCCAGTCCGTCCACACTCTCGGCGCATCTGGCAAAGGTATCCTCCCACTCTGGCTTGGTCTTCTCAAAAGACTCTCGGATGCTTAAGAAGTTCGCCAATTTGGCCCAGTCCTGCTTCAAAATAGGTCCTGTGATGGCAAAGATGCCTTCTTGGACCTTTCCTTTCAAAACCTCTATCTACAGGTCATTCTCTCGTAGAGCCTCCTTATCCAGGATATCGGCGATCATGTTGAGAAGTTTGGCCTGAACTTCTTTGACCTGTTCTTCCAATCTGATACCATCGACCTTCACCCTCTCCAAGACTTCGCCTCGTGCCGTCAAGGCCCAATACCAGGTGTGGAAGTCATAGGCTGCTCCTACTGCAATAACACCTCTGTCTATCAACTCCTACTTAGGAACTCCTTTCAAAATCCTAAGGCAAGGGATTATCCTCTCTTGCACATCCGGAAGGTTATCCCACACTTCTGCCAAAGCGGCCAGCCTAGAAAGTAGGGCAGTGGCTTGACCATAAACCAGAGTCAACCTCTCTACGAATGCCTCAGCTTCAGTCCCCTTCGCTGCTATCCATTCTCTGGCTTCCCGAACTGTGACCACGTTTTCTTCTATCTCCTTAACGGCCCCCTGTGAAGAGTTCGGGAGTAGAGGAGTTGCCGTGTTGTCTTGATCAAGTGGCTTGATCAACTGCTGGATATACTCCTTTAGGCGCTCAATTTCTAACCGGCACTCCTTCCTCTTGGCTACCTCCTTTGCCAACCTTGACTTGATAGTGGACACAAAATTGTCCAAGTCTTCAATTTCTTGGCCCTTCGTGGTTGGACCCAAGTCAATGGTTGTGATGGCATAATCTTGTGGAGCCATGTCCTCCTGTGGCCTGTCCATTGTAGGCATTGCGATCTGCACTGTCCTGTTGACGACTCCATCTCTCTGTATGCTCAAGAATTTCTTTGCTGGCTTCTTAACTGCAGTCTGCATAAGTCTGGCCAAGAAGTCAGCAGTGTCATCCTCTTCTGGCTCCTCCACTGGCGCCTGTTCTTTCAGCCTCTCCCTTAGCCAATCCGGGATCGTCGGCTGCTCTATGCCTTCATCCTCCAACCTGTCTTCTCTGTCAGGAACGTCCAGAATTCCCCTAAGGGCTGAAATCATTCCTTCCTGGAAATCCTCATTTTGGGTGTCCACATTTTCATCATCGGACTCCAATATTTTTGTGCCCGTGGGAGATGGTGGCGCATCTTTGTCCGGCTGAGGCTCCATATTGTTTTCCAGAATCGGGGAAGGATCCCTAATGTCAGCCAGTGAAGCATCTACAGTAGCCAGCATCTCCTCAATATTACTAGATGCGGCCGAGTGTGAAGGCTTTACCTTAGCCTGCTTCTGAACTGGCTCCTTGCCTGTAGCTATCTCCTTCCTTTTCTTGGAAGTGGTGGCCTCTATCATCTCTACGCCCTAGGATGCGTCCGCATTGGAAGAATAGGATTCCGCCTCACTCAACATATCATAAGTTAAGGTTATCCTTTTTCGCCTGAGTTCCTGAATCTGTTGATCAACCCACCACTGCGTATACTTTATGACAGGTCTCATCAAAGTATTTAAATCGGCGTGCTCGGATTCTGACCACCTGACCACCGGCAAAGGCAAGCTCTCATCAAGGTGCGGCTGTACCTGCTGTCCATCTTCTTCCAACTGATCCGGCACTCGACAAAGTTCTGTTGCTCTGATCAAACTGACAGGCAATCTGGACCACATCTTTCGCCTAACCTCAAACTCGTCCGCAGCATTTGCCCAGAAGTCTTCCAGTTCAACCCTATGCTTATACCTCCTTCCGTCCGCCGTCTTGATGTGGTGATGCGGGTCGAAGTGGCTCCTAGATGGGTAGGTAGCAAAAGGATAATGCTGAATCTCGAGCCTGGCACTATCTGCTGCCTGCGATGATGGACAAGACTCTAGAATGTTCCCTATAGAGAAGGGAAAAGTTACTGCCGCCCTTTGTTTTATCCTTTGGAGGCCTTGAAATTCCTCTAGCTGCCTTAAAACTTCCAACAGGACCATCTTGTTAGTCGGGAAAATGGGCAGACGGTATGGGCTCCCGGTGAATCCCTGGATTCTGATGTAAGTATATCGGGGATACTGGATAAACCAAGACCCATATTTGCCAATCAGCTTCTTGGCCTCAGGAGTCAGTCGTTGATGCGTCCCTCCCTGGAGTATCTTGGTGATATACATAAGGAAGGCATCATGAGCTCGACGGAAGTGCGCCTTTTCTTTCAACTACAATTGTGGATAGCAGTCATATGCCTTCAGCTCATTTGATCCACTGCCGACCGTGCCCTTGCATATCAAGCCTGCATACTTGTAAGTCCTAGCCAACATGTAGATGACATAAGAACTCATATAAAACGTTTTAGTTTTCTCTAAGTTGACAAGCTGCTCGTGGAGGTTGTTGCTAATCATTCGTGACCAGTTAAACATCTTTACGCCCTCTGTGATGTCCTCAATAAAAAAGTACATCCATGGCTCAAATGGCGCTCCCAAAGGACTGCCTGCTATTCTGTTCAGCAAGATAATGATGTCTCCGTAGTCCTCCTTGAAGTCCGTACGCATCAACTTCTTGGGCATTTTATTCTGTGTATGATGGCGTATTCAAAACACACACCAACACCTACCATGGAGTATTTTTGGTTCAATTGTGAAGATGAGTTTGAAGTGCGTAGGCGTGATTATTGTAGATTTACTCTTCCATAGATTGTTGATTTCTTATTAGAGGATGTGGAAGGTTTATCAAATGATGATGATGAAGTCATACTTCCCACATATTTCAGAGATCACATTGACTCGCAGCCATTTTGATCCATTGATTGGTACGCCAAAGAGTGCACCTCCATTGAGGAAAGGACAAACTGGGTTATGAAGAATAGCAAGCTATTCTTGGATAGGAATAAGACGCAAAAGGTAGTTACCACCACACTACCTTCCAGTTCTAGATGGAAACCTAGAGTGAAAGCGATGCTTCATCCTCTAGAGGGTTCAAAGAACAGCAGAATGTCAAGGCATTTGAAGGAAAAGATGAAGGTTGCTGATGCAAATCAGCAAGAATAACAAATGGATATAGCCACAAATACAGTTGAAACAGTGCCACAAATTGAAGAGGAACCTCCCATTCTTTCGTCACCACCACAGCCATCTCCAATTCACATTGACTTGGAATTTGATTCACCAATCCACGACATCTCCACACCAACTCATTCATCAAGAGTTGATGAGGCTAGAACTAATCCTCCCAATGAAGTTAGTCGAAACTCTTCGTCTTGGCTTGAGAACATCCTGGGTAGGAAGAGAAGAAACCTTTCTTACTAGTTGGACTTTGCAGAGTTTGACAATGTCTACCAAGACACATCTAACAAGAAACTCAAGAAGCAAGTCCGCGCGGAGAAGAATGCTAACAATTAGGTGGTCGTTGAGATCACTACACCACCAGTTGACAAGGTCACCAATGAGATTGAGGCCGATGATTTCACATTGGTCAAAGCCAACCTTGGTAGAAGTACACGACAAGCTGATGTAAACCTCTTTGAGGTTGCAACAGTTAACTTGAAGGAAAGAGAGGTCAAAGATGGTGAAGACAAGGCAGCCCTCAAGGCTGAAAATCAGCAGTTGCGGCAATACATCACCAACTTCCTTCACAGTACTTCACATGTCACCGCATTGCTCCCACAAATGTTGGAATTACCTACAAAACAAAATCAATTGAGTCAGTTGGTTATTTATGGGAAACACCTAAGAGACTAGGTAGAAGATTTCATCACCAAGGGCAGGTTCATACTTGCAGAGATGTACCAATTGAGGTACAATGCCTACGATCTTCGCTCAGAAATTAAGGAGTCAGAGCAAAGCATGGCAGAAAGGAAACCTAAGGATGAGATCATCATTTCTCACTTGAGGATGGTGTATGATTCAGTCACTACGGAAGAAGACAAGCAGAAGCTTTTTACTTGGAGAGAACAACAAATCTTCAAGGTAAAACATATGAAGTAATCTCTATAGAAATGGCTGAATTCAAACATAAGGTGGCAAGTGCTCTCAAGTTCATAAGAACGTTTGTGTCACAAGTCCCTTGCTAGTATCAACATGAGGATGGTGAGTACATTGAGCTTAGCAAAGTGCAGACGGAATTTCAGGACCTCATCCATAGTAGTTTCAGCGGTGACCTTGTTGACTACAAGTTGAGTCAAGTTGCAGCCATGTCAGTGAAGTTTGATGAAGCAGCCAAAAGGAGAAGGGATTTCCAAAATCAGATTGCGGATGGCAAGGAGATCTTATGGAGATATCATATCATTCAAAAGAGTATCAGTGCTCTAGATGATGAGGCAGTTAACAGCTTCTTGGAGGATATGGTTGCTCGAGATGGCGACTAGTGAACTGCCAGTTGAGGCATGTGGCATTCTCCAAAGATAGAACTTAGATCAGCAGTTAATTTGACGCCTTTTCCAAATTAACTGACTGTCCTCTTTTCATGCATGTCTATCCTTGGAGATATTTATTGTATAGTTGGGCTTTCTTTAGTTTTAGAATCAATTAATTGATGTAGTCTTTCCAATTAACTATTAGTTACCTTTGTTTAGACATAGGAATAAATCTTGCTGATTGGCAAGACCGATTGTTAACACAAGGAGATTTTAGGGTTCCCTACTCCTGTGTTTGTCTATAAATAAGAGCAGCCTTTACTCATTATTTTTTAACCGTTATTAATATAACAAAATTGCTGAGCCTTGTGCCTTCAAGCTTTGCTAGTCAATATCTATTCACTTTGTTCAGTGTAATTTGGTTGATTGTATATTGTATGTTTGTCCTCTTGATACAATCTGCTGTCCCAAACATGTAATTATTGTTGGAGTTTGAGGAAATAAATCTTATGCCGATAGTGCTTTGATCCAAAGTCTCAAGATCTTTCAATGATATTGTTTTTATAATCTTTATTTCAGTCTACACCTCAAAAGTACAATGAGTCTTTGAGGGAATTTTGAAAGTGAGATTATCGTTTCATGTTTTGCTTTTATAAATCATTATTTCAGCTTTCATCCGAAAGTACAATGAGTCTTTGAGTGTTCTCTGGGAATAAATTTGTTTAAGCTTTGTGTTTACCAAATCATTCCCCGTTTACTTCTAAATTCTCTTGCTCTGAATTTACTCGAGAAGATAGAAGCGTTATAAGTTTAGGCCTAGGTGTAGTTGAAGTTACGAAACCAGAGAAAACCTCAGCTGCAATGCAAAGAGTTTATAACCTTGTGCTCTCAGCTGAGATAAAAAGAATGGAATTTAGTTTACTTTTTCTTTTTTACGCATAATCAGCAAAAGAGGGAACTTCCCCTCCTAATTTGAAGAGCAGTTTAATTGTGCATAGCTGTTTGTTTCCAATATGCACACCAAAGGTGCAAATTGAAATGCCAGCACTTCCTAAATCCACTAAAAATTTAATGAGTATCGTATTACTAACATCTATCCACCCATTAGATGAAATGCTACATCCAGTGGTTTTCCAAATCTGTTTTTGTTGCTCGACTAATTTATATTTGTTTTGGATCTCATCATCCAATAATGGACCACTCAACCATAATTGCTTGGGGCCTTTAACCCCTTACTTGAAGAAATATTAAAGGAAATACTATTGTAGTAACCAAATTTGCACATGCTAACTTCGCCTCATGATGCAATTCCCTATTCCATGCAATACCTTCCAATGAAGGTTGTGCATCAAGAGTGTTACAAGGAATGAAAAAATGGAATTTTGCTTGCACACACTACCTAATCCTCATATTCATGGCCTAATGGAAGAAGAAACCCCCATATCTTCCCTAGTGTTTGACCTTGTAAAATTGTGAAATGTGGTTGATGCTCCCATTGCCCTTGTTGTCCACATTTTTTTTGTACCTTTTTTTTGCTCGTATGTTACAAGGAGAGCTCTTGCCTCATTCTAAACCTCTAGAGTTGCTACAATTCATGGCATACCATCTTGACAAGGAAATTGCACAAGGTAACATTTTAGACAATTTATACATCCTCTCATTTATTTCGAACAATGGATGCAAATCAACATTCCCTTCTCAAGACCTTTTGTCCCATGTTTCGAACAAGGTTCTTCAGGCTTTCCGCCTTTCTTAATTGTAGCCATATTCTTTTCAAAAAATGGAAATCACATCTACCAAAAGGGAAATAATATAAAATAATTAATATTGTGGGTGTAGTTCAAAATAAAATCATGTCTTGTTGAAGAAAGAAAAATGTCCAAAAAGAAGATTAAATAAATTTTCAAATTTTAAAATATTAAAACCTACAATCAATTTGGATTTAAAGGATCATGATCTTCTAAATGGGCATTTTATGAGCCTTATGGCAATGTCGACTCCTATATTAAAAAAATGCAATTGTTTTTCAGTCATAAAAGGCTTTTGAAAGATTTTAGGGATTAGAAACTTTGATGGTCACTTTAATAATTGGTGTCTTTTTTTCCTTCCAAAATTTCTTTAATTCTCAGAGAGTTTGAAACTTTGATGATGTTATAATTGTGTATTGAGTTGGGCTTAATTATAGCTTAGTCACTTTTTGTGTCAATTTTTTTAAAGCTTTAAACTCGATTTGGATACTGCTAAAATCATCTGTAGTTTACACTTAATGACATACATCAAATAAAATTAATCAGCTAAAAATTTGTTAACACTTGGATTTTTGATCAACTTAGAACATTGTGATAAACACATGGTCTTCCTAGTGCCTAATAGTTTAAACAATGAAATATAAATATCAAAAGAAATTATATCTAGAGCACTAATGGTCAAACTATAATATAAGATGCATAACTTTGAAACAAAAGGAAAAATGTGTTGAGATGATATAATAAATGCAAAATACATTATAATAATTACTCCAAGAATAAGGATAACTAAAAGTGCCTAGTTTTTCGAATGACAAGTTGTTTGGGAGCAAAAGCAAGAATTTTGGCAAGACCAAACAATGTTTAAAAACCCTACGAGCTCTCTATTTCATGCCTAGAGTTGCATTTGTACTTAAAGTGTGAATTTTGAAGGCCAAAAATGAAATGACAAAAGGTGGCACAGCATTTGGAAAGTGGAAACCTCATAATCAACTTGTGAAAAACTAAAATAAAATGACAAAATCCCTAATCATGTCACATCAAATGTTTTATGGTGTCAATGGGCGAGTTTTTGACAAATTGTATGCGATTTTTTCATAGTTCCACGAAGTTCCCTGATGAGGGAACGAGTTTTAGGGACGAGGGGACGAGTTTCGGGGATGAGGGAACTAGTTTCAGGGACAAGGGGACCAAGGGCATAAGTTTGAAGATGGCAAAGGGACAGCAACACAAGGGCGGCCAAGCCGCAAAGGGTGGGGCAAATACATATAGTACTTGAAAAATTAGTTATGAAAAGATGTGTACGGAATAATTATAAGAATTGCAAATGATACTTTGGCATACTAAGTAAAGTTTAAACTAATATATACATGGCAATGATTGCATTGAACATTAACAATGGTGGATAGAGGTTTGGGGGCAAATAAAAAATATGTATTAAGAATTGCAAATTAAACTTTGGCATACCAAGTAATGTTTAAACTAATAAACATGAAAAACATGGCAATTATTGCATTTGACATTAACAATGGTGGGTGGCGGTTTAGGGTCAAGGGACAATGCCCCTTGCGGGGATCTGGGGGCAAAGCCCCTAGCAAGTTCAAGGGGCAACGCCCTTTGCGAGGGTCTCGGGGCAAAGCCACCACTTGGGTCAAGGGGCAACGCCCCTCGCAGGGTTCGAGGGCAACGCCCTAGGTGTGCTCCCTATTGCAATACAAGGCATGGTCAAGGGGTGGAGCCGCTACCACCAAGCACAAATTAAGGCCTTCAAAAACCTCACAAACCTTCATGGTGAACATCATTTTCACAATTTTATCACTTTCTTTGCAACACCTGGAAGTCCTTGGGATAGTTGGGAGACTCCTCAAAGTCTCTTGAATGTCTCAAGGACATCTCGAAGTCCCCAAGCCAGGTGGTATCTCGGAAACATCCCCAATATTTGAGCAGTGGTGGTGGGATGGCGGGGGATGTTTCCCCCAATTCCCTGCGTCTCGGACACATTCCCTTGGAACAGGGGATTTTTTATTGAGAATCTGCAAGTTTTTGGCATAAAACGTGAGTTTTCGAAAAAACATAGCGTTGAGTTTTATTACAAGTAACTCGGCTCAAGTTTTAACTCACAAGTACTCACAAGGTTGTCAAATAATAGGTCAATGCAACAAACGTGACTGTTGCAATTTTATTAAGTGTTAATACAATAATCCATCATGATGTCTTTACCCAAAAGTGCAAATTAGAGGCACAATTTATACCAAACATTGTAATTTTGTTATGAAACATACAAAATAAATGGCTTGTATTTTGTTTCAAAAAAAAATTGCTTTTCTTCAAAAAATCACTTTCTAAGTGCTATACATCAACCCTCAAGTAATGCTTCTAAAACTTTAGAAAAATAGGAAAAATTAATGCACCTTTGAATTTTCATGGCCTGTGACTTGGTACTTTTTTTTTTTGTTTGCACCAAGATGATAGAGGATGGCAGCAGCTTCTAGCAAGTTGTCCACACATTGCATGAGAGTATAACATCGTTTATGGTTGTGTCAACACCTCACATCCTTTGCCTCAGCTTACACACATTTTCTCCCGACTTTGGGAGTTGTTTTATTGTTTTAGGGCTAAGGGACAGGTCTATATGGAATCCCCTAGAGCCTTTGTGGATTCCTTGGTAGTATGGTCAAGAAATACAATCTTACACTGGTATTTCTTTTTATCAGCCCACAATATCTTCGATAAGCAGCATTATCTTTACGATGCTGACCTTTAGATCTTCTACACCCATAATAACATCCTTTATCTTCTTTCTTAGTGTTATGTATACACTCTCCTTTAACCACAGCCAATGCTCTCTTGACGCTTGAGACAGCTATTCTCAGTTTGCAGACTCCTACATTTCCCACACATCACTTCTCCTTTCACAGTCAGCTATTGCAGATAATTATTGCATCACAGGCATAGGAAAAATAGTTGCTCCGATACCATAATAAATTTGGGAATGAAATGAACAAAATTTATTAATCGTCAGTAGAAAATATATACAAAGAAATACGTGGTTAAACCAAATACCCGACCAAACAACCACGGGCAACTGAATAGCCATTCTATGGTTATTATTATAAACAATAATAATATGATATTATTATTGTTATTTACATAGTTTTATGACATACTATTAATTTCAAACAAGTTTTTGCCAAGTTTCTTCCAAGTCCCTAGTCTGAGTCAAATTTCAGGGCTGTTGAGCTTTTACTTAGTCCAAGTTTTTAATCTATGCTAAAGAATGCACATGTCAGCAAGGTTTAGACAAGCATCACAAGGACAGACAAAAAATGTACTTCTTTAAAGAACAACAATCAATGTGAAGGGTCACCAGATTGATGTACAATTCTACTCAAAAGTTCAGTTGGGCCCCACCCGTCCTAACAATGGTCAAAAGGAACAACACTGAAGTACTTGGGTACTACCAAAACTGTGTTAATTTCATATTACTACATAATTTTGCGCAACTTCAGATTCGTCCTTACCAAATATTTAATTCTTCAAATGACTTTCTACATCTAGAAATGAGTCTCGTGGGTTCTTCAAATAAGTTTGAATGTGATAGCATCTATTCAATCTCAGGAAACTCACAAACCATGCAACCATACAAGGAATATCATTTTTTGTATGCCAAAGATCCCAATTGTGAAATAAAAAATTGAAACTGGCATAGAAACTTCCAATGATGGCCATAAATATTACATACAATTATTTCCATGGGTGCAAATGGTGCCGCATCATTCTCTTGTTCAAGTGGTATGGGTGGATACTTCAGCTGCGTGACTCGAAATCGCACCTGCAAAAAAAGAATACAGAGATTGATCAATAAATATGAAGCACACTTTCCTAAATAAACAAAAATCCAGATTTTAGAACAAACCTCCTCATCTAGATCCAAGAACAACTCAGCCCCATCATAGTCCCACTTCCACACATTTTCTTTCTCATCACTGTGGCACCACTTCAATACACAATACAACATGAGAAAAGTATAGAAGTAAATATAGAAACACAAATATTCTAAATAGTAGACATCCTAGGAAAGAACAAATTCAATATTTCCTTAAAATTCATGCCTTCTAGAAAAGTGGGGTAAGAAAATATACAATGTACTTGGTTGTTGAAGATGATGTTCTGGTACATGAATATCATCAAAGAAACCTAAAGACACTGAAATCATCAAGGAGATGTTATATCAAAAATTTACAGGAACATGCTCAAAGCAGTAGAAAAATTCACCAGATTATGTAATGACCAAAAAACAGGAAACTCAACCATTCAAGAAAAATGACGGCACCATGCACAGAAACATTTGAGATATAGAAAAACTTCAAATATAAGAAACCAGCATTCACAACACCTTAAACGGAAGAACGAATAAAAACAGGAAAGAGCTTAAGATTATACAATATATTCCACTTTTGTCAGATTTCTTTAGCTTCCCAACAAGTACCTCTCCAATGAAAGGCCTGAACATGATCAGCCTGAAATTTATCTGTCAATCAACCATTCCATAATAAGCCAATAGGAATCATTATAATGCACTCAATCATCTTGACATGATATAAGGTATATAAAGAAATGAATACTGAAGGTTTAACACCCAATAAAAAATGAAAAAACTCACACACTCAAATCAACAAGCACTGCCCTTCTTGAATTCAGAAATGTGCCTGATAAATAACTACCATCTTGGAGGATTTTAAATTTTTAATAGATGGCAGCCAAATATCAGGCAGCTAACCAATAGAAATGATTAACATATTGTTCTGCATTGGACACTGTCAAAAAATCTTACTAAAAAACCAATAATAAAAAGGAAATTAAATTGTCAAATAGCACAATATATGTATATTATTTTCCCAAAGCAGCTGTGGAAGTTAAAAGTCACACAAATTTCTACAAATAAGAAATGCCACAGTTGTTGGGCAGTCAATATATCATAACAATGCAGAGTTGCCTAAACATTATTTCAATACGTAAGTTACAAACTTGACAGTAAATTTGAAGTACTTGCATTTCATACACATTTTAATATTTTTTCTCATAGATTATGGCTGCCACAAATATCTAAATTCATTTTGTCAAGATTGTTGGTAATTTTTTCTCCCATCTTGTCCACCGACTTAATCAATTAATCCTGTAATCACCAATGCTTTATTTTTTATAAATGTCTAAGAACTTCCACTATAGTGTGAAGCAACTAAAACATGCACTTACAAGAGCTGCCTTTGCAATTGAATTAATCTAATGTTTCCACTGGAGGCTGCATCTTGACTGTCACAGCAACTAATTCTTTAATGTTGTAGACAATATAAATATATATCAACATCATAGAAATTTAAATGGAGTGATCAAGAAGATAGTAAATATATGATGCCATATAAAATGATGACAACTGTGTGTTCAAAATTTTAAGTTGTAACAAACTCAGATGAATCTACATGTTAATAGGTGATCAGCTCCACAAAAAGTCTTTGCCAGAGAGTACCACTTGGCCCCACATATCATTATAAATTTATAGAGTGAACTACTTCTCCTCATAAAAAAGGAACAAGACCATGGTAAAATTTTGAATCTTCTGGCCATTGAGTGGGGGTACAGATATTTCAGTTTCCAGTTTTAAGGTGATACAATTCTCTTCACTAATATAATTATCAGAAAATTCAAAAGATTTAGGCAATCATCAAGGTGTACCAATCAGCCACAAGTCAGCTCATCAACCAGCATAAAACATCTATCATTCTTCCTGGTATCAAAAGCCCAAAGAAGAATCAAATGCAATAACTTCTTCAATACCGCAGAGAACATTTCCCCATCATCCACCCAGATTTTTCTCTCCACATCAATCACTCAGAGGCCCATTGAGAAAATGGTAAGAGGAAGGTACTCAACAAGATAAATCATTTGGCTGATGCCTGGCTTTCAACAGTTGAACACTTTAAACTTATTTGCTTGATCCTTCAAACAGTTCCTATGTATCTCATGAATCTCTGTAACTCATAAAATCTACTTCCCCTTCCAAAGCTCATTGAGAAGGACAAATCTCAGATTCAGGAAATTTTCTCTGGCAGGGTATAAATACAAAATTCAAATTTCCACTTGTGGCTTGGACAGAAATCATGCAGCCCAAATGCAATGGAGGACTCAACATCAAGGATCCAGGTAAATAAAATTTGGCTTTGGCAATGTATTATGCATGGAAACTAATTTCTTGGCCTAACAACATATGATGCACAATATTCAGGCACAAATATAAGCTGAATAAGGGTGAAATGCTGTAACGCTTAAATGGAAGGGCAACCTATTAAGAGCTTCTGCATAAATCAAACAAAGACTAGCACAAATCAAAGGCAAGGTTACATGGCAGACTGGCAATATTCAAGTTGCTCACTTTTGGGAGGACAGCTGGAGCCTGGAACATATATGAGCTTTTAGACTCTATTATCCTTAGGAAGCAAAGCAACATCTATGATCACAAAACCTTCACAAGGTTGCTGATTATTATTCTACTTCAACACTCACTATGGCACATTGGACATGGATGTCTATGGTTAACCTCCAACACCCATTTGCCTTTCAAGTAAGCACTCTAAAGGACACTCTTAAGCATAAAACCATTTACAGTCTTCCATCACCAAACCAACTAAAAATGAATAATTGGTTTATGTACTACTGCCTCTGCTTATGAAACTCTTCTGCAACCATTTTTCACTTCCCAAAGGAAATGAGAAACAATCTAAAACACCCTGGTCTGACCTGAAATCAAATGCTTTCTTTAGTTGCCCACCCAAAACAATCCTCACATGAGATGAATTAGAGAAACAAGGCAGTTTCATTGGCCAATGCCTGTCTTAACTGCCTCTGCATAGGGAAAATAGCTGAACATCTCCTCTTCCGGTGGTTTTCTGCAGATAAAATATGGAGGGCATCTCTTTCTCACAGTGCTGAGTAACGTAACCAATATTTGGAATTGTTAGAGGAAATGGTGTCAGTTTCAGGTATATATGCCTATGATCAAAATTATCCACCAATCAGGAATTTGTCACCATATCACTTGGAATTTGAATTCTGATGAAACCTTGCCAATTTATTATTGCAAAGTGAATCTGAAGATGGTAATAGTTCCATACTGAAACCTGCTTCCGGTAATTCTTCCGGTAATTGAATTGAGGCCACTGGCCTAGGGGGAGTTTTATCAGAAAATCCTTCCTCCCTTGTCTATAGATGGTACCAGAGTGAATAAAATAGTCATGAAGGTGTACTCTCAGTATACAGAAGTTCTAATGTTCTCAGAAAAGGAGATTCAGCAAACCTGTAAGTCCGCAGGGAAAAAAAATTTGTCGTCACTTGAGGAATCAGAGTCTCCGGAAAGTTTAGGGCAAATGCATTTATTGCGCATGTGCGAGCTATAAAAGTTAAGTTCAAGCCATCATTTGTCACTTTGCATTATCGAAGAGAAGACGAAGAGCACTCGACAAGTGGTTTTTGAAGCAGCAAAAGCGAATTCATCAACAAATTTATCAAGTACTTCAAATGACTCTCGAATTCTTCATATAATTCGGTGTACAGTTGCGAACCCTAAAAACGCGAAAAGAAAGGAGCAAATCAAAGGATCGATCACATTGGATGAGTACAATAGTGCAAAAATCAGATCTATGAGAAATCTATTGCTTCCTGATGAATTGAAACAATTAAACGAAGCCAAGCACGGAAATTTGGATATGTGGAATGGGTTTCCGTACTTCGTGGATGCGAAACTTGTAAAATTCTTGCTGAACAGATTGCACGATGATGTGTTTGGATAAACCCTACACAATCTCAAAAGAAGTGATTGAGAGATTAACTGGATTGTGCAATGTCGGTGTTGTTCCTACAAATAAATCTATCCGGAACAAGGAGGTAGAAACCCTAACTGGGATAATTGGAGATCAAAGAGCTCTGCTGATAGAAACGGTCAAAGATCCCGTCACAAAGTAAATCGTGCATGGCATAACCTATAAAATCTTCTACTGAAATTGGTAAGGGGCTACATCTTCTGGTGTTGTATATATTGCTCATAAGATGATAATTGAAGGTCGAGACTTTGACCTATGCGGATTATTGAAAGATCAGATGCTGGAAAATGTCCAATTGACAAAAGAATCGAGGTATCCAATCAGGTTTGGTACCCTAATTATTAGTCTAGTTATGTACTTTTTGAATTAATTACCGAAAATTGACAATGTAAATGGACATCGAATAAAACGGTATGTACCCAAATCTACTCTTATGCTAAGAGTCTATCTAATTGGGATTCGGAATTTGAAAGTTTATGTAAGAACGTGCTTATGAAATGTGGATCAGTCATTATTTCTCCTCCAGTGAGGACAATGGAAATTGGTTCCTCCTCCGATAGCACTATCAGAGGACAAAAGAGAGGTCATGAGATTATTGAATACAACCCTCCAGAAAGTAAAGTTCCCAAGATTGAAGGAAAAAGGAAAGAGAAGGAAGTTGTGGATATTTCGAATGAAGATTCTGACGAAGAGCCTGAGAATCAACTAGAAAATGATTTTGGTACTAAAAAAGGCAGTGAAGAAGAAGATCTGTCAAAAGAGAAACTTCAGCAACTTATCCAAAGCGCAGGTGGTATGCAAAAGATTGCAAGATTATGGTCAGTCAAACCATCTTATGACCAGGACTTAATTCTGGAAGTTTTGAATGTTCATATTGAGCATTGCAAGATAAGATTGGAAAGTCTAAAAGATGTTCTACCTGAAGAAATGATTAAATGTAGCAGAGAATCAATAGGCTCTGAAGACAAAGGCAAAGAAGAAGGTGAAATTATCTCTCACCTGAAAGAGCAATTCAGACCATCTCTTGCTAAGCTTAAAAAGAAGATGAATGAATTAATTGTATTGACTCAGCCACAAAGATCTACAACTACTGTGTCCACTGGCCTCATGCAATCAGCAATTACAAGGAGAAGCTGGATCAGATTGAGACAGAACTAAACGACATTGGTAAAAACTTTGATATGTCTCAAGATCCGAATGGAGTCATCAAAAGAAGAATCTGGGAATTGCAGGCAGCTCAAATAAAAATTCAACTGTCCAAGAATGTTCTTGTGGACACCTTTTGGAAGGTAAAAGATTTAGTTGAGTGTAGACTGGAGTAGTTGGTGGAAATTCTCAAAAATGGTGAAAAATTGGAAGGAGTAATCACAATTCCTGAATCTCTTATTGAGATTATCAACAAAACTTCCAAGAATAACAGCTTGATTATCAGCATTGGGATTGCAACTGATATTTGGGAAAAGTTTCTTCCAGAAGTGAAGAAAAACAACAAGTTAATTTTTTTTAAAGATAAGCAGTAAAGTGATTTCAAGTTTTTGAAATTTTTTTCAAAGGAGAAGAACTACAAGCGTATATATATGCTAAATTTCTTAAAGGATTGATGATTTTGAACACGTGTTTTGTCACCATTTTGACACCTTTTTGGTCAGCTTTTTGGCATATGGCATCCCAGCTTTGTCATTGATGTCAAAGGGGAAGAGAATGTAGTGAAAATGCCTTATGAATCTCAAAGAAAAAAAGTGCAGCAAGCAGTTTTGCTATATACCCATAATGATTCCAACACTTAGTCATTTTTCACTAAGTTTTGCCATCAATGCCAAAGGGGGAGATTGTTGGCATATGGCTAAGGAGTTTTGCTTATAAGTGTTGTCATTGATGGCAACCCAAGTCATGCAACTCTAGTCTTGCATCTGAATGAGCAGCACTATTTTTGGCTCCTACTGGCAGAACAGAGCAAAGAATAGGAGATCCGGTTAAAAGTATAAAAGTTGGTTTAATCATCTCACTGGATAGGTATTTTGGGTTATGAACCCTTGAAGAAGGTTTGCAGAGGCTTGCAATATCTTAGTTTTGATGCGCATTCACTGATAATCGATCGAGGAGGTACGGTGCGTTAATCTGTCAAATATCTATGTTAGAAGGCCGACTCGGCAAAGATAGAATTCGCGGATGTATAAGATGAAATTAATTATAAGTTTCATTGTTGGATTAAGTGTTGTATGGGTCCTCTCTTGGTCTTAACCGATTTTGGAGGATGCGCATAATGGTTTGGTGATGGATTTGGCCGATAAGTTATAAATATCTTGATACCGTATGAAGCCGACTGTTGGATGAACTGATACTTGATTGCGAATATATATAAGGGATTACTTTCATCATTTGGAGTAGGAGTGTGTGAAGTGTATGTAGTATAGAAGTGGTATTCTGTGAATTGCGAGTCATTGCAGAGTAGTAATGCGAATCTAATGCGAAGAGCAGAAAAGGGCAAAGCAGGGCAGAGCGAAGTGGAAAAAAAGCAAGTAGATCCAGAATAAGATTCATGAGCTTCACCAAAACTGTTACCTGGCATTGTCAAATGCTATCATCTCAGTTCATCTCTTCAAATAGTTTTAATCTAAATTTTGTAGGCAGTAAGCCTTTATCTTTGAGCAATGAGCTCTAGGCAGTGTGCCTAAATGCAAGTGCATTCCTTTTATAATTCCTATACTTTGAGTACTCAAATTGTGGATTAATCTCCACCGTGGTTTTTCCCCTAACAGGGTTTCCATGCAAAAAATTTGTGTCATGTTATGGATGTTTACTTTTAATGCATACATCTTTCCTTAATGCAATGATGAAATGCTTTCATGTTTTGAATGGATGAAACTCTTGAATATTATTGAACACTGATTCACCCCCCCCTCTTAGTGTTCCGTTGAGTCCAACATAAATAACTTAAGTTATAACTTGCCTTTTTCAAATTATAACTTTATAACTTAAGTTATATTTTATATTTTGTCTTTTTGAACTCCAAATATGGTGGAAGCACTAAACTGCCAAAATTGGCAGAACTCAACAATTGAAAATGCCACCCTTGCCAAAACTGGAAACCAAATACTGAATTGTTGTCAGGACCACTACCAAAAATAGCACTTACTAAAAATAGCATACTGCTAAAAATAGTGTGTCCAAACTCAAAATTAGCCCAATCTAAGTGCAGTTGTGACTTACTAAAAATAGTAAGTGATAAAAATAGACATTGCTAAAAATAGCAATTACTACCCACCAAGAATCTCAGAAAACACTCTGGCAAGCTATTGGCGTAACAATTAGCACCTTTGGAGTGTGCATTGGTACGGATAGCTATGCACAGTGCGTAATGACTGCTCTTCAAATTAGGAGGGGAAGCTCCCTCTTTTGCTGATATGCGTTCTAAAAGTAAAATATCTAAATCCTATATTTTTGACTCAGCTGGAAGAGGCACAAGGTTAAGAAAACTAGGGACGTTGCAGCTAAGGATTTTCTCTAGTTTTGTAGGTCTTAACTACAACTAAAAACTAAATTCTTTAAACTATCCAATCTCCTCAAGAAAGCAGAGCATGAGGAAAAGGAGCAGGAATGTGATTGTACGATAAACTTCAGGGAGGATTCACAACATGAAGGCAAGGTGGGCTCAACGATTTGCTTGGCTAGGAAGAAGTTTATTAGAAACAAACAAATATACGATAAATTGAGTATAGCTTCACAACATGAAGGCAAGGTGGGCTCAACTATTTGCTTGGTTGAATAGGTTTATTGATACACACATCAAACGATAAGCTTTTGGTACAGATTTGCAACGTGAAGGCAAGGTGGGCTCAACTATTTGCTCGTCTAAATAGGCTTATTAGAAACAAAACATGAAATAACAACTAGGATAGTAAATTGCATAGCCAAGACACACATACAATGAATGATCAAACTAGCAATTATATTTAACTAAAATGAACAAACACCATTGTAATAACATGAAGCTAGGGTGGGCTCAGCAATTTATTATAACAGTAAAAGCTCGTGAACAGATACAAGAACAGCAATATTATAGGCAAGGTGGGCTCAACATATATTACTATCGCATGCAAAAGTTATTTACAAATGAGCTGAATGCTCTTATTTATAGACATCAAAGGTGTAGGGAACCCTAAAATCACCTTGAGTCAACTATAGTCTCGCAAGCATGCGAGATTTTATTCTCTAAGTCTAAACAAATGAAACTATACAATTAACTGGAAAGCTACCATCAATTAACCGATATAAACAAGACTAACTGGACATGTGCAACATGCACGTCCTTATTGAAAAGAAAGCTAACTGATAACTAAAATCAGTCAACTGGTCCTAACTGAAAGTCCATCCTCCTGCGAAGATATCTCCAAGAATGAGATAGGCGTGCATGAGATAAGCAGTAAGAACTTAAGAAATGATGTTGAGTTAACTGCTTCTTTTGACTCATCCTCATAAATAACTGCAAGAACCAACTGGCTATCTACTACAAGCCTTCTCTGTTTATCACCTCATCCAGGATTTTGTCGATCGTATCATCATCTGGCACTCTAACGCTATCCACGATGATGAACTGCTGGTTCAACTCCTTCTCTCCATCCTGGATCGCCCTCTAACTGTCTATGACCTCTGCAGTCGCCTTCCTAAAACTGGCAGTCATCACTGAGAATTTATCCAATTTGGACGCCTCAGGACCTCCACGTAGGTTATCACGAACCAATTCCTCGAACTCAGCCTGAACTGCCTCTAACTTAGCGCATGTACCATCCTCATGTCAATAATGGCATGGGATCTGGGTGATGAACTCGCTGACAAGTTTGAGAGCTGAAACAACCTTCTCTTGAAGTGTGGCCATCTTAGCAAAAATTCTGTCATATGTTTCCACTTTGCAAAGATGCAATTCTCTGCAAGCGAAAACCTTTTTTTTATCTTCTTCTGCTTCCATGGCGTCATAAGCAACTGTCAGTTGAGATATCAGTATCAAGTCCTTCGGCTTATGTTCTGCTATGAATATCTCGAGCTCCTGAATCCTCTGACGAAGATCATGTGCCTCAACCCTCAACTGATATGACTTTGTGAGGAGCTGTCTACCGGCAACGATGAAATCTTCAATCTAGTTGTCTAGAAGCTTCCCTCGATTGACCAAATGACCAAGTCTATGTTGATCTATGGTTGTCTCTCGAAACTGTGGGAGTATAGGTGCCTATCCTGCATTTCCATGGAGAAGACCCGAGATATACTGTCGGAGTTATCTGATTTCAGCCTTGAGGGTTGCCTTATCTTCTCCGTCTTTCATGACACGCTCTTCCAAATTACTCACAATGACTTTGAAAAGACTGACGTGCACATGCCGAGTGCTTTTGCCAAGATTGGCTTTGACAAAGGTAAAATCACGATCTCCTCTTCAAGAGTCTTCTCAATATGCACCTGTTTCTTGACTCTCTTGCTCGACCTACCCTCATAGAGTTCGCCAAACTCAGACAAGTCAAGCTGATATGAAGGCATATGCCTCTCTCTTCCCAAAGACCTCTCGAGCCAACACGAATGATTAATGTCGCCCTCTCGAGGAGAAACTACTGCTGCCGTGTCAACCACTGGCGGATCAACTAGAATGAAGGTCTCATGGACTGGAGACTCGGGCTCTGAATCAATGTTGATAGGAGATGACCGTGGAGAAAGAGGTGGACTAGGAGACGATGAATCAGCCTCGGCTTGAACCACTAGCTCCACTATGACTTTCGATGCTTTCTCAACCTACTTTCGCTTAGTGATGCTCTTCCCCTTCGATTGACCACTAGATTTGACTCCTATATGCGGCTTCAAGATAGCCTTGACTCGAGGCCTTGACCTAGAAGTAGAAGGAAGTGAAGAAAACCCTGCTGGCGGCTCTGAGACTGGAACTATCCTTTGGCTTCGCTTGCTCTCCAAGTAGTACATACTCGTCTTAATAATTGATTTAGACAAGTCCTGAATCGAAGTATTCTCCCTGCAGTACAAATCTAGCTGGCGAGCAACTTGGTCTTTAACAAATGAAGTAAGGAGTACCTCTTCGTCATCATCAGACAAACCCTCCACATCTTCTGACAGGAAATCAGCAAGTTGTGGGATAGTAAGTCTGCAGTAATGACATCGACGGACCTCAAACTCGTCCTCTCAGTTGACCCAGAAGTCCTCAAGCACTGCCTTATGTGAATTGCTTTGCTCCAACCATGCTAAATAATGACCCAATGGATCATAAGTACGCCTCTAAGTGAAATACTTAAGCTGGAGTTTTTCTAACTCGTTCGTCATTAACTTGCAATCAGCAACAGCCTTGCATTTGTAAATACCCAATCCGAAACGAAAGGTGAATGCTCGCTTGTGTCGATTGCGTAGAAAAGAGTGAACCTCTTGTGCTTGTCTCATAAACTCCATGAAAAAGACTTTGTCTGACGGGCACCTCGGTAGCATCAGAGGCTCTCCGCTATAACCATACACTCAGATATATGTGAAAGTAGGGAATTGAA
Source organism: Sequoiadendron giganteum (assembly GCA_007115665.2). Taxonomy (NCBI): domain Eukaryota; kingdom Viridiplantae; phylum Streptophyta; class Pinopsida; order Cupressales; family Cupressaceae; genus Sequoiadendron; species Sequoiadendron giganteum. Next base: position 398,069,454 of record CM021101.1, on the reverse strand, counting down.
TGAACCAATCCGCCCAACTCTCCATCGCTGATTTTGCCTCTGGTGAAATCCTAACATGCATCTCGTTATCTAGATCCTTGACTATCTTCATGAGAAAGCGATCATTCACCGCCTTAAAATCTTGTTCGGCCTTCGAAAACTCCAACAGTGAGTAGTATTCATGTCTTCAAAGTCCTATAATTGCCTTGAAACGCAATCATGTAGACCAAGAAAGACACCATGTGAAATTCGTGAATCTGGAGGAACTCTATAATCTTTTGGTGACGACACTCGCTAATAAACATTTCCCTGTCAAAGTTTTCCTTTTTGTCCATAACCCGAGAGATGAGATAGAACATCCACGGTCGGAAAATATGTGCTTCCTCTTGACCTGAAACCCAGTTGAATAAAGTTATTAAGATGGCAATCTCGTCCTTGAACTCACCACGCCCAACCTTCTTCGGCATATTGGTCTTCTGAATTTTCAACCACCGTTGAGCAACCTTTTTATGTGATTTCTCTTGGTCCTCTTCCCATATCTACTCACAATCTGGAATAGATACGGCAAAATTATCTGAGCGAGGAGGTATAGCAAAACACTTCTCGATGTCCCTCGGCTTGAGACTGCAAACGACTCTCCCATCGACTGATCTTATTTTCCTTGAAGATGAGTCGTAATGCTTGATGCAAGCAATTACAAACTCGAGATCGAAAACCGTAATAGGAATGGATGTCGCTGCCAGCAACCCAGAACGCTCGAGATTTATGATTGTAGAGCTGCTAGTACCCTCCAACATGCTCAGATTGACCACAGGAAAGACATGACCCAAGTCTGTATCGGCAGTTTTCAAAAAGTCATGCAAAAAGACCGATTTAGCCTTGTAATCTATGGGGTTGTATTGCATTTTGAAAATCTGGAGTTTTGACTGTAAAGTTGGGTATGTTCAGACAACTTTTAGAAAAGGCTGAAAAAGCTCTAGGATGGGCTAAAAATAGCCCGCTGAGGTAAAAAATATCGGAAAAAATTTGAGAAGTGGGTTTTGTGCAAAATTGCATTCTAAGACAACCCAAATCGACAAATTCACGAAAAAGTGAGTTTAAGCAAGGCATGCAAAAGGTTTCAGTTGAGAACTACAAGCGTTGTAGGGACACTGGGGGGCAATTTTTTCCAAGAAAATCTGAAACATGGGTTTTGCAAGCAATGGATTTCTAAGCCGACCCAAATGATCAATTTTGGAAAAAATGAGTTTTAGGCCCACATGCAAAGAGATTTCTCGAAAAAAACACAGTGCTCCAGAATGGAGGTAGCGGGACAATTTTCTCGAAAAAATCTAAGACATGTGTATTGCTGCTGATGCTGAAATAGATGAACCCAGATCCTCTATTCTGAAAAAATTTCCATTTTCTTTGACATGCGAAGAATACCTAAGACGAGAATAGAAGAAATTAAGACAAAAAATAGAAGTTTTTGTTTTTGTCTCTGCTTCTGTAGAAATTCGCCTATGCTTGAAATAGATTCGATGTAACCTGCATGCAAACGGAAAATGAAGTTTGTAACTGTTGAAAATAGGTAGCTTCGGTCAGATATATATAAGATAACTTAATCGATTAAAAGACTAAACCACTGATTGGTAATCGGTTGGTTATGTTGATAAAATCGTATGAATAGAAGGGACACGTCCCATGAGCGGATGTGTCTCCACTTTGTGGAGACATGTCCACTCATGGGGCATGTCTCCCTTTGACTTATTTAAAACTCATTCGATCTTCACTTGAGAATATAGAAATCAACAAATATTTGCTCATGTAGATCGAATACCTTCAAACACATATCTGTCAGTTTTGCTCCTGTTCATATCTGATATTTGCTTTAACATGGTATCAGAGCAAGGTTAAAGAAGATCCAATTAAATTCAAGATATTAGATTACTTTAAAACCCATGAAATAATTAATGATGTGATCGAATGATTCTCAAAACAGGGAATTGGAGATTCGAAGTGGTTGACATCAAGGTTATTCATTTGCACGTTTTCTCTGAAGCTCTCTATTGCTGTCGAGGAACCATGAGGCATAGTCCTATTCCCATACTAGTCGAGTTGATCGTGGGCGTCTAAATGTTTCTTCTGTAGACTTATCATCAATGCCTCTATTTCTGCCAACTCAAAGTTACTCATAATGGCTCTGCTTAATGCCTTCCGGTATCGGAATTACTTCTATTTTGGATTTCCATACTCGCGTCCTCACCGCGTCAATCTCTCTCTTGTCATCGTTGCTCTAGAAACTCGATATCGGGTCTGTTCTCATGCCGAGCGGGTGATAGTGTGAAGCGGAACGGAAGCTAAGACCTTCGGTAGAATGTTCAAACGTAACCTTTAAGTGATGACAAGAGATCATTCCGAGTCACAAAATTTCGAACTGCAAGGTTCTTATCACAGATAAAGTCAAAATTGAAATGGTAAATAAACATCGAGTATAGCAATCCATTTATCGATCGGCCATTGGAGTCAATAGTGGAAGTTTGTATATATGAAATCGTCATCTTGAGGAAAATGACGAATAGCCGAAGATAGGCCTGAGAAGGGATTCATCAATCGAGATATTAAACGCTATAGATTGGTGACATCATGGTTGATGAAATTCCTAGATCTCTATATCTTTTGGGTGATCGAGAAAGTTCATAAGATCAATGTTCTCTATTGAAGAGTCGAGCATCTCCTTCACTCTATTGGATATATTGTGGAATCAGATATTGATATTTCAGGTTTCGCCAAAGCCAGAAATTGGTTCTTGTGAAAGATCGAAAGCTTGGAGTTGGTTGAGTAATGCTATCCTATTTTAATCTCTGGCACCTCTGCTTCTTACCGTAAAAGAGCTGAGCCGAGAATCATTTCTTCAATGAAGCCATAAGCATCTTTGAGTCATCTGAGCATCCTCCAAGCATCAGGATTTGAAAAATCACATTACTTATGATGCCATTCGATGATGGAGACATCTCTTGGTACACAGATTCATCCAGCAATAAAAGTGATGGGAAGAGTTCCATATCGGACCTGTGCATTCTGGAAGTAATGTTCATCACTTCTGGTCGGACTCTGTTGCTAGAAGTATTGGTTCTGTTGCCATCATGAAACACACCATTGTAAGATGCGCTGGGGTTCATCCTTGATCATCCGTACATCATAGAGTTTGTTGCTTCTGGATAGCAATTGTAGGTAGGTTGCAGCTGGAAAAGGAGTGCATCTAAGTTAACTAGCTACCACTACAAATTCTAAGTTAAGCTGAGCCTTTGAGAAGAGAAACAACTTTTTGTGCAATATGAAGATTGTGGTGTACCGACAACAAAAGAGAAGTATTTTATTATTGTTTATATTTTTAAAATCTGGGGGTAAAATTCAGTCTACTGAGTTATGTAGATCTAATGTCACTTATTTAATTGTGTGTAGTAAAGATTGTGCCTCCTCTTGAATAGCGATCTCTGGGATGAGATCCTTTGGAGTCACCTTTCATTCATTTTAAAATGTTCATGCTAGTTGTGAAAATTCTGAGTGTGACTCAGAGATGATAAGGGAACTGCAATTTCGTTGCGATTGGATGGTCACATCGATACCATTCTCTATGTGCATGGACTATGTTGGTGCCTTGAGGGACCGGGTTCTATGTTAAATATGCTGGCTGCAAAATGTGTTTGAGAAATCTGAGTTGAGCAGATTGTCTCTTGTTGTGCTGAGATTAGTTCTTTCGAGAGGAGTAAAAGATGGAAGAAAGATATATCAGAATCAATAAAGATAAGTTCTAGTACTTCATTAGTTTTTGATTTTTTGATATTTGCTACATATTCCACTTATAGTTTGATTCTTATATATAATCTACTATTATTATTAATCCTTTAAAATACAGGATTGGATCGAGAAGAAAATGAATGATGAATTGATTATCTGCTAATTCCTTGTCAGTTCGTGGGCTTCCATTGCACTCAAAAGAGACCATTGTGTTACTCACTTTCTCTGGATCTGACCCTGTCTGGAGAAGCCATGTGGTAATGTTTATGGCTCGATATTAATCCAATGCACACCAGATGAATGAAACTCTCAATTTAAAGTCACAGGAGAAGTGTTGGAGTGATCGTCTGATATGCATCCCGATGATGGAAATCCTCTATGAGCGCCGGCCAGAGCCATCGGCTCTGCCTGGACGGCGAAGGCAATCTTGGTCTTGATCGGTTGAAATGCGCCTATCTTCAGAAGAATTTCATACTATCATTTGGATTAGTGAATTATGATGGACCAAGAAATTACTTTTCAGAGAAGAAGAGAATGGAGACTCAGCTTGCAGCCATGAGACTGAATGAATGGCTGAAGTCATCCCCTAGAAGAGGGAGATTGAACCTTCAGAGGGAGTCACATCATCACTTGTAATGCATAATTCTCTGAGATGGAGAGATATGAGTGAAAGCCCTTGATCATCTCTGAGACTGAGATGAGGCGTCATGTTGAGAGACTCCATGACGACATCACGTTGAGAGACTCCGTGACAAATATGCAAATTGAAGAAAGCCCTATATGGACTTAAACAGGCCCCCAGAGCCTGGTATGAAAGAATTGACAGCTACCTCTTGGGACTAGTTTTTTTCCAAGAATGATGCAGACCCAAATCTTTACTTCAAGGTAATTAAAGGTGAGATGTTAATAATTATTTTATATGTTGATGATCTACTGATAACAGGAGAAGATCACCTCATTGCTCAAGGAAAGAAGGATCTAACCTCTGCAGAGCCCCAAGCACCCGCAGTGTGGCTTAAGGGGGGGAAGGTGTTGGAAATAAGCCACACTCGGACTAATGATGGGCTGGCCAGAAGGGGTCAGTAACTCAGTTGATAGAACACTCTAGTAGCAAATGGAAAGTCCTAGTGAATGCTCTAAGCCAGTTCATGTGTGAGCCAAAGGAAATTCACCTTATGGCTGTGAAACATATATTGAGATGTCTTCAAGGCATTATTGGATATGGCCTTCTTTACAAAAATAATCAACTAGATCTACATGGATACTCTGATTCAGATTGGGCTGGAAGTGTAACCGATCGGAAAAGCACATCAGGATGTTGCTTCAGTTTAGGATCAACTATGATCTCTTGGATCTACAGAAAACAGTCTTAAGTGGCACAAGCTCGACAAAAGCTGAATACATTGCAGCCTCTATGGGGGCAAGAGAAGCAGTTTGGCTCCGGAAAATTGCTTGTGGGACTCTTTGGTGAACCCTTGAATCCTACTATCATTCATTGTGATAATCAGAGTTGCATTAAGCTCTCTGTAAATCTAGTATTCTATGATAGATCTAAGCATATTGAGATCCCCTACCATTATGCAAGAGACATGGTAGAAAGGAATGTAATCCAGTTGGAGTATATTAGTTCAAATGATCAAACAACAGACATACTCACCAAACCTCTCTCCAAAGTTAAGGTTGAACTCTTCGGGAAGAAACTTGGTATGTAATTTGATATTATGTTTGAAATTCAAATTGTTTATAAGTTGAACTAATATATAAAAATGTTTAATGTGTAAACTCTTTTGTCATGTGTGTGACTCCATGACCTTATGGGCCTGCTCCCCCTGTGTACATTATTGAAAGGTGACGATCTTTCTAATAATGAACACTTGTATGTGACATTGTAAAGTGATGACTCTACAATGATGAGTTGAACTATCATGATAGATATCATGTGACTTGATATTTATGGACATGTCATGATAGTATCTCTTGGACACCTTGATGGACATCATGGGACTTGATGTCATTTGAAGATCATTGTGATCCTCAAGAGATAAATCATGGTGGATAATTATATATCCGTGGATATGCCATGAATTATTATGGTAGACATCATGTGACTTGATGTCAGTGCACATACCATAATGAAGATGTGTTATGAAGAATGTCATGTGACTTGACACTTTCAGAAGCATACCATATCTTCTGATATCACGAGTTAGGTGATATCACTTTTACTTGATGGAAGTTATCCTCCCTAGTTAAAGAGGGAGTGTTGAATAATGAACATGTGTTATGAAGAATGTCATGTGACTTGATACTTTCAGAAGCATGCCATATCTTCTGATATCACGAGTTAGGTGATATCACTTTTACTTGATGGAAGTTATCCTCCCTAGTTAAGGAGGGAGTGTTGAATAGTGAAGATGTGTTATGAAGAATGACATAAGCATTTCATATCTTATGATATCACGAGTTAGGTGATATCAATATGTGCTTGATTGGAGTTCTCTTCCCTAGCTAAGAGGGAGTGTTGAAAATATGTAGCTTCAGTCAGATATATATAAGATAATTGAATCGATTAAAAGACTAAACCACCGATTGGTAATCGGTTGGTTATGTTGATAAAATCGTATGAATAGAAGGGACACACGTCCCATGAGCGGACGTGTCTCCACTTTGTGGAGACATGTCCGCTCACGGGGCATGTCTCCCTTTGACTTATTTAAAACTCATTCGATCTTCACTTGAGAATATAGAAATCAACAAATATTTGCTCATGTAGATCGAATACCTTCAAACACGTCTCTGTTAGTTTTGCTCCTGTTCATATCTGATATTTGCTTTAACAGTAACATCCTTCTCTAAACATTTTGAATCTGTAGCTACGAAGAACGTTGAATTCTAACACCTGTAGCACCTTCAAATCATAATTTTCTCAAGAAAGGCATGTTTTATCACTCTCACAATGAAAAATAATGGACGCCATAGCTTTAATAAATAAAAATTAACCCTCAAGGCGCCATAAATGCATGCACAGTCTTGGAAATTGCGCCTGGACTCTGATTGGACCTCCAAAACACATGCCTAGCTTGCAATTGGCTTCAAAAACAGTTAACTAGATGAAAAATACGCCCTAATTAGGGCGCCACCTTCAACAGTCCAGTTAACTGGTGCATGCAAAAGGCACATGCTTAGTTACAAGCAAAAACAAGTCAAGAAGAAGTCGACCTTGAAAAGAGTTGAACTGAAGATCTATTTTCAGTTAACTGTCTCCACCTTTAAAGGGCGCCACTTCTCTTGAGTTCAAAAAGTCAACCTTTGAGTACCTCTTTCTAGACTTAGCCAATTTCTTGAAAATTTAGATTTGAAAACCTCACCGGAGCTCACGTTCAATCACTGATTCTGATCGACTGGCATGTCAGATCAACTGGCTAATAGTTTCATTGAAGAGTGGGATCAAATCTAACAGAAGTCTCCTTGAGATGGCAAACCCTAATTCCATCATATATGGCCTCAAAATGTAGGGTACGCCTGGCCTTCAGGGGCGCTTTTGACCTCAAACTTAGAAAAATTTCAAATGCATTTTCAAAGTGATTTTGACCTAACTTCATCTCGCATTTCCCGGTGTTTGGCAAAACTTTAGAACTAGCTGACAGGCTCATTGCGAAGCTGGCTGGATTCTGAACAAGAGCTCCTAGCGAGCACTTCTTGTAAAAACATCATCTGGCAGCTGAAAAACATGGGTGCCCCTAGCCTCCAGGTGCACTTTTCCTCCCAGACTTAGCCAGTTTGACCACTAAACTTCCGACTGCAGGCTGATAACACATCCTCTGACCCGACTGAGACATGCAATGGAAAGCTAGAGGCAACACGGACATGATGAGAATCTGAGATCACCAAACAAACTGAGTTTGAAGCTCCAAAACCTTGGGCACCCCTAGCTTCCAGGAGCGCTTTTGCCATTTCTAGACACTTTCGACCATGACTAAAACCTTATGTTTGACTCTTGATATCGGCAGCTCAGCAACTCGGATTCACCCTCTGACGGATGCGTTGCGAAGCCAGATCAAGTCTAAGACAAACATCTTAGCTATCACTTGATCAGAAAACTTCATCTGGTGCTTCAAAAAGATGGGCGCCCCTGGCTGAGAGGAGTGCTTTTCAACCCAATGTTAGCCATTTTTTCATCTCCCTCGTTTTGTGTTCAATCTCCCGTTTCAAGTGCTAGACAGATCTGTTGGACTGGTTGGTTGGCTCGTCGCGAAGCAGGAAGGATTCTGGAGAAGTCAGCTTAGAAGTGACAAAACTCAGAAAGTTGATCTGGACATCCAAAATCAAGGGTGCCCTTGGTCAACAGGTGCGCTTTTGCTCCAGAGAGAAATTTTTGACATATTCACCTCGACAAAAATCCCCTCTAAGACGACGCATCAATTCAGACATATCTCGCCATAAAAACTTCATCGAAGCATTTCAGGCTTAGATTTCGACAGCTAGTACCTGGCCATCTGCCATTGTTGACCTCAGAGATCCTAACTTTTCACTTGAAAAAGTGAAAACTACCCACTAGACTTAAAATGAGTTTTAACTGAATCTGACTTCACCATTGGGATCGTGAAGCAAAATAAGCCAATCAAAACAATTTTCAGCCAATTCTGACAAGTTTCAGTTTTTAGGGTTTTTGACCTAAAAACCGGGGTCCAGAAACCCTAATTTTCAATTTTTCCAAATTTTGCCAATATCTTCCTGGCATCACACGGACTCAAAGCCCATACTTGATTTTCCCAAAAACTATGTTTTGACATCATTTTTACAAGGTTTAAACCATTTTAAGCAAAATGCCTTAATGAAGCAAAAAATTTGGTTTGGGTACAACACAAGCCACAACAATTACCCCCTAAAATGTTGACAAGAATCTTCCAAAAATGTTGACAAGAATCTTCCAAGAATCTTGGAATCCCTTGAAACGCCTCTGAATAGCCTACAGGACTTCGGAAATAGGCTAACGGTCACTGAAAAGCTTAGGGCTAAAAAGGGGACATTACAGTTGTGTTTTCTCTTTGTTTAAAGGTGCAATGAGTTGGATGAGTAAGAGGCAACCCATGGTTTCTTTGTTCACCATACAAGTAGTGGCTGCTACACATGCCTCTTAGAAAGTAGTTTGGTTACAAAGACTTGATACAATTATTGGTTTCATTTGCAAGATTGTTACAATAAGATGTGGCAATCAACATATTATTTGTTTGAACAAAAATCCTTTGTATTTGTTTGTACTAAGAATGTCCATGTTCACTATCACTTTCTGCAAGAAATGGTTAAGAATGGTAAGGTTTTGTTAGAGAAGGCTGACACTCTGGATAATGTTGCAGATTTGCTTACAAAGCCAAAGATCAAAATAAGTTCTCTTGGTGTGGGAAGGTCATGGGCCTTGATATTTGTACTTAATTATATTTATTTTACCTATGGATGTATTTGCAATGTATAATGTCAAGTGGGATGTAATGTCCCCTTTTGGGAATGCCCTTTATTTGCTCTAATTTCCAAATGACGAATGAGTTTAAGTAAAACTTTTCACTTGATTGAAACCTTGATTGAAGTCCTTCATTGCCAAACGATCTGGTCTTCACACTTAGAAGATATCGTTAGTCTTGATCAAGCGGATAAGAATCTATTATCCATGTACTTCTTTAAAAGATCATAATTATTAATTATTTATAAGACTTAACAATTGCTGCAAGCATCATTATTAGACAATCATAAATAATATCTATATATTTTTTATATAAATATATGTATATCCATCATTGTTTCTCATTATCAATTTATAATAATTTCATATATATATATTTATATATATTAAAATATATATATACTTATAATATTAATTTATTATATTTGAATTCTCAATTCATTTACTAAACTGATTATTTACGTACAGAAATACTTACATGTTTCCTTAATCAGTTAATTATTTGAATCTCAGAAAATACTTACTTCCTCTAGCCACCGATCTGCTATTTATTCCTTTATTCACTGATTTTAGATGTTGCAACTTATATCTTTTCTGCTAAATCTGCTCATGCTTGATACACATATATTTTCCTTTGATTACATCTCGTCCAAGTCTGCTCAAACTCCTCCCATATTCCCTTTCATTATTCCCCCTCAAGTTATCTCCTTTATACCACACATATGTCTTTTCAAAAGAGTGCAACCCTTCACAAAGGTGATCAACATTATTTATATTAACTTAAATATGATATTTTATATTTTATGTTTTTTAAAATATGCTTAGTATTATTTTATATCTCTTCTTTTTATATTTAATATTCATTTTATTTTATATTGTTAATATATATATTTTGTTATTTATTTATTTTATATTTTATATTTATATTTGTTTATTTATTTCATACTTTATATTTGTGTATTTTATATTAATTTTATCATCTATTATGATTACATTATTTAAATTGTTTTATATTTGAGTATTTATATTATTGCATTTGATAATTTAATTATAGTATTATCTTGTGAGAATTATAATTAAATTACTAATATTTAGAATTTTAATATGTATTTTATTTTTTATCTTATTTACTTGTTCCAATGCTCATTATGTTACGTTTTTGAGGACATGATAGTCCTCCCCTCCCAAATTTGTGTGTCCTCAAGTAAAACATCTTAGTTTCTTTTAGGATCTCTTCTTCTAATCTGTCACCAACAGTACCCAAGTTAGTCACGTTTTATATAAATAATTTAATGTTCTATAATGATTACTCTATTTGAATGTGTAAATCTATAAAATGAAATATATATTATCTTTGATATTCTTGGGTGATGGGGACATCACATGGGAGAATCTTAGAAAAAAGCTACCATTTACCTTGCAATCCTATGTTTAATTTATTTATCCCAACTCTTGGAAAGTGTCCTTGGACACCTAGAGTGTGACTAGAAATCATATAGTAATTTATATTCCCCTTCAATCTTGGCATTTTGTCATATGCATTTATGAAGAAGGTGGAGCACATCAATGGTAGTTACAATTGACTTTATACTCACTAAATGCACTTTCCCAATTCTAGGAGCTAGGATTGAATGGAGAATCTTGTATGACAAAAAGAACCCACTTGAGTTGGTCACTCCATTTTGGAGTGCTATACTTGGGGATTTGAGTACTCAGAGGTTATGACACCAAAGATACCTTTGTGGTTACATTTACCATTCTCAGGGCCATTTGATTACACCCATGTGATATCCATGCGAAGCCCATAATGTATTTTCTATTTTGCAAAGATGTTATCCAAGGTGGGCATAGGGTTTTTGCATGATACCATGGTTTTGGTATCTATTGTTTTGGTAAACCATTTATAGTTATGTCCTCTCTTTGTGCCTATATATTGAGAGTATGAGATGATGGTTTTAGATGAGATTGTTTTATAGGTAAATAGATGCTGCCAAAGTGTTTTCAAAGTGAAGAGAGTGTTAGTGTGTTGAATGTATTTCATTCTAGAAAATTAATGCATGTCCACTTTTTTGTGAATTTTTTTCCCAAAAAGGGTTTCTCCACATAAATCCAATGTTGACATGGTTTGTTGATTTATTTCTAATTGCTAATTTATGCAATCAATTAAATAATCTTATAGTAATCATTGTTGAAAGAAACAAATTTCAGATTTGCATACTCTTGTAGAAAATTTTACTGTAGTAGTTTCACCTTGTTTCTCAACATTTTAGAAATGATTCTAATGAGTCTTCTATTCTATATTGATCACGCTAGAAATTTGAAAACTCCTTGAAGCATTGACAATTTGCCAATCTTGGTGACTCAAATATAAAACCCTCTACTATGTATTTTTATCGATCTGAAATCTTATTTTGCCACTTTGCTTTTTGGTCACCTCTTCAATTACTTAGCCTCTTTTAATGAAGGCCATATGTTGTGTGAGGTAATGTGTATGCACTCCATACTTTTTGAAAATGTGATCCAAACTCCTCAAATGAAGTTGCACCTTACATATCCAATATGATAATTCACATTATTATTGTACTGAACAGTTTACATGTACTCTTGCAAGTGCTAGAACAAGTCAATATTGTTATACAACTAGAAATTTGAGCACATTTAGTGAACACTTTTGCTCTTTGTTTCAACAACTAATGTCCAAACATCAACACATTGCTCATATTTATCATCTAAAACACCATTTTAGCAATCATCATTAAACACAGTACTTCAACACCTTGAAAACAATTTGTAGTAAAATGCTAGATACTTCTTTCCAAATCTTTGGCACTTTCTTCTTATGATGCTGAACTGGTGCTTGTGTTAGCAAATTTAGACCATTTCTTCTACCATCAACTCCATAGTAGCACGCTTTTATTCCTTAAGCTGAATATAGGAAACTCTTTTTATAGGAGTGCACCTATCATGAGGCACATGCCTGTGCACTAGCACATTTTTTTAAACAAAAAAATGAGACCTTTGTATTGGTGCACAGTTGTATATTCACTCTCAATTTTTTGAAAAATCTCCTTTGTTAGTGTGCACCTCCTCCTTCCCATATGCACTTGTAGTCTTTCATCATTGTTTAAATTAGCATGTCATCTTTCCATTAGACAAGTGTCCCTGTTTCTTTTGGCGCCTTATGGTGATCTTGTGTATAGGCACATGCTTGTGCACAACAAACATTTTTTGATTGATTTTCGTTTTTCAAACTTTTCTATTATGAGGCATTCTCATCTTGCTTGACCTGCACCTATATTCATAAACTAAAACTTCTTCAAAATTTATCCCTTTTTTTCTAGAGCACACCACTTCCTACATGTGATTACGTTTTAAGAATTAGACATTTTTAGAACTCATCTCCTACACTTGCTTGGCACACAAATAAAAAAAAATTAAACAATATCTGTCTTGTACCTATCTCTTGGCACATGCCAATACATTAGAGGGAATTTTAAAAGAAAATCCTTTGTATAGGCATGACCGTTGCCCAAGAGTATACCAATAGACTGAACTTTAACTTTTCGTAAACTCTACCTTCATAGAAGGGCACGGTTCCTTAGCCAGATGCACCTACACTCTTGTGTATTGGTGTGTTGACACTCTTGGACGCACACCTTTACCCTCTGATTAAATTTTGAATCAAAACAAGTTCCTTTACATTGGCATGTGCCACTTGTTGATGTTGTAGCTTCGGGCTACATACTTCCGCCTTGATTGTTTGACAATAAATTCATATAGCCTAACGGCTATTCATTTATTTACTAATGAAGAGGTGCTTCACTTGGCATCTAATATAATATTTAATTATTGTGAATAATTAAATTGGGCCGACTACATTAAAGAAATAATATTTATTTCTTTATTATTGTTATGAGGTCGACCTACTTGAAGAGTCACATTATTTTGTATTTATACAAGGTGGATTTTTCTCATTTGATCATCAAGTTCATTCATCGTATTCGCATTCTTAGAAGAAGTTCGCACTTGTGCAACAGATCATCATCTTGAGCAGAAGATCATTATTTTGTGACAGCAAATTGATTTCAAGGAGAAACATATTCATGTTGTATCTTCGCATCTAGGAGAGGTGCTATTATTCATTGTATCAAATTCGACCTTGTGTTGGGCCTGAGTTGTAAGCAGATTTCTGCTCTTATTCCTGAATATATAAGTGATATATTTGTTGGGTTTTTCCCCTCAAGTTGGAGGGTTTTCCCAGGGTATCTTGTGGTGTTCATTGTCTTATGTGCTGCAATTTCTGTTTATTGTATTTCTGATCCTAAAACTAACACCACTATCTAGGCACATGCCAATACACAAGAGTTTAGATGGAAGAAGGTTTTATTTTAAAATCAGAAGTTCTTCAGACCTAAGGGTCAAATCACTGGCCAATTAAGTTATGTTTCAAAGAAACCTCTCCCTAGATGAATTGTCCCTTCAAACTTGAAAAGATGTGGATTAGTCATCCTAACTTTGAAGAATTAATCACAAGAGTCCAATTTGTAAAGACCCTTGCCCAAAACGGTGAAATTGTTATGGTTATGTGCAGTTTGACAATGCAAGCAATTTGTCAAACAGTTGGCTTGCTTGCTATCCTGAGTTGTCTCTAGTGGTTATTTTGATAATAAATGTATACATTATGTTGTACCCAAAATTAATTTTTCGCTTCAATAAGGTATTTTGGTAAAAATGGTCTAAATCTTGTAAAATTGTTGTCAAAAGTCAATTTTAGGTCAAACAAAGCATGGGCTTTTTGTGGGTTTATTGTCAGGAGGATACTAGCAAATTTTGAAAATTAGGGTTTTAGGCCCCTGTTTTTAGGAAAACCCTAAAAAATAGGATCTTTCCAAAATTGACTCAAAATGATTTTGATAGGTTAATTTCACTTCACGATCACAATGGACAAGCCAGAATCATCAAAAAGTCAAGTTTGCTCTGGTGAGTCAAGTTCACTTTTAGGAGAAGAGATAAGACCTCTGAGGTCAACAATGGCAGATAGCCAGTACCAGGTATCAAGATCTAAGCTTCAAACGCTACACAAATGATTCTATGGCAAAAGATGCTCGAAAAGACACTTCATGACGGAGGGGAATTTCAAAAGTTGAAATTTGCCAAAAATATTCTAATTCTGGAAGATGCACGCCTTTCTACAAGAGAAATGCTATGCAGTCAACACCTTGGTCAACTTTTCAAATGCCCATGCACGCAAAATGGTGAGAGAAATCACAACAGTGAATGTGGTCGCGTCGTCGACAACGGCGATCAATCCAATCAAGCAAGACGGTGAACGCAGAGCGCGAGGAGGTCAAAATCATCAAGAAATGACTAACTCTGGAGCCCAAAGCGCCCCCGTTGGCCAGGGGAGCCCATGAATTCAAGAGACCAACTGCAACTGTTATGAACTGCAAAACCAATCGTCTTCTTCAAAATTCTACTAGCTTTCGAACGAATCGTCAAGCAAGTTCACCAGATTCATCAAACACTGGCAAATGAAGGCAAAGGCGGAAGATGTTGAAAGCAAGAATCATCAGAAAATGGCAGTTTATCAAGGAAAATGCACCCCTGTAAGCTAGGGGCGCCCAGAGAAGAAAGCTATCAGAAGTCAGTCTTTGGATTGGCAATCTCCAGATAATCTATCTGAATTTAGCCCAGCTTCGCGTCAAATCCAGCAGCCAACTCAGAAGACATATCAAACGGAAGTGGTTGTTGATCAAATGAGCACGTGAAACAAAAGATAAATTGAAGTTCATCAGAGCAACTGCACCCCTGCAGGCCTGGGGCGCCCAATAATTTGAGCAACCAGATGAAGTTTGTAGCAATTGTCTTCTCCAGGACATCTTCTCAGCATCCTTCCAGCTTCGCGATGAATCCAGCTGCCAGCTCACAAGACCTGCCAAACGCTCATAAATGAAGATCAAGCGTAAAAATGCTAAAAGTCAAGACAAGCTGAAAACATGAAAAACTAAGTATAGAGGAAAATGCACCCTTCTAGCAAAAGGCCCCCAACTTTTTGAGGCCTCAGATGCAACTTTTAGGTGTTATAGCCTCCAAGAAGACCTCTTCAGTATTGATCAATCTTCACGATGAGACAGTCAACAAATTCAACAGAGCAGTCAAACTCCCGACAATGAAGGTCAAACTGGAGCGTTTGGTCAAGGATTACAAAGTGCAAATTGTGTCTCAGAAGCACAAAGGTGCACCTACAGGCTAGGGGCGCCCAAGAATTTGAACCTCCTGAATCAACTTTCAGGACTTGCAATACCAATCACCCTTTTCAGAATTGAACTGGTTTTCCATTCAATATCTCAACACGTTCACGGGAGTCATCAGTCACCGGTGATTGCAAATCAAAGCACGAAAGGTCAAGAATGGAGGAATGTGAAAATCATTTGAAAAATAGCTAACACTGGCAAACAAAGGCACCCTATCTCAAAAAGGCGCCTAGAAATTTGAGCCATCATAACTCATTTTCATGGTTGACAACCTCCAGTGACATCTCTTCAGAGTTGATCCAACTCTACAATGAATCTATCAACCAAACTTTAGGATCAATCAAGCAACTGGAATCTGGGATCAAACGAAGGTTGTTTATTCATCAAAAGTTGAAAATCTTCAAAATATCCTAACACTGGCAAGGTGGCATCCAAAGTCAACTCCCAATTAGGATTTTTGAAGATTTTGTCAAGTCTAGGCATCCCAAAATTGATGGATATTGTTCCAGTTAACTCCCAATCACGCAAATTGACTCCTCAATCATGATTTTAGACGCCCTAATTGATGCTTATACCTCAAATGCTATTTATCAAAGCATCTAGGCATCATAATTCATTATTCTTTGCAGGTTGAAGAGCTAAAACAAAGATATTTTCTCTCCAATGCCATTTGAAGGATCTAACGGAAGCCATTTTCAATGTTCTTCATATTTCTAGGTTCAGGTTGCACAAAAGGATGTTTTTCACAAGACATCATCTCTAGGCATTATTTTCCAAGGCAGCAGATTATAACTTCTAGCTTCTCCCCACAAAATTCTTTTATTCTTGTCTTAGGTTTTCTTGCATGTCCAAGTAAACTCCCTTTTTTCACAGATCTAGCCTTTTGGGTTCGTTCAACATAGCATTGGCCACAAAACCCACATGCCAGAATTTTTCAAAAAAATTGCCTCGCTACTTCCAGTTTTTAGGGTTTTTGCAAAAAGTCACTTTTTTCAGAAACTGACGAACCCCATCAGCTCACAGACGCCTACAATACCCATGTGCCAGAATTTTCTAGAAAAAAATAGCTTCTACAACTTCTAAAGCTTTTGCCCCAAGGGGTTATTGCATGTCAAAGGAAAAATCATCTTTTCGAAAAACTGACATTGTGGGTTCATTTAAAAATATATTCTCAACAAAACCCATGTCTCAGAAATATTTGTAAAAATTGCCCCTTGAGGAAGCTATTTTTAGCTGCCGTGAAAAGTTCAAATAATGTCGCATGCCCAATCAATCTTCAAGATTTTTAGAATGCAATTCTCTTAGGTTGAGTAAAAGACCAAATCGGTCTTACTTCATGACTTCTTGAAGACGGTTGACACCAATTTGCATCGAGCACACCCAGAAGTTGATTTGGACAAGCTAGATGGTGTAGATCACACCACAATGCAAAATATCAAGCAATCCAGGTTGCTTGAGGCAACATCATTACCCATCTCAGTGCAAAGCATCAAATTTGTAATCGCTTGTGTAAAGCATTACAACCCTATTGCACGAGAGATTCAATCAGTAGATGGGCGAGTAATATGTAGTCTCAAGCCAAAGGATATTGAGAGATGCTTCGCTATTCCACCTTGTGTGAACAATTTGGTCATATCAATGGAGGAGTGTGAAAAGGCATTCAACATGTCAAAGGACAAATGTCAAAAAAGAATGGCAGAAAGGTGGCTTAAAGAGAAAAGAAACAACTTGCCCAAGAATGTGGGATGTGGAGAATTCAAAGACGAGTATGCGATCATGATCACATTACTCAACCGAGTCACCAGTCAAGCAGAGGCAAACAAGTTCTAGCCATGGGTGTATTACATCATGGCTCAACTTGTCAATAGCAAAGAAAATATGATTGGCCTACCTTGATCAGCGACATTCTCCACAACCAGATGACCAGTTTCTTCAAGGCCCACGAATTTCACATGTGTTCATACCTCATATATCTGATAGCCTTTCAAGGCCAGTTTAGAGGGTTGAATACTATACGAACTTTGGATGTGCAGAAGGTTCATCAACATTTCTCACAGCTTGAATTCTCACAATCAGAAAGACACTTCAAGCGAGTGAATGACCAGTTCCTAATGCACACAGTGAGGGACCTTGATCACGAGTCACATGTATGCATCTCACCAGAAGCCAAATTGGCAATGGTATATTGGGCCGACTAGTTCATCCAGTTCACCACTTTTACCTAAATTCGCGTATATGGATACTCAGGTCATCCAGCCATGTTACCTCGTTATCCATCGGATAAGATGGTATTCATGGAATTTCTACGACAGTTGCACGAAGTCCATACCTTTTTGTGCAATAAACGCAAGACAGTTGCCAACTTTCCTTTCCAGATAGGTATTTACAGGTGCAGATTAGCTGCGGACGCCAAGGCTATGAGTAATGAGATGACAAAATTTAACCTTAAGTTTCTCATTGAAAGATGCTCATATGACCCTTGGGGTCACTTTTCAGCACGCCTTGGCCACCATTCTTCACACAAACCTTCCATGGAGGATTATTGGTTTAGCTATGAAGACGAATTCAAAGTGCTAAGGTGCAACTGCAACAGGTTCACACTTCCACAGGTCGCTGAGTTCTTGTTTGAGGATGTGGAAGGATTATCGAATGATGATGGGGACGTCATACTTCCCACATTTTTCAGAGACCAAATTGACTCGCAGCCACTTCAATCCGTAGATTGGTACGCCAAGGAAAGCATATCCATTGAAGAAAGGACAAGCAGAGTTGTAAGGACCAACCAGCTTTTCTTAGACAGCAAGAGGACGCAAAAGGTAGTCATTCCAAACACAGAGCCGCCACCAGTTACTACTACACTACCTTCCACTTCAAAGTGGAAACCCAAACAGAAAACAAGGAGTAACACTCCTAAAGGAAGCAAAATGTCAAGGCATACGAGAGGAAACATGCAAGTTGTTGATGTAAATCAGGAAGAGCAACATATGGAGACAGCCACAAATACAACTGAAATAGTGCCAGAAATGGAAGTAGAGCCTTCTATTCCACCACCACCGCAGCAGTCTCCAATTCGCATCGACTTCGAGCCAGATTCGCCATCACATGACATCTCAACACAATCTCACTCATCATGAGTTCATGGGACTAGCACCAATCCTTCCAGTGAGGTTAGTCGAGACTCGTCTTGGCTTGAGAATCTCCTGGGTAGGAAGACGAGAAAGTTGTCCTACCAATTGGACTTTGCAGAATTTGATCATGTCTACCAAGATAGGTCAGAAAAGAAGCTCAAAAAGCAAGTTCATGTGGAAAAGAATGCCAACAACGAGATTGTCATTCAGACCGTTGCACCACCTGAGGATAAAACTACAGATGAAGTAGGGGTTGATGACTTCGCTTTGGTGAAAGTCAACCTTGGTAAGAGCACACGCCAGGTTGAGGTAGATCTCTTTGAGGTTGCATCAGTGAGCATAAAGGAAAGAGTGGTGAAGGATGGTTAAGACAAAGCAGCCCTCAAGGCTGAAAACTAGCATCTACAGCAATATATCTCCAACCTTCTTCACGGCACCTCACACGTCACTGCCTTGCTTCTACAAATGTTGGAGCTATCTGTAGAGCAAAATCAGCTAAGTCAATTGATTCTATATAGGAAGCACCTGAGAGATCAAGTGGAAGAGTTCGTCACCAGGGGTTGGTTCATACTGGCAAAGTTGAACCAATTGAGGTACAATTCCCACGACCTTCACGCAGAAATCTAGGAATCGGAACAGAGTATAGTAGAGAGCAGGCCTCGAGATGAGATCACCATCTTAGACTTGAGAGTGGTGTATGATTCAGTCACTGTAGAGGAGAACAAGCAGAAGTTTTTCACTTGGAAAGAACTTGTCTACAAGGTAAAAGCTTATGATACTATCTCAATAGAATTGACTGAGTGCAGACAAAATGTGGCAAGTTCTATCAAGTTTGTAAGAACATTGGTGACATCTATCCCTTGCCAGTTCCAATGTGAAAGTGGTGAGTATGTTGAGCTCGCTAAAGTGCAAACGTAGTTTTAGGACCTCATCCGTAGTAGTTTTTGCGGTGACCCTATTGACTGTAGGTTGAGTCAGGTTGTAGCCATGTCAACGAAGCTTGATGACGCATCTGTAAAGAGGAGTGAATTTCAGGATCAAATTACAAGTGGTGAGGAGATGCTGCGAAGACATGACATCATCCTGAGAAGTATCAGTTGTCCAAACACAGAGACAGTTAATAGCTGGTTGGAGGAGTTCATTACTCAAATTGATGAGGTGTAAACTACTAGTTAGGATGTCCACCTTCTCCAAAGATAGCATTTAAACATAGTAGTTAACTTGATGCATTTTCCAAATTAACTCACTGTCCCACCTTTTATGCGTGTCTATTTTTGGAGACAGCTTTGTACAGTGGAGTTCTATTTAGTTTAGAATCAGTTAATTGAAGTAGTCTTTCCAATTAACTGTTAGGTTACATTTGATTAGACATAGGAATAAATCTTGTTGATTGGCAAGAATTAAATGTTAACTCAAGGAGATTTTAGGGTTCCCTACTCCTTTGGGCATCTATAAATAAGAGCAACCTTTGCTCATTATTCTTTAACTTTACTTCATTGTAACAAAACGCTGAGCTCAAGAGCCTTTGACTTTGTTACTTAGTATATGTTCTTGAACCATACTTGTTATAGCGAAAGGCTAAGCTAGTTTGCTTGTTTCTTGTTGTTCATGTACTTGTGTTCAATCTTTGTCAAGTGTTATTTGGTTGATTGTATCTTGTATGATTGTCTTCTTTCATACCATTTTCTGTCCTAAAAGTGTAATCTTTGATTGAGTTTGAAAAAATAAATCAAAAGAGCAATGAACCTTTGATCCAAAGTTTCAAGATCTTTCAATATTTGTTGTTTCTATAGTCTTTCTTTCAATCTACACCTCGAAAAGAGCACCTCACCTTCGAGGGAATTTGGAGACTAAGTTTATCGTTTGATGTTGTTTCTTGTAATCTTTATTTCAGTCTACACCTCAAAAAGAGCACCTCGCCTTCAAGGCAATCCTGAGATCTAGCTTACCATTTGATGTTGTTTCTAATAACTTTCATTTTAGCCTACACCTCGAAAAGAGCAATGAACCTTTGAGGGAATCCTAAGGTTTAGTTTATCGTTTGATGTTTTACTTACATAAGCTTTATTCTCATCGTAAATTTGAAAGAGCAATGAGCCTTCGGATGAGTTCTGAGAACAAGTTTGTTTAAGTTAGCCAAATCACTCCCGTTGCTTCTAAATCCCCTCGCTCTGAATTTACCCAAGGAGATAGAAGCATTTTAAGTTTTAGCCTAGTTGTAGTTGAGATCTACGAAACCAGAAAAAACCTCAGCTGCAATGCATGGTGTTTTATAAACTTGTGCTCTACGGTTGAGTAAAAAGATAGGAATTTAGTTTACTTTACTTTATACGCAAAATCAGCAAAAGAGGGAGCTTCCCCTCCTAATTTGAAGAGCAGTTTATCTGTGCATAGTTGTCCGTTTCCAATACACACTCCAAAGGTGCAAATTGAAAAGCCAAAACATTAAACTCAGCATATAACAACTTCACCAAATGCAATTCTGGATTACGAAGTAAAGGACACGTATTGCAATACATAGTTTTCATAGTATTTTCATCATTGCAAACTTTGGAATACAATAATTAGCTTCCAACATTCAATTTCAGAATATGATATTTATTTCATTATTAAATACAACAGCAATCATTACACATCTGACCTGGCAGAGAATAGGATTAAACACAGCACCTTAAGTTTTGTTCACACACGCCCACAGAGGTCTTGTATGGAATGCAACTTCTTTCTATATAAAGGCGTGATATGTATAAGGCTGGAAACTATGGTGAATGGGCTGATATACTCTAGCGCATATATAATAAGCAGCATATAAGTTGTGGTTGATCTAGGCGTGCTATGTGAGCATCAATTCAAGGCAGCTACTTTGACTGAATGGTATACTCCACATTAGATAATGATTGCCTCCAATGAACAGCGTTTAATGTTGCAATATATATCAAAGGCCACGAACCTCATATATATCAAATCCACATCAAATCTCCACTGGCCAATGGATGGGGCTATATGAATGAATATTGGCGGCTGCAATCTTCAAACAACATTTACACTCAATCCCGATATGTGGTTTTGATGGTCGAAACATTATACTCAATTCCAATATATAACATTCAAATTCAGTCCCAACTTAATAACATATGGCTGGCACAAGTCAAATACAGCGGTAATATAAATCTTCCAACATTAGCAGATAAGACAAAATTGAAGGATGTGCCACGATACTGATTGGTGGCTCAAAGAATATATCAGACTTATATCCCTAAGTTGCGCTACCCGATTCTGGAACCAAACGGCTTATAAATTAATATCGAATAGCACATATATTACAATACTTCCTTTCCACGATTAGCTAAAACTACAGAAAAGGATGGCAGCTTCCAAATAAGACAAGGATGACGGCTGCTTAGATGGCATATGAGACAAAGTTATTGGCTTCCTCCAAACCTTCGATTAAACACATATAATAAGGCAGCGCTAATTGTCTATTTATATCGCCAATAGTATCGCTCAGAAATGAAACCAATGCACGAATATAATAAGCTCCTTTTCTCGGACATTTTCAGTAAAATCAATCAGCAGGGTAATAATGATAATAATGAATATTTAATCTTCTTTCGTAGAGAGAGGTGATCGACCAGAAAATAATATGCCATATCTTCAAATATCAATAATAAATACCTTTTTGCACTATGAAAACTGGAAAATACAAATGCTACCGTAACAAGAGAGTCTTCAGAAATAATGTCTCCAATAAACCTATCAGCCAGATTAATATTCAAAGTTGATTTATGCATAAAACAAACTCCTGCAATTTCAAACGTAAGCTCCAATGTAATCCAACTGAAGAATCTGAGTGATTCTTCCAAGACCATCTAGGGCAGATGGTTTCATTGCCGAAAATGGTTTTCCTAGGCATCCATCCCGAGAACGAATTTGAGAAACTCTCAAATTAATTGTTGAAGAGAAAATAATAATCATCGACACTTTCCCCAAAACCAAGGCTCCTTTTTATAATATTATTTGATGGTTGTGCAATTATAAATTATTTAATTATTACCTTTTAATTAACTTTAGGTAATAATAATAAATTATTATTATTTAATTCTCCTTTTTTCGATATTTTAACTTTTGAGAATTAAATAATTGTTATTCTCCCAATACCGTCAAAAATGGGACATTACACAATTACTCTTGGTTATTGCATGTTTGTGACATGTGTAATCGCAAAGTTGAAGGCACTAAAGCAAAGATGAAAATCTAGGATAAGGAAGTATTCCAAAATATCTTTGAAAAAAAAAAAAGAGGAGCTAGAAGGTAAGGAATCAAACATCCAAATTAAGGTGCAACAAATAGGTCTTAACAATGAGCTAGTAGCAAAGGAGGAAGCTTTGGCTACACTAGAGGAGCTTTAATGACGAGGAAATCTTCCGATGGTAATAATCAAGGATTAAATGGCTCGAGGAAAGGAATCAAAGCACGGAGTTCTTCCATCTTTCAACACTAGCAAGGCACAAAAGGATAAAGATTATTCATTTAGAATGAACAAGAGGAGACATAGAAGGAAGATAGTTATGTATTTTAATTCACTTCTCTAGGAAGAGGACAAAGATAGATCACACGAGTAGATTATTCTTTTCCAAAATATATCTGATTTGATCACTACCAGAAATAATCACAATGTAATGGCCCCAGCTTCAGAGGAGGTAAGAAGGCAATCTTTAAATAAAAAGGGAAAAACGCACCAAGATCAGATGGGTTCCCAGTTGTTTTCTTTCAACATTTATGGGACAAGTCACTTATAATGTTGTCTTTATAGTTCAGTCTAGAAGATCTTGGCAAGTATTGAAGGCTCTAAATTCTACTTTAATCTCTTTGATTCCTAAATATCTAGATGCTAGGCATCTAAAAACCATTAGGCTGATCTCTCTGTCTAATACAGTACATAAGACCATTTCCAAGGTTCTTGCAAATAGGATTAAATCATTGTTGCATTATCTCTGAAGAAATGGGGATTTCATCAAGGGCCATCAAATCTTGGATGGAATTGTAGTTCATGAGGTAATTCATTCTCTAGTATCATGGGAAATGAGGTATCCTCCTCAAATTGGATATCTCAAAGACTTGTAATAGAGCTAACTAGGACTTCCTTGTAATGAGAAAATGAGCTCTCTTGACCTTTTATAATACCTTTTTTAGTTTTCCCCCCAGAACACATTTTTCTAAAGTGACATTAAAATACTTTATAATATCTCCCCAACGCCACTTTATAACTCCATCTAGTTTAATCATTTAATATTACCTTTATAATTACACTTTTTGCCGGGCAACATTATATAATTAAATTAATTAATTAATTTAGCTCCTGTAATTACAGGATTGAAAACGGGGACATTACATTCCTTGATCAAGTCACGGAAACTTATGGCTTCTCTGCTGAGATAAGGAACTGATCACAAATTTGCTATTCTACACCTCACTTCTCACCACTTTTCCTCTTCGCCATCTTCCCTTATTGGTTGCTCCCTTACTCATTGTCATTCTGTGTCGGATAGGTACTTTTATCCAGCTGCAGAAATCCCTGTTAACCCTTTATACACTTGCTTTAATCACTACTGCCATCATTCTTACTCTGCACTCACCTGTGACCCAACCCATTGCCTCTCCAGCAATGACATGGGATTTGGCAAGAGATCAGCTCCTGTTGATCTGCTCAATTATGAGTTTGAGACCCTAGTCTCTCAAACAAGAGGCCTCAAGATTCTGCCCAGCATATAGATCCTTCCCCTTTGCCTAAAACTAGGCTTCTTTTGTATGACAATTTTATTCCTAGCAGAGGAGAAAGCTCCTAGAATCATCTGGCCTACCCAACTCTCTTTGTAGGTATGGAAATCATTTGAGATTTTAACCTCTAGATTAAGAATATTTTGGAGCTGGCAAAAGAGAAAATGCAGATTATCACAAAACAGATGAAAGTCTGGAAGACTTTTGTCATTTTTTTTCTAAGTTTATGTCTAGAACTATTTATGTTCTTTATGCAAATCACAAGCATCTGGCAGTTATAGCAACAAAACATTCGAAAGACCAAACACAAATTCATGCTTAGCTTAATATCAAGAAGATTTTATCAAAAATCGGCTATGGAGTTTATGTGGAGTACATTTTGTGTCCATGCAAACCATTATCATGTAGAAGCTACTACTAGATCTACCAGAGGTTCTGGAAATCTGTAGAGGGTTTTGTGTTTAGTCTCTTCTTCAGTGTTGAAGTGGTATTGGTCTTTAGGTGAATGAGTTAACCACTGTGGAATTTATTTGCCCTGTAATTAAGCCAACAACAGCTCTAATTTACTGTACTCAAAGATTAAAATACAATTTTGACAATATAAATATTTTAAATTTTATCAAAAAAGAAATTTTGATAATAAAACCTTCAAGGTAGGATGTACAAAAAATGGCCTTCTAATGTTTCCATGGGTCTTAAAATGACTTTTTTGACATATTTTGGCATAAATTCTGTTATTTGAGTTTGCACCAAGTGTCTCATCTATAAGGTTTTTTTTTTTTTTTCAATGACAGCTATAGATCTATGTGCATCCTAAGTCCTAACAATTCAAAATTTTGCAAAAGGTTTTATATTAATAGATATCACTGTTGACCAAAAAGTAATAATAATAAATGTTTCTAGGCAGAACCAATTGTAAATACCCAACAAGTAGTTCAAGTTACATAATCATACTCTATATCATTCGCTGAAGACTAGTGGATGAAAGAGATATATTGACACCAATGTTCATTAGTATTATTACAAAATCGTGAGACATTGACTAAGCAAAATAATAATCCCAATGAACAACCATAGAATAACAAATCTGAAAGACCAGCAAACACAATCCATAAGGAACCTAACAGCATCTAAAGATAAGGTTAAAAGCTTATTGTTAAATTAATATAAATATTTGTTCAATGAAGAAATAGATGAAACATTTGCCTAAAGAAGATTAAAAAACATTGCAAAACCAAGTACAAGCATGAAGAAACTGATTATAGTGCTTACCGTATATGTAGGTGCACCATCACCTGCAAAGACAAAGCCACCCTCAAGTGCTCGGATGTCATAAATAGAAACACAAAGGCCTAGGTCTTTGATAACCTATGAAGAAGCATTTCATTAGATTAAGCTATCAAGAGAAGCAAAATTCTATAACACAAAAATGTATTTATTTTTATTGTTTAGCAAACACTTTTCATCCATTTACATGACCTATCATATTGGCAATTATCTCACCTATTTATTACAAAACCATTATAATTCACACCACTGAAACTCCTTCATTCTTGTACATTCAGAAATTGATCAAGTCAATTATTATCACTTTCCATGCTATAAGCTTCATTTATTTGCAGATTGAGATGTTTCATTCAAAGGAATGATCAAACCTTTTTGTCATGTCATTTAAGAATTTAAGAAACTCTAGGTTCAATGGGGGATCCCAAAATAGAATAGGTATGTAAAGTGTTGATTTAGTTCAAAGTAAGTGAAAATAGAATAGGTATACAAAGTGCTAATCCAGTTCAAAGTCTAGATCTACTGCCCGTATCAAGCTCCACAGGTTTTATACTGCAGATTTTACATTCGAAGGATCAGAAAAAGCAATTAGACCAGCTAGTTGCACATAGAAAAATATGAAGTGGATTGACAAAATTTGTAAACAAGGGTCAAATATGCATGATAAGTCATATACTTTGTTGTTCAAAGCAAAAATTGTAAAGCATGAGATTTCAGAATTTCAGCATGGCATGATGAGCAAGGTTTCCACCTATGAGGGTTTAATAGTGTTGGCATTTCAATTCGCACCTCTGGAGTGCGTATTGGAAACGGACAGCTATGCACAGATGAACTACTCTTCAAATTAGGAGGGGATGCTCCCTCTTTTGCTGATATGCGTAAAAAGTAAAGTATTCTAAATTCCTATCTTTTTGACTCAGCTGGTAGAGGCACAAGGTTATAAAACCAAGAACATTGCAGCTAAAGTTTTCTCTAGTTTCCACAAATCTTAACTACAACTAAGCTAATGCTAAAACTATCCTATCTCCTCTTGAAAAATAGAGCAAGAGGAATTAGGAGCAATTGGGAATGGTTGACAATAAACTCTATCTCAGGATTCCCAAGGAGGTGGAACACTCTATCCGAGGTGTCGGCTGAAATAAAGGTTATTGGAGACAACAGAAAACAGTAAGCTAGTTCTCAGGATTCCCAAGGAGGTGGAACACTCTATCCGAGGTGTCGGCTGAAATAAAGGTTATTGGAGACAACAGAAAACAATAAGCTAGTTCTCAGGATTCCCAAGGAGGTGGAACACTCTATCCGAGGTGTAGGCTGAAAGTAGATTACTGGAAACAAACATTAAACGATAATCTTTATTTCTAAATTGTAATATTCTCTCTCAATTTTTTCTTTGTTTTTAGTAACATTTACAATATAGCCAATGCACCCGTTAAGGTTAGCTTAAACCAAAACGATGCAATAAAGAACTCTAACCAAGAATGGCGCCCTAAAACCACTTAAGGAGGAGGGGCGAGCATATGGTCAGAGGATCCCTAGGATCTACTTGAAATAAAAACAAGATTACACTTTGAAAGAGAGAACTAAACTCGACACCAAGAATGTGCACTCAAGATCCCTTGACGGGCGAGGTGCTATCATATGGTGGAGTGCTACTTGCTGACTTGAAAAGAGGTAGGCGGATAACCAGCCATGAAACAATCTTCCACGCTACCACCAAACAGTGGGGGGAGAATATTACAAGAAAGATAACAATATGTTTCTCCACACTGGCGGTATACCATCCAGGGATGCTAATGTGATGTTTAACTAATTAAATGCAGCAAAGCTAAACTGAAACAGTACTACAGTTAGCAGTTCTTACAAAGTAAAAGGCTGCAATTTACAATGTTCATCACCATATTTCAAGCACCATTAATTACAATGTATCTGAGTTGGAAGATAAGAGGAAAGAAGATAGAACTTGGAAAACACAACTGATTTTGTTTTTTCTTATGAATTTGTAATTCTGGAAATGTAAATCAGCAACTGCAGAATTATAGAAATGTTCATAACTTGATCCAAATACCTCCAAAAGGCGTGACGTCAAAAGCATCATTCAACTGGGAGATAGGCACCCCTGTGAAGACACCAAACAGCTCCCAAAAGACCTGCAATAATTAATGGCACACTTCCCAATGCCAGCTGAAATGGTACGGCCCTTGAGAGGGGCGATTTTGCTAAATAAAAAACTACACTTCAAATTAAAATCTGAAACTGCTTGGGGATGGTCGCCCAGACCTTAGAAACTTTATTATCAAATGCCTAGAACGATATAAAATTCGTACAATCAAATATGAGCAAAAACCACTTTCAGTTGTATGCAAACAACACTGTAAAATTGGAAAAACACATTAATAATTCACCTTGAGGCACAATCTGCTAGTCCGAATGAGAAGCAGCAATGATTCAACTAGGTGTTGTCTTACAAACACGAAATTGAATGAGAACTAGGAGGTCAGCATTCCTCGAAGTAGAAAATGACAAAGCATTTTGACAGCATAACTTTAGCATAATAATGGATGATCAATAATGAAGCCAAGCCTTACTTTTGAAGAAAAAAAGGAAACTATTCAAGTCCCCCAACAAGGTACGCCAATAGACAAGACTCTTCATATTTCCAAAGGAGAAGCCACTCTTCAAAAGTACGCCCCACTTGAGAAATGAGAAATTAATTAAATAAAACCTTTTGACTTCTTCATGTGGCGCCACCCTCAAAGACCCCTTTTTCAAGACAACTTAAGTTCATTCCTTAGGCCAAGGGGGTCAACTACAAATTAGAATTAATTGCTCAATTAATGAAGCATTTCATTAATATTTTAATGGCCAAGGCTTATTGCTGACAACTGCTTACTGTCGGAAGTAGTATTTACTATAAATAGTAAATAATGAGAAAGAACCACAAAACCTCCGAGACTGGAATCCTTTGAAAACACCTCAACAAGCCTACAGGATTCCGGAATAGACTGATGAGCTTAAAACAGGATCACTGCCAAAAGGGGAACATTACATAAATTCCCAAAGAGGTCGAATACCTATCCAAGGTGTAGATATGAAAGATTATTAAAAACAACATCAAACGATAATCTTTATTTCTAAATTCCCAAGGAGGTAGAATACCTATCCGAGGTGTAGATATGAAAGAAAGATTATTAGAAACAACATCAAACGATAATCTTTATTTCTAAATTCCCAAGGAGGTAGAATACCTATCCGAGGTGTAGATATGAAAGAAAAATTATTAAAACAATAATAAATTTGGGACAGGAAATTGCATAATGAGACACACACACAATAGACGATCAAACCAGCTTTATATTAAACAAAGTGAACCAATACAGAATAGCAATATTGCATGGCAAGGTGGGCGCAACAATTTGTTATCGCAGCAAAAGTTAAAATACAATGAGTAGGGCGCTCTTATTTATAGCACCTCAAAGGAGTAGGGAACCCTAAAATCTCCTTGAATTAACATTCAATCTTGCAAGTATGCAAGATTTATTATTATGTCTAAATATATGCAACCTAACAGTTAACTAGAAAAACTACCTCAATTAACTGATTCTAAACTAAATTGATTGGACTTTGCAACACGCAAGTCTTATTTGCTATGAGAGTCAACTGATAACCAACATCAGTTAACTAAATCCTAACTGAAAGTTCCACCTCCACCCAAAAGATATCCCCGAGGATGAGATAAACATGCATGAAATCAGGAATCTAAACTCAAGAGTGATGTTGAGTTGACTGCTGCCTTTGATTCTATCCTCAAGAAAACCGTGGAATCCAACTGTCTGTCTACTCCAAGCCGTCATGAGCAATCATCTCCTCTAAGAAATCACTAACTGCATCATCTTCAGGCACTCTGATACTGTCCAAGATAATGGACTGTCTGTTCAACGTCTTCTCTCCATCTGCAATCAACTTTAGACATTCTTTGACCTCCTCAACTGTCTTGTTGAAACTTGCTGACATCACAGCAAAATGATTCAGCTTGGATGCCATAGGATCACCATTAAGACCATCATGAACAAACTCTAGAACTCCACTTGCACAACATCAAGATCGATGTAGGTACCATCCTCATGAAAATAATGGCATGGGATCTGTGTGATGAATCTGCTTACAAGTTTGAGAGCACCAACGATAGTTTCTTTAATCTCAGCCATCTTTGCAGACACTCTTTCATAAGTTTCTATTTTGAAGAGGTGTTGTTCTCTCCAAGCAAAAAGCTTTCTTTTATCTTCATCTGCTACAACGGCATCATGTGCGACCGCCAACTGAGAAATGATGATTTCATCCCTTGGTTTGTTCTCTGCGATGCTCAACTCAAGCTACTGAATTCCTTGATGGAGATCATGGGCATTGTACCTTAATTTGGTACAACTTTGCAAGAAGGTATCTGCCTCTGATAACAAAGTCTTCAATCCAACTCTCCAAAATTCTTCCATGATTGACTATCTGACCCAACTTTTGTTGATCTGTAGGTGTTTCTCGAAGCTGTGGAAGAAGAGGAGCCACGTCTGAAGTTCCATGAAGAAGATCTGAGATATATCATCGCAGTTGTTTATTTTCAGCCTTAAGGGTTGCTTTGTCTTCTCCGTCCTTCATCATCCGCTCCTGAAGATTGCCTGCAACGACCTTGAAGAGGCTCATATCCAAGTGTCGAGAGCTCCTACCAAGGTTGGCCTTGACAAAGGTGAAATCACCGATCTCAACCTCATCGAGTCTCTTTCCCTCTAGCAGTGTAGCAACCTCAATGACGATCTTTGCATCAAGAGTCTTCTCTATGTGTACCTGCTTCTTGATCTTCTTGTTTGACGTGTCCTGATAGGCATTGCCAAACTCAAAAAGATCAAGTTGATAGGAAGGCTTTCACCTCCTTCCCAAAGTCTTCTCAAGCCAAGATGAATGGTCTATATTGACTTATTTGGGAGAAATGGCTACAGCTATGTCAACTTTTGGTGAATGAACTGGCACTGAGACTTCACGAACTGATGATTCTGGTTTTGAATCTATCTGAATGGAAAGAGGCTAAGGAAATAATTGCGGACCAGGAGATGAGGACTCGGTTCAGTTTGCACCACTGGCTCTACTGGAATCTCAGGCACCTTTTTTGGTTGATCTCGTTGACTTTCGTTTCCTCTCTTCGTTCTTCCGCTAACTCTAGCACCATCAGGTGGATTACTCCATGTCTTCACTCTGGGTCTTGATTGTGATGTGGAAGGTGTTAGCAAATGAATTGGCTCACAATACATATGCTCAAAATAAATGACTCTCAACCCTGTTTAGCACTAGTATCAATCTACTAACAGCTTTGAAAATACCACAATTACATTTGTGGCTTTTCTCTGAATTTTATCAAGGTACAGCTCCCTTACAAGATTTTCAATGAATTTAAATGCTAAAACCAAATATCATATATGTTTTTAACCAGAAAGCAGTAAAGGCAAACCCAATATCAAGAAAATTCCTAAATATCAGATGCAATATCCAACAAATGAAAATGGAATTCATGTGGAAATATATATTGTAACATGCATGTATTTATCAATAAAGGAAGAATTTTATTGTAATGTCTTTGTTACTTGTTACTTTTATATGTTTGAAGTGAAATGTTGGAAAAATTTTAATTACCCAAGGATGGGGTCGTTACATGATAGGTAGCGTGTATATGTTTATAGATATGTGTAGCCAATTGTACTGTCATGTACATGTATGTGTATGTATACCATGTCGATACATACGTATGGCATATCAATTTGCCAATCGTATGTCTGTATCGCCATGTCTATACATATAGATACATGTATATGAGAGATACAATTATACACATATACACCCTGCCTATGTACATATATCCAATCATGTTTCACAACCAAGGTCATAGAACAATAAGTCAGGTTTACAAGTAACACCACTCATAAAACACAAAGAAGTAACCCAAACTCCTAAAGCCTATGGATGACTTATCAAGACCAACCTATTTGACTTAGTTCCTCTAAACCTTTAGTGAAGTGTGTATGCTCAATTGATTTACTTTACCAGTTATCCGACCAAGCTCCTCTCCTGAGTGATATTTCCCTTCCGCTTGGAGGAATGGTTCATGAACCTGCACCCATAGACATACAATCTCGACAGTTACTTGTTCACAACATTAACAGTATACAAAACATCTTAAGTTAGAATATTCACAACTCAATAACTGTGCATGCAACATTTATCAAGGATAACATCGATAGAAGTATCAATCAAATGAGACAATCCTTTAAATAGAACACATTCATTTTGATAACAAAAACATGTTTTATTCATCACAATGATTCAAACATTACAATCAATTGCCCTATGCAATAGTAGCTATACAATTGGTGTGTAACATACTCCCCCCCTTATAATTCATCGTCCTCGATGAACTAAGGTATTATTCAATCATAAAAACATAGCTCTACATTTATTTTTCACTCTTGAAAGTTTCAAGAATGTTTGATCGGTCTAATTTGGACATCAGCTTGTCCATCACTCATGGCAACATGTTTCCTCTGCTGAAACATGGCCTTTTGAGTAGGCAATGAGTTGTCATGTTGTTGGGTACCAGATGTTTTGTTAGGGCATCCATTTGCATAATGATTACCTTTACAAATAAAGCATCCTGCTCTTGGCCCTCTTTTCTCCATGATTTCCCCAGTGTTATTAACACGTTCACTAGCTCTGCTAGTGTCATCATACCTTGAGTTGTCTCTTTTACAATCTCTTCTGAATTCCTTTTCATTGAAGCGAGATCTCTTCCCCTTTTTTCTTTGCGGCATCATGCACAAATTCTTCCTTCTTGGGGGCAATCCTATCAGGGACCCCAGTATCCTTCTTTTGTTCTTCTCCTTCACACTGGGTTGAGTCTGCCTTAAGCTTTTGTTCCTGTTTAATGGCTTTTCATACACAAGGTCCATTGTGGTCAGACCATGCATATCGACTTCACCTCCAATATTTATGTTAAGTCCCAAGATGAATTTCCTGATCTGAAATCGTTCATCTTTATGATAGATGGGGACATATCGAAGAAGTCGAGTAAACTTCTCCCAGTACTCGTTGACTGACATGGTCCCTTGCTTTAATTCTTGAAAATCAGAAATTTTTTGGTCATAATAGAGTTGTGGCAACCATCACTTGCGGAAAATCTCAACAAACTCTCCCCAAGTCAGCTTCCATGAACTTATGTCAAGTTCCAACTTTTTGTTCATCCACCAATTAGAGGCTTCACCTACTAATTGGTATGCTCCCCATGCTGCCTTAGTTACCTCATCGTAGTTCCTTATTTCAAAGTACTTCTCCATCTGGACTAACCAAACTTTGGCTTCATCGCCTCCTGCACTGCCATCAAACTTTGGCAGTATTATCTTCTTCATGTCACGAGATAGCTTTGTGGACACTATCTTCCTATTCCTTTCAGCAGAGTTGGTTGGTGACTTTTCCTTATCATTGTGGTTTTCACCACATCCATGAGACGAACTTTCGCCTTTCGTGTTGTTGAAGGTTATTTCCTTCTCCAATCTGTCTTTCTCTCTTTCATTTTCCAGACTGGTTAATCTTGCCAAAATCAAGTCGAGTGTTGCTTCTACACCGGTGGTTCTTTGTTCCTCTTCATGACTTGTACCAAGATTATCCATGTTTTAAAAGCTTGACTTAAACCTGGATGTTTAATACAAGTTAGCCTAATTAAACTTTTAACTATCTTTTGGTAAAACATATAAGCATACATTCACATCATTTTCATGCAAGTTTTGGTTTACCATTTTCGCTTATTGACTATAATAATATATTGCACATTCGCTCAACTGAATGTTTCAAAGTATGATCGTGGTTTACACAACCCTATCATTATTTGCTAAACTAAAATACCCTTTCAAGATTACTAAGCAACTACTTGTCCACAATTTATTATTTAAGATCTAAATCTTGTAAGTCAAGTTTTCCAAAAGCATTGATTTCTTTAATGAGTTTGTCTACTTAGAACATTATGTTAGTTCTACTAAAATAGACATATTGATTTGTCTTATGTTCTACCATTTTCCTTCTTGAATTGCAAGAGAGTTTACATGTCCTAACTATGATGACATTCGGTCTTCATTTCCTGGTATACTAGACATTACCTTGCTACATTAAGTGTAGCTTCTTACTCTATCTTTTTCCGAGTTATAGTGGTTACTCATTCGACAATTCCCTTTGTCATTCTGATGTCCTAATCTTGACATTCCTCTCCTTTTTCCTTAGTCATAAAACTATAATGCAGGATAAGGTGTATACTAGTCATTCTTCCTAACCTTCCTACATAACATGATTGCATAATCTTCCGCCATCCTAGGTGTTGTCATAAGTTGTTGGTTTAGGAATTCCGATTCTAGGGATAATTCACTAGTCCCAATTTTCACAAGTTACTAAGGTTCTCATCTTCCTTTTCACTTCACTAATTTCTTTTCTCTTGCCGTTGTGGCACAAGAACTTTTCAAACATTATCTTCCGATAAGGTTTACGCATTGTTGCATAATGAGCTCATAGGTTTCAGTGCAGAACCTGGCTCTGATACCACATGTAACGATCCCATCCTTGGGTAATTAAAAATTTTCCAACATTTCACTTCAAACATATAAAAGTAACAAGTAACAAAGAAATTACAATAAAATTCTTCCTTTATTGATAAATACATGCAAGTTACAATATATATTTCCACATGAATTCCATTTTCATTGCAAATATAAATTAGAGTACAAAAGTAAAACAATTACATACATAGCTTGTAAGCTTTTGCACAAATAGTAGTAAAACGGTCCAGGTTCCCTTCCTTTCAAATCTTGTTGTCCATTCGCATGCCTTACATTGAGGAATTCGGGCTTATAAAAGGACGCCCAGCCTTTTCTAAAAAACACACAATTTAGTATTGAGCATATTGAGTAAGGTTTTGAGTTATCATTTGCTTCATATTCTTATATACGTATTTGCTGTAGTATCCATTTTGAAAATAACAGTAACCAACATTACCAGTCATCATTGTTCAGTCATTCTGAGCTTTTGAGAAAAGCAAAGAGATTAAAATCTGAGTAGGATATTTAGGAAAGAGAGTTCTTTTGGGGAAAGAATAGAGGGATTCAGTTGGAAGATTTCACCATCAAACCAGGAGTTGTTACCAGTTGGTTTCAGGAACATACAAAGGCAGCAAGAAGGCCAAGCTTGAGGAAACAGGCATGAGGAAAACCTTCTTAATTCTCTATTTTTGGATGTAAAAGTATTCATTGTGTTTGTTTTTATGCATTGATTGAAATTAGGCATAAGTTGATTAACTAAGTGATAGAGAAAAAAATTTCTGGTTATAAATTTACATTGACTGAAGGAAATGTCTTGAATGCAAAATAATTATAAGGGAAAGGGAAAATATTGTTCTTACTTTGCTTAAAAAGGGAATTTTAAGTATAGAAGAATATTGTGAAAGAAGGAATAGGAATGAATTAAAATGCATTTTTGTATGATTAATGCTCTTTCTGTATGATCTTCGTATATGGAGAATAAGAGTAAACTAGTTACTAAATTCTAGGAACGAAATAAGCACAGTAGTGAGGTATATTCAAGCAGCTTAGAGTTTTATGTTAACTGAGATAAGCTAAGGAACTCCTAGAATAAAGATTTTCATTATAGGAGAGATTGTGTGAATTACTTCCTATGCTGGTTCTTTCCTAGCAATTAGAGCGTCGTAGGTTGGTCTGGGGTGATTGATAATCCAGTGAAGGACTTGAACCTATATTTGTTGTCTTAGATTAGATTGATGTAGGATAGTCCGGGATGATTGGCAATCCAGTGAAGGACTAAGCCTACGCGTAGTGTAAGATAGCCTTAAGTCAAATCGGCCCTGAGTAGTGTATATGATAGATGACCTTCATTCGAAGTACTAAATGAGAATACTTTGGCCAAAGTAGTGAAATGTACGACATGCACTTAGATGTGAGATAGTTGAGACTACACTGTCAGTTCATTGTGATCCTTCATGCTAGTTCGAGATTGTGAAATAGCAAGTTCTAGATGTATAGGACACAACACTATGCTCAGTTGGGTTGTTGCAGCCGGATACTCTACCAATCTCTTCGTTCGATGGGAGGGCCATCTATCGTAAGATAGATGTGCGGAGGACCGCATTAATTGTCCGTTGTTGGCGGAAAAGCACCCGAGTGATGTTTCTCCTCCACAGCAGGCGACAAATACACCAAAATTTGAAAGGAAGGGAACCTGGACCATCTTACTACTATTTGTGCAAAAGCTTACGAGCTATGTATGTAATTGTTTTACTTTTGTACTCTGATTTATATTTGCAATGAAAATGGAATTCATGTGGAAATATATGTTGTAACTTGCATGTATTTATCAATAAAGAAAGGAAGAATTTTATTGTAATGTCTTTGTTACTTGTTACTTTTATCTGTTTAAAGTGAAATGTTGAAAAATTTTATTACCCAAGGATGGGTTCGTTACATGATGCCATCAAATTTGCGGTACTACATCTATCAGGGATAGCTCACGATTGGTGGCACCATGGACTCATCACACAAGGACACTGGAATATAACTACCTATAGTGAGTTCACTCAAAAACTCATTGACAGATTCGACCAAAGGCATCCCGAGTGGTATTACAAGGAACTCACCCAACTGAACCAACAAGGAACGGTGGAGGAATATGCAAATGACTTTTAAAGAATAGCTGTAATGGTTCCCGACTTATCTCAAAGAAGACTCACCTATCTATTTATTGAAGGACTCAAGGAGCCAATCAAGAACATAGTAAACCCATTGGACCCCCAAACCATGGGAGAAGCAATTCAAAGAGCCATAAAAGTAGAGTCAAGCTCTCTAAAGGAAAAATCTAAGAATCCTTCGTTCAAATAACAGCCCAGACAAGACCAACGAAGGAAAGATGATAGAAGGAGAACTTGCCACTTTTGCAATGAACCCTGGATCGTAGGCCATCGATGCCTTGACCCAGAAGCAAACAAACGAAGGAAAGAATTAATGAATAAAGGCTTATGTTTCAGATGCAAGGAACATTGGGAACAAGGCCACCAATGTAAGAAAGGACAAATACACAAGATAGAAGAAGCATGGGAAGAAGAATCAAGGGAAGCCCCCACCAAAACGGCAAAATGGGACCAAGATGAACAAGAGACCTTCACGGTCATTTCTCAAGCAAGTGAACACAGACCTTTTCGAATCAAAGGCACACTAAAAGGGCAGAAAATTAATGTGTTGGTGGATAGTGGGGCCTCACACAATTTTATCAGCAAAAGTTTGGTGACAAAACGAAGATTAGAACCTCGAAACTTCAAGGGGTTCAAAGTAGCACTTGCAAATGGAACCACGGATCAATCCTCAAAGATCATCCCTCAACTAGAGATCACCTTGGATGGAGATATCATAAGAG
Source organism: Sequoiadendron giganteum (assembly GCA_007115665.2). Lineage (NCBI taxonomy): Eukaryota > Viridiplantae > Streptophyta > Pinopsida > Cupressales > Cupressaceae > Sequoiadendron > Sequoiadendron giganteum. Next base: position 398,032,300 of record CM021101.1, on the reverse strand, counting down.
GAGATTTTTATGTGGTAAATCTACAAAATGATGTGATTCTAGCGATGCCTTGGATCAAATCCCTAGGACGCTTTACCATGGATAATCCCAATTCAGAAATCTGCTTCAAACACGATGGACAAGAAGTTACACTTAGGGGACTACCAAATGGGTCTCCCGAAATAGTATCATGCAAAAGGATGGAGAGGATTGTGATGTAGGGCCAAGGGGAGTGGATAGCCCAATGCATGGTGTTAGACAAGTCACCCTCTCATGAGCCAACTATTCACGTCGACATCCAACCCATTCTAAAGAGACACAAGAAGATTTTTGGAGATGTTCCTCCCGATTTACCTCCAAAAAGGGGCTTTGTGCATTCCATAGAATTGGAAGGAGCAAAACCAGTGATAATCACCCCCTATAGGCATCCTCGAAGGTTCAAAGAAGAAATCGAGAAAACAATTAAAGAACTGCTGGAGATGGGACACATTCAGCCCAGTAACAGTCCCTTTGCATCATCTGTTGTATTAGTGAAAAAGAAAGACAGCACTATGCGAATGTGCATAGATTACAGAGCCTTAAATCAAAAAACTATCAAGAATCAATATCCCATCCCAAGGATAGATGAACCATTGGATGAACTTCATGGAGCAAGATACTTCTCCAAAATTGATTTACGCTCAGGGTATCATCAAATCAGAATGAAGAAAGAGGATGTACCAAAAACAGCATTTTGATGCCATTATGGGCATTTCGAGTTTCTAGTCTTGCCCTTCGGTCTCACCAATGCCCCAGCCACGTTCCACTCATGCATGAACCACATTTTTCGCCAACAACTGAGGAAATTTTTACTTATCTTCTTTGACAATATCTTGATCTATAGAAAAACATGGAAAGAGCATCTCCATCATATTGAGGAAGTTTTAAGTATCCTGGAATCAAAATCTCTTTATGCAAAAATGTCAAAATGTGAATTTGGGCTGGAAGAGATACTCTATCTGGGACACAAGATCAATGCAGAAGGGGTGAGCGTGGACGAGGAGAAAGTTAAGGCCAACAAAGAGTGGCCCCAACCAAGAACCTTGACTCAACTTAGAGGCTTTGTGGGTCTATCCAGCTACTATAGGCGTTTTGTAAAAGGTTTCTCCAAAATAGTCACTCCCCTCACAGACTTAACAAAGAAAGGGGCCTTTAGGTGGAATGACCAAGCCCAACAAGCATTTGAGCAACTCAAGGGAACCATGAGCACCTGCCCTATCCTTGCTATTCCCGATTTCACCCTACCTTTCGAGCTCCTATAGCCTTCGAAAGCCGCAAATTGACAGAGACTGAAAAACACTATTCCATATATGACAAAGAGATGTTGGCTATCATGCATGCCCTAGCCAAATTTATACAATACTTAGTCTGCGGGAAGTTCATCATCAAAACAGACCACAATAGTCTAAAAATTTTCATGCATCAAAAGGATCTCAATGATCATCAACAAAAATGGGTGAGCCGAGTTCAAGCTTATGACTTTGACATAGAATATGTTAAAGGAACCAACAATAAAGTGGCAGATGCATTATCCAGGCGCCCCTATCTCAACACCATTACAAGTATCTCAAAGGACTGGAAAAGCGACATTGTCGCCGAATATGCCAAGGATACACAAGCCTCAGAAATCTTCGAAGGAAGGGTGCCCCATGAGGAATACAAGATATGGGACGATATCATCCTGTACAAGGGAAGGATATTCCTTGCCCCTCACTCAAAGATAAAGAATAAAATCATTAAGGAATTCCATGATAGCCCTCTAGCAAGCCACCGGGGATACTACAAGACATACAAATAGATCAGAGAGAAGTACTCATGGAAAGGATTAAAAGGTGATGTGCTCAAACATGTGCAAGAATGTGTGACTTGTCAACAAAATAAGGCAAAACAAAGCCATCCGGCAGGTCTACTACAACCATTGCCCATTCCCAACCAGAAATGGGAAAGTATCTCAATGGATTTCATAACCGGACTGCCCAAAACACATGGGAAAGATAGTATTTATGTAATAGTGGACAGACTTACTAAATACGCCCATTTCTTTGCAATTTCATCAGAATACAAAGCATCGCAGATAGCAGATTTATTCTTTAAGGAAGTTTTTCGCTTGCATGGGATACCCAAAACAATTGTCAGTGACAGGGATAGTAAATTTCTAAGCCAATTTTGGCAAGAAGTTTTACGGCTAGTAGGGACAAATCTGACCCCTAGTACAAGTTACCATCCACAAACAGATGGACAAACAAAAATAGTTAACAAATGGATAGAGGGGTACTTAAGGAATTATGTAACAAGACAACAAACCGAGCGGATAAAAAGGCTACTCTTGGGCGAATATTGTTACAATACCACACATCATATGTCCATTGGAATGAGCCCTTTCCAAGCCCTATATGGATACGAAGCTCCTTCCTTTGGACACTTGGTCACCCAAGAGAGCAAAGTACAAAATGCACAGGACTTCATACAGAAAAGCATTGATCTCATAAAAACCCTTAAGGAAAATTTGCAGCAAGCACAGAACCAACAGAAAATCTATGTTGATCGACACCGCATAGAAAGGACATTTGAAGTTGGAGACCTAGTCTTTTTACGACTACAACCATACAAGTAGACATTAATCAAAAAGAGTGGGGCTGAAAAACTAAAGCCACGTTTCTATGGGCCTTACAAAGTTACAAAAAGAATAGGCGAGGTCGCCTACAAGATAGAGCTACCAGAGCACAGCAGGATCCACAATGTCTTCCATGTATCCCGGCTTAAAAAGGTCCTTGAGCAAAAGGCCCTCCCTTGCACCGAGTTGCCTCCACTGGATGAGAAAGGGAAACTCACGTTAGAGCCAGAGAAAGGAAGCTAAGGAGCAGGATCATTACCGAGTTCCTAATCAAATGGAAGGGACTTCTGGAAGACGATGCCACATGGGAAAAGAAAGAAACCATTGAGGCATTTAAGAATAAAAATCAGGAGAGGCCAAACATGATGGCCCTTGATTAAACAAGAAATAGACTTTGGAGTGTAATATCTTCATAATAAGATTAATAAGACTTGAAATTAAAACAAGGATATTCTTAATAAATATTGAGATTTGATTAAGGACATTCAAAAATATCTTGATCCTCCATTAAGTATGCCAACCCCTAGTTGGGGCCAGGAGGCCGAATGACTAGGTGTCATTTCGTGCTCTTGGGCTTGATTGGAAGGAAGAAATACATATCCATCAAGTATGCCCACCCCTAGTTGGGGCCAAGAGACCGAATGACTAGGTGTCACTTTGTGCTCTTGGGCTTGATTGGAAGCAAGGAATACACCTCCATCAAGTACGCCAACCCCTAGTTGGGGCCAAGGGGTTGCATGACTAGGTGTCACTTCGTGCTCTTGGGCTTGATTGGAAGGAAGAAATACATATCCATCAAGTACACCCACCCCTAGTTGGGGCCAAGAGGCCGAATGACTAGGTGTCACTCCGTGCTCTTGGGCTTGATTGGAAGAAAGGAATACACCTCCATCAAGTACGCCAACCCCTAGTTGGGGCCAAGGGGCTGAATGACTAGGTGTCACTTCATGCTCTTGGGCTTGATTGGAAGGAAGAAATACATATCCATCAAGTACGCCCACCCCTAGTTGGGGCCAGGAGACCGAATGATTAGGTGTCACTCCGTGCTCTTGGGCTTGATTGGAAGAAAGAAATAAGATATCCAGAGGACCTGGAAAGAGATTAGAGCTAACAAGTTGTTACAATCTTTTCCAAGATGAAGACCACTGCACCAACAAAGAATATCAAGATATTTGAGGAGAAAAGAGTTATTAAAGATTGCTTGAGGACAAGCAATATCAAGCGGGGGAGACTTGTGATGTCCCCATCCTCCAGGCTCTATTAAGATAAGTATATAGTCTAATTCAATTACAATTCTCTTTTCTTTTAGCTATGTAAATAAATATATAATAAGATATATATAATATTATTATATATAATATATATATATAAATATAAATATATAAATATAAACAAATATCTAAATAAACGGATACATACATTTAAATATAATTGTATAAAAAAATACATATTTAAACAAATCATTATTTATATGAATAATGCTAATCATGATTTAGCGGATACGTTTCAGATGAAGAAGAACGAATGAAACCAATTGCATCTCTATGAAGGGGTCGCCTAGGGGATGAAGAGACGCATCGATTAGGCAAGAATATAAGATTCGAGGCCATGAAGACCAGGGAAGAAGGTACGGAGGGGGAGAGAATGCAAAGATCGACGCACAACACATAAAGAGCCAAGCGAAACCCATATTGGAGAGGATAGGAATTAGGTAGAAATCAAACTAAAGAAATAGGAGAGGAAAGTCTGAAACAAAGATAAAGAGGGCGACGCTAAGGCAATTCAGAAGTCGCCAGCATAGGAGCCAAAGACACGCCATCCTGGGAGTGACGCGATCAACCCGATAAGGAAGGAGAAGCCGACAAGAGTAGCCATACACTGTTGAGAGCAGGAACAGTAGCAATACTCATACCCGAATCTGATCATCACCATTCTTAGAGTATTGGCAGAGGACTTCATTCATTGCAAGCAAAAGCTCCATGGTCGAGTCTGCCAATTGAAACATTATTTGAAACAATTATTGAGATTAATTAATTACTCTAATATTAAGAATCTAAGTAAGTTGTTTTGATTAAATAAGATCCATCTCAAACATGAACTGAGATTCATACTGCTCATAAGTGTTTGACATAATTATAAATCTATCTACCCAATTGAGTAAGGTCTATCACAATCAAGTAAGAGACAAACATCCTAGGTGTCATTTGATCAAAAAGTTACTATAGGTGCCTCAAAAGTTTGGGCGCCCCTAGCCAGCAAGGGTGCCTTTCTCCACCAATGTTAGTCAAATTTTGACTAATTTCATTTCCCTCGTTCTTCATCCGTTCTTTAGTTGATCCTCAAATTCAGGTGCTAGATAGATCTCCAGGACTGGCTGGTACGCTCATTGCAAAGCTGGTAGAATTCCGGAAAAGACCTCTTGGAAGTGACAAATCCCAAAAGGTTGATCTGAGCCTCTAGCCAGGGGCGCTTTTATTTCCAAAGTTACAAAAATTTCAAGCATTTTCACCTTGACGAAAATCCCCTCCATCATGAAGCATCATTTTGAACATATTTCACCATAGAATCTTCGTTAAAGCATTTGAGGCTTAGATTTCAACACCTGGTATCTGGCCATCTGCCATTGTTGACCTCGGGGGTCCTAACTTTTCTCCTGAAAAAGTGAAAACAACCCACCAGAGCCAAACTGACTTTTTCTTGATTCTGACTTGACCAATGTGATCGTCACGTGAAATAAGCCAAACAAAATTGTTTTCAGTCAATTCTGGAAAGATCCTATTTTTAGGGTTTTTCCTAAAAATAGGGGCCCGAAAACCCTAATTTTGAAAATTTTCAAATTTTGCCAATTTCTTCTAAACAATAAACTCACAAAAAGCCCATACTTCATTTGAACTAAAACTGACTTTTGACGACAATTTTACAAGGTTTAGACCATATTAATCAAAATGCTTTAATGAAGCAAAAAAATTGTTTTGGGTACAACACATAGGAAAAATTAAAGTTGCTCATACCCTTGGACCTTTGAAATTAATTCAGATGTTAATGATGGCAAGACCTAGAAAAGATCACACATTCACTTGGTCATAGCAATATAAGTTTTCAGTTTGGCTTCTTGAGAAGCCATTACCAAATTGGGATACCAAAAGGCTAGGTTGGATGAGATAAGATAGCAAGCCACTTCTTTAGTGAGATTTCATTCATGTGCTTTTGTAATATTCCCCCTTAATTTTTTGAATTTTATCACAATAAAGCCAACACAAGACCACTGATTAGCATTAGCTCCAATTATAAACCAGCTTGTAAAGTAACCCTCACCAAGAATGTTCACCAAAATCCCAAAGTGGGCGAAGTGATAGCATATGGTGTCGGGGATCGTTAGCAACTGGAAGGAATTACAAAGAAACTGTAGGCAACTGGCCGACCATGAGTGAAAGTGAATTACAATGTAGGTGGATAACCGACCATGAATTCCACTCACTCTACCACTTATTTAGCAGGGGGAATATATTCTACTCTGCCACTTATTCAATGGGGGAAAATAAACAATAATGAAAATAGAATTATTTAACTCAACCACTTCTTCAGTGGGAGTGAATACAAATATATAAATCGCAGCAATAACAAAAGCAGTTGTTAGTACTACTAACCAGCTTTACAAATAATGAGTTTCAGCTGCAATCATCAAAGATATTCAACTATAGCAACAAGGAGTTAGAGTATAAACATCTAACTGATACAATATGAGAATGATATGGAAATTGAGCTCAAAACAAAAGTATACTAGAAAAATACTAAGTCTGATTAGAAATAGCATGAACAGAAAATCAAACCAGCAACATTAAAACTCACTAAAATGGACGTATCTTCTCCGATACAGCTCGGAATGCCCTCAAACCACATTCAAACAGCAACTAAGAGCAAGGCATCCAAACTCCACAGGAAAATCGAGCCAAAAACAGAAGAATACATAAGGCACAAATTCCAATGCAAGCCAAGAATGGTACGGCCCCCTCAAGGAGGTCGACTTGCCATCAAAAATCAGAAACTCGGAGATAAAATCTGCAAACTTGCAAAAGTGGGCGCCCTCCACAGTTGCACAGCTTGGGCTAGTACCCAGAATGAAATAAAAATCAATGGTGAAGCTATCAACAGAAAACCACTTCAGCCATGATGTTCAACAGTAGTCATAAACAGATTATACAGCAGCAACCTATTTAGAGAATTCAGAAAATAAGCTCTATCCACACTCCTGAATGAAGCATGGTATTTTTCAACCACCTAGGTAGCCATAGTTTTAGGCTCGAAGGATGGAATGTTTGCTAAGCTTCCCCGTAGCCAGGTTCTGGATTCAATCCAGCAACATAACTTTACAATAATATTCAAGCATCATCAGCTCGTAGCAATGCCTTCCTTTATAGCCTTCAAAGAGCAAACCAAGCAATTTGTAACTCCTCTTCAAGAAACTCTTCAATTACCTCAAGGAGACGCCACTTGTCAACAAGCACTTTATTTGAATTAATAAAACATTAATCATCTCCTTCTAGGCGTCCACTTTAAAGTTGCAACAATAAAATATTTTACATAAACATTAAATGCTCAAAGTGGTCGATCCCATTATGAACCTTTCTTTTAAATGACTTGAAGTCATTAAGCCTAGGCGTGTACAACTTCAAAACATAAAAATTGACTAAGTATGGAACTCAGTCCAAGGAGGTAGCCAAGAGCAATGCCCAAACTGCAACGGATAAACTGCTAAAAATAGCAAACTGACATTAGCCGAGCTAAACCAAGCTGATGATGATGCCACTGCCACAAATATACTTACTAAAAATAGCCAATGCCAAAAGTAGAAAGTTCACTTCAAATTCAACAAAAGGCCAAACTGATCAGCCACACTGCCCAAAATAGAAATGTGAACTACAGATGATTGAGTTGTTGCTAGAAAGATACTGCTATAAATAAACTTACCAAAAATAGCAAATTTCTATAAATAGTAAGTTTGCAAAACTCCATCTAAACACCAATTGAGCAATAATCAAAACTTACTATAAATAGTAAGTGTTCCCAAATACCTTTTGAGCACAAACCGAGCAACCATCATGACTTACTATAAATAGTAAGTGCTCAGAAAGGTTGTCAGATTCAGATGCATGTCACACCACCCTAGAGGTCTCTGAAAACCCAGAAAAACCCAGAAACCTTTCCTGCATGCAAGGTATCTGCCAAAATTGCATGTCATTTTCTTAACATGCATGTTACCTCATCCTGAAGCTCTCCAAAAACCCAGAAAGCTCCACCAGACGTGCATCGAAAACTCTCACATGCAAACCTTCAAAATTGCATCTGAAACCTCCTATAAAAGTGGAAACCCTAATTTCCAATTCTGCTTAGCCTACGAGTTTCCGAAAATAGGCTAAAACCAAATGAAGAGCATAGGGCTAAATTGGGGTCATTACCCTTTTGTTGATGAGAATGGCATTCTAGTTGAATATGAGTAGGTGTAGACTGACTTTTAAAGATTGTTAGAGGACGCATTTGGAGGCGCTCAACATGTTGAGAATATGGATAAATTATCCACCATTGCTAGAAATGTCCAGTGGAGAGGCGGTGGTGACTGAGATCAAGAAATTGATAACAAAGAGCAATGTCATAATGGATGTTTAGGTTATTCGCATGGATTCTATGCCAACACTTAATATATCAAAGGTCCAAAGATACACTAACAAATTTTAGAGGGTACATGATGCAGCTACTACTATTGTTGTCACACCAGGTTTGTCTGGGTGGTGTTGCAAAGTAGCTATTTTTAGCTATATTTACTTTGGGATCACCTCTATTTTTTATTTTATTTACTATTAATCAACTATTTTTGGATGGCCTTCTAGAAAGTCTATATTTGGAGACTTTCTGTTCTTGGCAGAAATCTCTTTCAAGATGTCTGATTTTAAATATGTATTTGAGGATAAATTTGTATTTAAGGTTTTTCTTTTGTGTGCATGCAAACTATTTTACTATAGAAACTGCAATATGAGTTTTATTTATCTTGAATACATCACATATGCAAAAAAGACTATAAAGTTTAAACACTTATAAATAAGTGCTATCGGCAATTAGATTTTCAATAGTAATTGATATGCCTACTGCTGCTATAATGTTCATTCCAATATCTCTTATGTGATTTGTGTGATTGTAATCTTATGAGTTGAATATTGCTTGGTAGTTATTACAGGATTTGTACTGCAGTAATTATTAATTTGGGTTTTGTATCTATGTATGCAAGTCTCCTTATTTGATTCATAATATCTTGTATATGTATTGAATTGAAATCTATTTTGTGTTGTACTCACTCTTTCGGATTCTGCTTTAGCTGAAAAGAGTGAGCACTATTTATTTGATTCATAATATCTTGTCCATGTGTTAAATCCTAAGTTACCGATTCGTTTTTGGATTCGGGTACGGGTACACGAATCCGGTACAGGATTCGGTCAAAAAAAAATTTGGGGTTGGATACGGCTTGGGTACGGCTTGGATTCGGCAATACAAAAAACATATAAAAATCAGAAATATATACATATTTGCAGCAGTAATTGAGTTTAGAATACACCACCATATTAATAGTCTAATAACATAGCAAAAATACATCACCACTTTCATAGTCACTAAGTCAAATATTAAAATATTAATGATTACTCGAATGTCATGATATAAATTTATAAATTAAAGTTCAAACATAAAATGTCAAGTGTTTACAATCAGCTATTATTGATCAATGATCAATTTGAATCATATGGGTCATCAAAAAAAGCAGCATCATCAGCATCATTAGATGATACATTTTGTGGAGAACCACAAACAACATTAGTGGCACTCGCACAAGCACTGCCACTAGCACTAACACTACAACTCTCATGCTTAGTAGCTGCTTCAGGCTCATAGTCATCATCAATATCAAGTGCAAGTAAGTGACTTGTGGAAGCATCCAAGTCAAGCTGCTCTGGCTCAATATCCCACCTCCTTGTGTCTCCTTCTTTGTAGGAACTTTGCTTATGTGTAAGGAGGCGCAAGTTTGAATGCACATACACCAAGTCCTCTGCCTTTTTCGAATGTAGCCTATTGTGTTTTATTGAGTGGATGAAGGAGTATGTGCTCCAATTCCTCTCAGAAGCTGATGAACTAGCAACCTATTAAGACCAAATTAAATAGTTAAGAGTTACAAAATTAATAAAAATTAAAATTAAAATTACAAAATATAAAACTTACTTGGGATAAAATTTTAATTGCAATAGGTTGGAGGTGCATGTATTCTTGCCCATGGAAGTACCACCAACTATGAGCATCCACCCTAACCTTGTCTCGAAGAGCATCCATATTCTGATCAACAGTACCGGAGCATGCAAAAGCCATGAACTCAGCCCTCACTCATTCACATTGGTCACGATCACTGAAGATTCTACGAAGTGTTGCCTTGTACCCTTGAGCCACTTCAACATCCCTATATGGAGCAACTCTTGATGAAGTAGAAAGTATCTCAAGACTATAATATTTGGGACTCAATGCAAAAGTGAGAAGATGCAATGGAGTGGCCATTTTATTCCATCTATCAACCATGATTTCCTGTAGCTCTTTGAAGAATTTTTCTTTAGGATCTTCCTCTTTTGCATTGATGATGGTTTTCATATTCTCAATCATTGAGTCAATACCATCATATACTTCTCCCAAACAAGGTCTATCCATGTCTGTGTAACGGATCATGCTCAATATAGGCTTAGTGAAACTAACCAGGTACTCAACACGATCCCACCAACTATCATCTAGGATCCTTTGTTTGACCCTATTTGCCCTTTAACTGCTAGATTGCCTCCATATGGACCAATTAGGGCTGATTACCATGGTACAAAGTGCCTCACGAACCTTTATAACTCGCCTCATGTAACAACCCCATCCTTGGGTAATTAAATTTTTTCCAACATTTCACTTAGAACATATAAAAGTAACAAGTAGCAAAGACATTACAATAAATTCTTCCTATCTTCATTGATAAATATATGCGAGCTACAATATATATATTTCCACATGAATTCCATTTTCATTGCAAATATAAATCAAAGTATAAAAGTAAAACAATTACATACATAGCTCGTAAGCTTTTTGCACAAATAGTAGTAAGACGGTCCAGGTTCCCTTCCTTTCAAATCTTGGTGTATCTGTCACCTGCTGTGGAGGAGAAACATCACTCGGGCGCTTTTCCGTCAACCACGGACTGTTAATGCGGTCCCCCGCACATCTATCATTCGATAGATGGCCCTCCCTACGAACAAAGAGATTGGTAGAGTATCCGGCTGCGACAACCCAACTGAGCATAGTGTTGTGCCCTATACATCTAGAACTTGCTATTTCACAATCCCGAACTAACATGAAGGATCACAATGAACTGACAGTGTAGTCTCAACTATCTCACATCTAAGTGGATGTCGTACCTTCCACTACTTTGGCCAAAGTATTCTCATTCAGTACTTCGAATGAAGGTCATCTATCATATACACTACTCAGGGCCGATTTGACTTAAGGCTATCTTACACTACACATAGGTATCGTCCTTTACTTTTGAATAATCTTTTATCCTAGACTAACCTGCAACATTCTTCTAAGAAATTTACACAAGATAGGTATATCCTGTTTCAGATTACCTACCTTTAGACATTCTAATTCAAATAGTTACATAAGGGAGGTATATCCTGTTTCAGACAACCTACCTTCAAACAATCTACTTAGAAACGAAACAGTCTACAAGGGGCTTATACCATTCCTCCTAATCAGGAAATCTTTATCCTAGGAGTACTTTTAGCTTACCTCAGTTATTCCCATAGTTTGCAAACTCAGACTCGCCGCGGCCTCGGCAGCCCAAAAATATGACTCGGACTCGAGACTCAGGAAAAGACTCGGCAAGGACTCGGCAAAAAACCGTAGTTTTACAAAAAAACAAGAACAAATTAATGCATTTAGAAAAGATAAAAGCTTAATTTGATTATCAAACACTCATAATTCAAAGATTACACATGACATATGATCATCAAACACTCAATAATTGAAATTTAATCATTCATAGTCATCAAATACTCATAGTTTCAATGTATAACAGCATCATAAGTTTATAAATGTTTACATATAATCATGTCAAAAAGAGGAAAACATTAACAACCACAAGTAATCTACATCTTCCTCTTTCCCCTCCCAATGGTACTCAATTTTGGAGGCCTAGAACTAGAAGGTGCCCGTGTTGTAGTATCCAAATGAGGACTAGGAGATCGAGCAGGGGAAAAATGATATTCAAATGTGTCTTTGTTGTCCTCCATGCCCATGGCATCCAATCTTGCTGCTTCTTCTTCTTCTACTGCTGCTCTCTCTAATTCAGCAAGATCCTCATCAGTAAGGAAGACATCAACCTCATCATTTTGTTCATCAATAGTCCATTCACCATATGGATCAATGTCATCCAAGTCGATGGACTCGTGTGAAACACCCTCCACCTTACTAGTTCGAAGGCGAAGGTTGTATCGAACAAAAACTAAATCATTTAGGCGCTGCTAAGTCAACCTGTTTCTTTTCTTTGTGTGAATGTTTTCAAATAAACTCCAATTGCGTTCACACCCAGAAGCACTGCATGGCTGCAACAAGACACGTATGGCTAGCTTTTGAAGATTTGGTGTGCTAGCACCATAGTTCTCCCACCATAGATCTACAAAAACATGTTTAAAAAATATAAGTATTAAGAAATAAGAATAAAGTAAAAATCTATATGTAAGAATCAAGTTTCTAATTTCAATTTTTACCTGGTTGTTGTTTTCCTCTCCTTTCAATTGCTTGTTGGGAGGAAAAGAGTCTCCCCTCTGCACCCTTGTAGACCTTGAATAGATAAAAGAAAAAGTAAATCAAATATAGAAAATTCATAGATAGTCAAGGCTCAACATTGCAAATTCATAAATAAGATGTAACAAATCTCACCTCCAACTCATCAAGCACCTTATCTCTTAGCTCACTATCAAGCACCATCCTATCAATGCAAGTGAAAACACCTTCCATGACCTCCTCATCCGCCTTAAATGAGTCCGAGAAGTAGAACTTCGGATTTAAGAAGTAGGCAAAGGCATGAATCAACTGGTGGAGTTGGTTTGTCCATCTCCGATCAATGATGCGCCATATGACTTCATATTTCTTTTTGTTGCCGCCATAGTAACGTGATATGGCCTCTTTGGCCCTATCCATGGCCTCATAGATGAAACTTATTGGCATGTCATCTCCATGCACCATACGAAGAACCCTCACCAAAGGTTCTGTCAACTAAAAAAATGAAAACAAATGTTAAATTATAACAAAATTAACCCCTCAAAAAATAAAAAACAGCAAATAGATTATCATGTATAATTTTTTTTGTGTGATTGTTACTTACCCCCATCAGCTCCTCTCCATTTTTGATGAATGTCTCATCAAAAACTATGGTAACAATCCTCTCCCCTTCAGCTCTATTGGAAAATGAGGACTCCTTCCAAGCATCAAACACAAACATTTGCTTGAGATGACCAATGGCATCAAGAATGCTTTGTGTGAGGAAGTGGCTAGCAAATCGTGTCACTCCAGGTCGCACAAAGTCCTTGCCATTTGTGAATTTCCTCATCAAAGAAAGCACCCAAGTATGGTTGTAGATAAATTTTGTAACACTTTTTGCATCTTCAACCACTCTTTTGACCCATGAAATCTTCTCAATGTCCTCTAGCAATAGGTCCAAGCAATGTGCAGCACATGGAGACCATGCAATTGTGGGATACCTCTCCATAAGTAGCCTACCTACAGCTACATATGCAGCTACGTTGTCCATGATAATTTGGACCACCCCATCCAATAGATTGCATAAAATCTCAGCATTTTTAACTTCATGGGAGGCATCTATTGATTTTAGGAACACCAATCCACCATTTGAGGCCACTAAAAAGTTTAGGAGAGTTCTATTTCGTCCATCTGTCCACCCATTAGATAAAATGCTGCAACCTTTTCTTTGCCAAAATTTCTTTTGCTCATCAACTACAAGCCGTGTATTCTTTACAGATTCCTCTAGCAATGGCCCACTCAAATCTCTAGCTGATGGGGTCTTAAACCCCTTTCCTGCAACTATAAGGGCATTCACTAAACCTTCCCAATATGGGTTGTTCGCAACATTGAAAGGTAGATTATTGTAGTACCAAAAGTTTGCAGCAGCCATCCTAGCTTCATGATGCTTTTCCTTATTCCAATCGGTACCTTCAAGTGAAGGTTGCGCTCCTAGAACATTACGTGGAATAAAAAAATTTGGTCCTGATGAAGGACCATGGCCAGCACTAGCAGTAGAATAGGAACCCTCATGACTCTCACCAAAAGATGAATGTGGAGCACGGACGCTTGGACTTGCAGCAGTAGCACCATGGGGCATAGTTGGTGTAGAAGGGGATCCACTCATCACTGATGCTAGGGCATCCTTTTTTTTTTGTCTTTCATCTTTTTTTAGCTCATGGTCAGCAAGAAGGACCTTTATCTCTCTAATAATCTCAGGAGTAGTTTTAGGGCATCCCTCCACATTTTGCCCAGGTATCCTTGCAAGGTGGTATTTTAACCTGTTTATTCCTCCTGTCATCCATTTCTGACATTCAGTACATGTCACTTCACCTTTTTTGCTTCCTGGTATTCCATACTTCCATGCAGGGTCTTTTCTCATTCCTTTTGGATTTGAAGACGACATTATTGTTTCAAGTTCAACATGGAAAAAAAAAAATCAGCAAAAAATGTGATTCAAAGTTTCATTTTTTTGCAAAATAAAAGAATGCAAAACCAAGCTAGAAATAGTAGGAATTAGGCTATTAAGGAAAATAGAAAAAAAAATTGGCAGCATTTCCCCTTATTTTTCTTTATTTTTTTGATTTTGAATGCAAGAAAACAAAACAAAAGAATTGTTAGATCACTTACCTGGCTCTATTTTGATCTTTTTAGATCCTTCTCCTGCCTTCTTTCAAGCTGAAATCAAGTTGCAGACCTGAAAATCACAAACACTCAATTCAAAATGAAGTAAAAAGTTAAAAAAAACATGGGTTTTAACCCATATTGACGCCCAACCGTGCAGGAGAGTCCTGGGTCGGGACTCGGGAGTCCCGACCCAGGACTCTCCTGGACTCGACTCCCGAGTCCGTGGCGAGTCAACTCAGCTCAACCACGGACTCCCGAGTCCGCCGAGTCCGCGGCGAGTCTCGAAGAGTCTGCAAACTATGGTTATTCCTATAACTTAAGCTAAAAAAGACCTTTCTAGACCACTATCCTTATTTCATTCCTAGTATCTAGTATCTACTTCACACATATTCTCCTTATATGGAGATCATACAGTATAGACTACGCATATACAAAATGCAATCCATTTTAATCACATACGTTCTTTAATCCCTTATACTTAAAAATCCCATAAGGTAAGTGTTGTGACCTTTTCACACATCACCCCATCCAAAATGGGGACCCCCTAATTTTTGCTCCATTCTGGTCTTTTGGCTTTGGTTCTCTTTGTCTCTGATCTTTTGTCCTTCCAGGGATGTCCCGTCTTTTGACCTGGATTGAAATGATTGTCAAGTCTACGAAATTAGGGTTTCTATCCTTTAGGCTTGTTTCAGGTCAAACTGAGTTATCAAGGTAAAATCTAAGTGCAGCAGTATAGTCAGGAGGCCCAATATAGGATCCCACTGAAATCCTACTGAAATCTGACAACTTACTATTTTTAGTAAGTACCTAATTTGAGGCCTTTTCCTCAGGATTTCGGGATTCTAATTACTTCAACACATTCAGGCAGCTTCAGAGCACCCACACATGAAATTTGAAGAGATTCAGACAACTGGCTATTTTTAGCAGTTCGGCCTTCGAAGGCCATTTTCAGGATTTAAACGTACGATTCTCCAATGCATGACTGGAGAATGGATCTGGGTTTTTCAAGACCTTCGCGACGGTATAACATGCAAACCGAGACAAGGACTTTTAGAGTTCAGCCTTCAGAGGCTATTTTTAGGGTTTGCATGCAGTGATTTTCAGTGCATGTCCGGATATTCCATATGGGTTTTGCGAGAGTTTCGCAGTGGTACGACATGCAAACGGAATGAGTCAGTTTTAAGGGACTTACTATTTTTAGCCAGTGCCGCAACGTTGACCATTTTTTTGGATTTTTCTGAGTTTTTTGAGATCCCACGGGCACTGTGACATGCAAACTCATCCGACATCCGATGGACCACTTTCCGGACACTTACTATAAATAGCAGCTTCAGCCCAGCGGTTACCCAGCACTTCATTCCAGCAAGCAGAGCGACAAACTGTAGAAATCAAGACGATCATGAGCAATCTGGAGCGCATGCAAATCAGATTAGGGTTTCCCCTGCTATGTCTAAAAATAGATGGTACAAAATACAGAGACGTCAAAACGAAGCACGCCACCGGGATCAGCATCCTTTAGGCTACCTACTGGCAAAATTTGAGCACGATCTGAATACTTACTATTTTTAGTAAGTCATCTCATGGCTATAAATAGCAGGTCTGTACCCAAGGCAGGTGTGAATAGGTCACTCATAGCATCAAGAACAAGTGGAACGAATTTCGGAGCAAACGGAGATACAAAAATTGATCAATTTTAGGGTTTGCTAAAAATAGCAAACGGCTAAAAATAGTATGTACTGTGCCAGATGAGGATATAAACAAGGTAGCAAAGTCAGTGAAGGCATAGCCACGCCAGCTCCAGCTCAGGACAAGATGAAACGCAAAGAAAACCCTAATTGCTCCAAGTTTGCTAAAAATAGAAAGCCAAGGCATGGCTAGGGCGTTGAAAACTTATAAGGAATAACTCGCATGGAGATGTATCAAATACGCCTGAGGTAAGAAGAAAATTTGCTAAGTGTGGAATTTCCTTCACACACCCTAAAATGCGCCTTCAAAGATAAAATGGAAGTGGCACATGCTAAATGTGCCCAAGATTTCCCTGAGCAGGGGTCAAATGCGCCCACATGGGGCCAGGGCATGGCAAAATTCTCTAAGGCGTTGAAATTCCTTGAGGACCCCTCAAATGCGCCCAAGGATGGAGGCAACATAGGCTAAATGCACCTAGGGGAGGTGAAAAGTCACTGGATGATGGCGTTTTCCTTCATAGAGTTGAAATGCGCCTAAGACAAGAAGCCCACCATGTGAAATGCGCTCAAGGAAGGTGAAGAGTCACCATGGGCGAGGAAATTCCTCCTACCCAAGGCAAATGCGCCCTCAAATTCCTCTCCACACCCTCAAATGTGCCCAAAGTTGGAAGTTGCCTAGGTGAAATGCGCCCAAGGTTGGAAGTGTCATGTGTGGTATGCGCCCAAGGAGTTTTCCTCCTCCACATGCTAAATGCGCCTAAGCCAAAGGCAAGGTAACAGGCAGACGTGATTTTGAAGATATTCTAAGTGTGATAAGATCGTCCTCACTAGGTGAAACGCGCCTAAGGTCAAATATTTTTCCTCCTCACCATGTGAAATGCGCCCAAGGAGTTAGGACTTAAAGAAGAAAATTGCTAAGTGTATGAGCAAGGAGTCTAAGCGTGGAATTGCCTAAGGAATGGAATGGAAGCATGATGGGTAAAATGCGCCCTTCAAGGGTAAGGTGATAAAATTTAAATTTAAAATAATTTCCTAAGGCATTTTCTAAGGAGAAAATGAAAAATACGCTTAGAAGATGATGCTAGAATTTCCAGAGAGAAAATTCTTCAGAGGGAAAATTCTTCAGGAAGAAATCAAGAGAATTTGCCGAGGCCGAGAAACTAGAGATTGCAAATGTGGAAGATGTCCGGAGTGAAAAGAAATAAACCTTAGCCATTTTATTATTTTTAAATAATAAAAATTAAAAGTACCCCTTCATCCGGATACACATGAAAATGATGGATTCTGGAAAGATTTTTCTTTTGGGTGTTGAACGTTTGCAATTCAGAGATGATTCAAACTTGCTCCGCACCTCGCTCATATCATTTTGACAGGAAATTTTGCCCGGCGCCTATTTTGATAAATTTCCTAAGGTAAGATCAAGGATTTCTCTAAGGCAAACAAGTAAAATGAACGAAGTGTTTTCGCTGGAAGATTGAACTAAATGATTTTATCAAGGCAAAGATGAGATTAAATGACTTAGCCAAATGAATTCGAAATTGCCCAACAGAGTGAGTGATTTAATATTTTAAAAGATCAAATGTGATGAGGCAGGCCTGTGCAGAGATGATGAAATTCATAATTCTAGAAGCTTGAGATTCTGATGCTTCAAATGACAAGTGTTACGACTGGAAAAGAGAGGGAAAGTGGAATTCGAAAATGTGCTAAGTATAGCCTCTGTTGGATTTCGACCTGGCTATAATATTCTGAGTCCTCTTCATTCTCCTCACAAGTTGCTGAATGCAGAGCATTTTCTGAAGTTGAAGTACGAGTTTGCAGAGAAATAAAATATTCTCAAGCTGCTGGAAGAGTTTGAATTTGTGAAGGAAGTTGAGTAGCAAGTTTAAAGTGGCTGAGACTGCTGAAGTACGAAGTTGCTAAGAAGTCCCAATCTGCTGTGAAAGATACGATTTGATGTGCCAAGGCTGCAGTTGCTGAAGGCGCGAGTCTGTGAGGAGAAGTGAGAAGTTGCTGAGAAGCCCCAATCTGTTGTGACAGATATGATTTGATGTGCCAAGGCTGCATTTGCTGAAAGTTTGAATTTGTGAAGACATTTACAAGTTGCTGAAAGTACGTTTTTTAGAGGAGAAGTACGAATTTGAGAGAAGTCTCAAGAGTTGCTGCAAGTACAGAAATTTCACAGTTGAAGTGAACAAGAGTGTTGAGGTTTGCAGCTAAAAATGAAAAGTTTTGCAGCCTTTTTGTTCAAAAGTCTGCTGACACCCTCAACAGTGATTATTTTATTATTTTAAAATCTTGTTTTCTAACTCTCTTACCCCTTTTGTAGAATGGCTGAATCAACTAGAAGAGCTGCAGGCAGAAACAACCACACTGAATCCAGACAAGCAGTGATCAAGAAATTAAGCAAGTCCTTCCTGCCGGAGTCAAAATTTTCATCAAAATTGGGCAAGCTAGCTAACACAAATTTAGGCTCATTCAACCTGGAGGCATTCAGAAAAAGGATAATGGGGACCGGAGGCCATCACCCATTAGTGACTTCACACAATATTGTTAGGAGCGGATTGTATGTAGCTGCCAGTTTTCCGCCAGCTATCCGGTGTCCAGAACTCATCATGGAATCGCCCACCATTACAACACAGAGCAGAGAATGATCACTTCGCCAGATGGCAAGATATTGGCCAACCTGACACCTGACGCAATCGGGGAAGCGTTCAGGATTCCAGTTCATGAGAAGATGATCTATAAGACGAAAGAAAGGGCTAAAAGAATGTATTCATCCACAACGGACCGATGTGTTGATTTGATAAACACCAGGTGGATGATCAAGCCCAAGCCAGCTCGTACAAAACTACCCAAACAGATAATCTCGGAGGACTTGAGACAAGAGTTTGGTGATCTGATTATGATGCTGAGCAAAGTTGGAGGATGCCCCCAAGCGTTCATCTTTGAACCTTGGATGTTCTAGTATATCAATTTGGTACTAGAGGGCAAGGATCACATGGATTGGGCACTGTTGATCAGTGATAGCATTCACGAGCAGCTCCGTGGCGTAAGAAGAACAAAAACATTTTATATGGGCTCTTATATTGTCTATATGTTGGCTCGCATGAGAAAGTATAGGGGGATCTCTTACAGGGAACCAATTGGGTGTGGTTCCCATCAATTTAAAATACATGAGGCTTGTCCGCAATTGCATTTGACAAGCACAACTAACTACAAAAGGGTCAATGACACCTTCACTATGCATATCACGAGGACCTTGCAGCAAAGAGCCCATCACAGAATATCCAGGGAAGCGCAAGAGATGATTGAGAAATTCGGATGTTGGTTTATCCAATTTCCAAAGTTTACTTACATAAGGCTGCAAGGATTTTCCTCTTATCCTTATAGATTGCCCCAGTATCCCACCAACAGAATAGTGATGCTAGAAGTATCTAGGCAACTTATTGCCTATGATAAGATTCAAAAGAAGAAGAAGAAAGGTGGACTCGGATTCCCAATTACCATGGGGAATTCAGATGAAATCTGCCCATCGCTGCAAGCAGCTAGGGAGGCAGAGAATGAGCTCCAATTCTTCCATCTTTCCTACCATACCAGCAGGCACCACTACGATCCCCACAGGAACATCAAATGGATATTGTCAGAAGAGTTCAGGCACAAAGCACAGATCGAAGACTTTTGGGCCAGTGCAGTGGATGAGATCGAGGTTAGGAAAAGAATGTTCTCTCAGATACCGTTGATAATGATCAGAGAGTGCGAGATTGTCCCAGTGTCGGATCAGATTGAAGAAGACATAAATGTTGTACAGGCTGGCTATGAAACAGTGAGAGACATGCCTCTACCACTCCCAGATTGGTCGGAGCCAGAGATCACCGACTTGGATACACTCTGTATCCCAGTCTTAACCTTCACACGGAGTTGGGTAGAGAGGCACGTCAGCCGACTTAAGGGACGATCAATTCCCCTTACCTATAATTTGATGGGAGATCACAAATCGCCAGCAGTTAGATAGAGAAGGCAGGTGGATCAAACTCCAGAGCCAAGAGGAAAAGAGCCAGTTCGACCTGAGCCTTTGGTAGTTGAGGAGTCCTTGCATACACCATCTCGGACACATTCTCCGAGTATGCAGGAGGTATCACTGTTTGCTGATCAGAGGGAGAGATTGGATGTAGAGCAGACAGTGCAAGTGGCAAGTCAGCCACCTCGTAGAGAATCAGTGGGTTAGAGCATCAACATACCCCGAGAGGATAATCAGCAAGAAAATCAGCAAGAGACAGATGAGGGAATGGCCACGAATACTCAGTTTCAGCAGGAGATTGAGGCAGCTCTCGAGGATGATGCTACTTCCGATCAGGATGCCCAGAGCTCAGAAGACACTGAGCCTATTGATAATGATGAGCCTCGTCAAAGCGAAGGCAGAAATGAAGTTCACGAGGTAGAGGCCGAGGTGGAGCAGCCTTTTATTAAATCAGACATGCGGCAAGAGGTGCCAGAATGCCTAAGGGATAGGATGAGGCGTGATCCTATAGATGAGACTGATCCCGCAGCTAAGAAGGAGGAATTGTTACAGAGGATCAACGCACCTCCAACGAAGAAGAAGGCTAGGAAGTTCTCCAAAGTATCCACAGATGAGGATGGATCTCGAACTCTACATATGGCAGTGCCTCGGGTAGAGTGTGATCGGGATGAGGCCATTCCCAAAAATTATGTTGTGACAACTATGGAACTTGGCCGCCCTACTGGAGCACAAGTAGTAGAGGAGTGCGATAATTCCTATCGAGCACTCAAGGATAGATTGTCCTATGTTGAGGGCAAATACAAGAAATTGAAGGTAGAGCTCAAGACACTGATTGGATACGTACAACACTTGTCCCGTCCTTGTGGGGCAAGAGAGTCCGGCAATTCAGCTTCCAGCTGAATTTTCTAGGGAGTCAATCAGTGGGTTAGAAGATTTGAAGAGAATGGCACAACAAGCAGACAAATGGGTTGTCGGCGTCCGTGTCGAAACGAGAAAGTTTATGGAGGATCTTGCACATGCCTATGGGCAAGCCTCCGATATTATGGCGAGGATGGATGCAGTTAACCATGCTTGGGGTGAGGTGCGTATCCATCAGACGAGAGTTGTTCTCCGTTTGGGGGCTTTGATGAGCATACCTCAACAGACTTTGGTTGAGGGAGGTGTAATTCAGCAGGGGGATAGATACGACTTCGCCGGATGGTACTCTTCAGTAGTCACAGGCCGAGGATTCTACGATGCATCACAGACAGATTCTGTCAGGGTTAGGAAGGCCATGACGAACATCTTAGATGGAATTCTCAACACATTGGAGGCAATCTTTGCCAGGAGGTTGACTTCTGAAGAGGTAACTGCAGATGGATTGAAGAACAGATTGACGCCATTATTTTCTGAGGTGAAGACCTTCACACAGGATGATTTCGAGAACACTACTACATTCTCCAGTATCATACAGAACACCTAGGACGCCCTTGTTGCCTGGAAGAAATCTTGTGCCCGGTATGGGCAAACAGTTACAGTTTTGGAATTCCAGTTGGATCACATTCCTCCCATTTCGGATCAGGAAGTTGAGGCAGTGTTGGCTAGGTTCATCAGATTTGCAGCCAGCGAGAAAGAGAAAGGAAACGCCCTTCTGGACGATGATCTTCTAGAGGGAGACGACATGCATTGATGGCGGATTGTGGTTCATTGATGAGGAGTGGAGGGCGCATTCATTGCCCCACTCCTCTTAGTGGCGGTTTTTAGGGCTAAAACCCTAATCAGGGTTTAGGTGGCTCAATCTGAGCCTTCCATTGTATTTCGATCTAAGCCGTCCACTGGACTGGGCTACATATAAAAGGGGTATCCCCCCTCATTTGTAAATAGTTAGAAATAGATTAGAGTTAGACAAAAATCACAGATAGAGTTCAGCTAGATAGAAGTTAATGTAGAGCAAGGAGTTAGCTTAGTTGGAAAGGAAAGAAAGACTTTCCCTTTGAAAGTTTTTGTAAAAGATTGCTGTGTAAGACTCTCATAATATAAGGATTTCATTGATTGGTGACTTCATTTTACATTGTGGGCAGTTGACGAGATCTTTTAGTCTTTCCAATTCGATTCGAGTAGAGTAAAGTAGATTATGTTTTCATGCAAGTAGTGTTAATTGTGGAATGTGACGTTGATTTGAGCATATCTTCCTATATCCATACCACTAGCGGGCTTGCTGACAGTAAGTCTGCCCCTGCGTGGTCAACTGGAATTTCAGCACATAAGTTTGGTTGTGATTTGTGTGCCCACTTGCTTCATTGTGAAGGGGTGCGCATGTTGAATCTCAATTTAAACATCCTATCCATCCTTTGAAGATTGCACTAGCTTTGTCAAAGTTGTCCGAAGGGGAGGCGAAACAAAGTTTGGTTTGAAGATTGTTAAAGCTAGTCCTTGCATTCCATCCTTAAAGATAGATTGTAGAATTCCTATCCCTACCTCCTTTAAATTCAGTATTTCCCGGTCCGTTCAAATACCAGAGCATCATAGCCAAAACCTTTCATCTGCTTGAGTAAAGAAATCAAACAATTACGCAAGTCCCCTTGGAATACCCAGCATATTCACATCAACCAACTGAGTCTATTCACGATAAAAGGAACCTTGGAGTTGAACGCATGAACTTTCACGCAATCTTAGCATGCGGAACTCTTTGATCAAGAGAGAATAGAGTGACCATTGGACATTTTATTCTGTGCTGGCGTTGTCATAAAACACACATCAACAGTAAGAATGACAGTTTCCCTTATAAACTATTTTGCAATCAAGACATTTCCTTTAGTCAATGCAAACCTAATTCTCTTTTACTAAAACAATCAATTTATGCAATCTCACTCTTAAAATGCAATTCTTCTCACAAGTTTACCTTCTTCTCACAAGTTTACCTTTCAAGCACAACTTTAGAAAAACATTTCTCATAGTAGCTCATTTCCTCTACATTCTAAAATGTAATTCAAGAAATGATCTACTTTTGAACACACAACAAACACATAGAAGCAAATGTAAACAAAACAGAATTGAAAGTAGGAGAATAATTCATGCCTGAATATACGCTTTCCTACGCAACTTTTAGTTTTTCCACTCAATATAAACCCTCAATGTCGATGGAATTCTCACACAAATTTATACTCCAAATTGATGAATACACAGCTATTTTGGAAAAGGCTCAGAATTTGATAAAGACGAACTGGTAATACCTCTGTTCCTAGCTTTTAGAAATGAATATGAACTCAGGTAACAAACTCAGAAGAATGCAAAGGAATTTCGGAGATTGCAAGTGATGATAAAAGAATGAACTGGGCGGCTATTTATAGAGCCCCCAGCCCAATGATTTCCACTCTTGAAGGCACGTAAAATGATAGAACTTCTCTTTGAAGAATTCAAAATGAAATGTGGCGGATTTCCACACTTACTTACAGCTATAAAGAGGTGATTCGATTCCAGCTGATCAGAGAACATTTCAACTCACACATGGTAAAAAGCAGATGAGAGACACCTACAGGCGTACTCAACAGAGGCGCCCAAAAATGGCGGATTAAATTCTAAGCAGGAAAACGTCCAAGGCAAAAAGCGCCCCAGCTGGCCTTTCTTCAGCCTTCTCACGCATTTCTCAGCATGGCGGATTGCAAACCACGACCTGGTCTTGGTGCGCACGCGTGTTCACAGCCGCGCGACTTCCTCCATTTTTCTTTTGAAATTAAAAGTTCGAACTTTGCTTTTGGCGTATTTCTTTCACTTTCAGATTTCGGTGAATGAAATTCGCAATACTTTAGCATAACTCATAGTTTATAAAATGTTCGATAAACCTCATAAAATTTTCAATGTTAAAAACAAAACATTCATTTTCTCATGACATATTTCATACGATTTTTACCAAAAGACTATAGAAGTCTAATTCATTTATTTACTCATGGTAAATTTATATATTATTTACCAAGTGACTATACAAGTCTTTAATTTCCCAAGATCTTATTTATTTAAAAATATAAATAAATTATTATATTTATATCATGTATTATATTATATATATAATTTATTATATTTTTATTTACCATAATAAATATATTTATATATATATCTATATATTTATTCTGGCAAAACTATAATAACATATATATATATATATATATAATATTAAATATACATATATTTTTATTTATATATTTACACTTCAATATACATATACATATTTGCATTAAATCATTCAAATACGTGTATTGCGAGCCAATCAGCATACTTCCAATACACCTGTTTGTGCAAACATGTATATATACATTTAACTGTAAATTCAAGGCACCATAATAATGTTATAACAAACATCATAGATAGTGTGTATATGTTTATAGGTGTGTTAGTCATGTGTATGTATCTGTATGTATGCCATGTCGACACATGCGTATGGCATAGTAATTGCCCATCATACGTATGTATCGCCATGTCATACTTATTGATGCTTACATATGAGCGATACATGTATACACATATACATCCTGCCTATGTTCACATATCAAATCACGTTTCACATCAAAGGTCACAGAGCAGTAAGTCAGTTAACAAGTAGCACCACTCACAAAGCATAAAGAAGTAATCCAGAACTCCTAAGCCTAAGGATGACTTATCAAGATAACTCTATCTGACCCAGTTCCTCTAAACCCTGAGTGGAGTGTGTGTATGCTCAATTGATTTACTTTACCGGTTACCCGACCAAGCCCCTCTCCCGACTAATGTCTCCCCTCTGCTTGGAGGAATGGTTCATGTACCTGCACCCATAGACATACAATCTCGGCAGTTACTTGTTCACAACATCAACAGTATACAAAAAATCTTAAGTTTAGAATATTCATAATTCAATACTATGCATGCAACATTCATCAAGGATAACATTGATAGAAGTATCAATCAAATGAGACAATCATTTAAATAGAGCACATTCATTTTGTTAATAAAAACATGTTTTATTCATCTCAAAGATTCAAACATTACAATCAATTGCGCTATGCAATAGTAGCTATACAATCAGGGTGTAACATACTCCCCCCCTTATGATTCATCGTCCTTGATGACCTAAGGTATTATTCAAACATAAAAACATAGCTCTACATTTATTTTTCACTCTTGAAAGTTTCAAGAATGTTAGACTGGTGTAATTTGGACATCAGCTTGTCCATCATCCACAACAGCATGTATCCTTTGCTGAAACATGGCTTGTTGGGTGGTAATGAGTTACAAGGAGTTTTATTAGGACATTTATTTGCGTAGTGATCCCCTTTACATATAAAACATCCAGTTTTTGGTCCTCTTTTCTCCTTGGTTTTCCCAATCTTAATAGCACCTTTACTAGCCCTGCTAATGTTACCAACATTTGAATTATTTCTTTTATGATCTATGTTGAACTCTTTTCCATTTAAGCAGGATCTTCCCCCCTTTGGTTGGACAACATTCAGATCAGGTTCCTTCTTTTTAGAAGCTATCTTGTTGGACACATTCTTCTTATTTCTTTTCATAGAGATTGTAGGTGATTTTTCTTTCTCATGGCTACGTTTTCCACTTTGCCCATGAGAAGAACTTTCTCCTTCCCGAGTAATCATCCTCGTCAATAACCAATCGAGCCTTGCCTCCATACCGATGGTTCTTTGTTCATCTTCATGACTTGCACCGGCGATATTTCTTGTCCTCTCGTACATTTTCACCATGATTAAAAGATTGATTTAACCTGAATGTTAAATCCAAGTTAGCCTAGTTATGCTATTATGAAGGCATAAAAGCTTCATTCATATAAACGCACAAATTTCAAACAAGTTTCGGTTTTATCATTTTCGCTTATTGACTATAATATTATATTGCACATTCGCTCAACTAAATGTTTCACAAAATGATCATGGTTTACACAACCCTATCATTTATTTGCTAAACTGAAATACCTTTTCAGGATTACTAAGCAACTACTTGTCCACAATATATTATTTAAGATCTAAACCTTGTAAGTCAAGTTTTCCAAAAACATTGATTTCTTTGATGAGTTTGTCCACTAGAACATTGTGTTAGTTCTACTAACATAGACATAGACATATTGATCTATCTTATGTTCTTCCATTTTCCTTCTAGAATTGCAAGAGAGTTTACATGTCCTACCTATGATGACATACAGTCCTCATTTCCTGGTATACCAGACATTACCTTGCCACATTTCGTGCAGCCTCTTACTCTATCTTTTCCTAGGTAATAGTGGTTTCTCATCCGACAATTCCCTTTGTCATTCTGATGTCCTAACTCTGACATTTTTATTTTTTTTCCTCGTTCCATTCTCGAATCTTCCAAATTTTGGACACATAGTTTCTTTTATATCCAACAGTAGTCTATCCCTTGACTAAGTGGTAACCTATTTTGATCTCATGCTACCTTTATTTCCCATGTAAATGGTTAAGTTTTTGTGGAGATAATTTTCATTTATCCTCTTCCCTTGTGGTCATAAGATATATGACTTAATTATCCCCGTGTCTTGCAAACAAGTCATTAGTTCTTCCATATTGAGAATATAACCAAGTTTTTTGTTGGGTGGGGTACTTAACTTGAGGCAATCCACTCTCTTCCTTCCCCCCTTAGTGTTTTCACAACTTTCATTCTTCTCACGTTAAACTCCTAGCAATTACTTGCTTCTTTGGAAAGGGTTTGTCATTCCAAGTTGTTTGACTTTTTCATTGCCTTCTCCTACCTCATGGCATACCTTAAATACACTTTTCTCAAAGTTAGATTTTTCATTGCTTTTCATCTCACAGATTCAACATATTGAATCATCCAATAGGAGATCTAATGAATAATCAGCAACTTTAGGAGTTTTTAAGAAACACACTAATATTCTCCACTTCTTTCCAATATCCTTTTTGGTGAAGAAATACCCACTCACAAACCTCTTTTGTCGATGTACTTTTTTCAACTCAAGTGTTACTTTCCTTGCAACTTCTAGTGTTTTTTTTTTCAGAATCAACATTCCTTGACTCTTTACCATTGTAGGTTGCTACAATTAAAGGGTTTTCTCATTCCTTCTTTTCCTTAGAGTCACATAGTTATATTGTAGGACAACGTATATACTGGTTTTTCTTCCTAACCTTCCTCATCGCATAATCTTCTGTAATTCTAGGTAATATCATAAATTATTTTTCTTTCACTTTTCCTAAGTTCTTTTCTCTTGCCGTTGCAGCACAAGAACTTTTCAACCATTATCTTCTGATAAGGTTTACGCATTGTTGCGTAATGAGCTCATAGGTTTCAATGAAGAACCTGGTAGCTTTGATACCACATGTAACAACCCCATCCTTGGGTAATTAAATTTTTTCCAACATTTCACTTAGAACATATAAAAGTAACAAGTAGCGAAGACATTACAATAAAAAATTTCCTTTCTTCATTGATAAATATATGCGAGTTACAATATATATATTTCCACATAAATTCCATTTTCATTGCAAATATAAATCACAGTATAAAAGTAAAACAATTACATACATAGCTCGTAAGCTTTTTGCACAAATAGTAGTAAGACGGTCCAAGTTCCCTTCCTTTCAAATCTTGGTGTATCTGTCGCCTGCTGTGGAGGAGAAACATCACTCGAGTGCTTTTCCGCCAACCACGGACTGTTAATGCGGTCCCCCGCACATCTATCATTCGATAGATGGCCCTCCCTTCGAACGAAGAGATTGGTAGAGTATCCGGCTGCGACAACCCAACTAAGCATAGTGCTATGTCCTCTACATCTAGAACTTGCTATTTCACAATCCCGAACTAGCATGAAGGATCACAATGAACTGACAATGTAGTCTCAACTATCTCACATCTAAGTGGATGTCGTACTTTCCACTACCTTGACCAAAGTATTCTCATTCAGTACTTCGAATGAAGGTCATCTATCATATACACTACTCAGGGCCGATTTGACTTAAGGCTATCTTACACTACGCATAGGTATCATCCTTTACTTTTGGATAATCTTTTATCCCAGACTAACCTACAATATTCTTCTAAGAAATTTACACAAGATAGGTATATTTTGTTTCAGATTACCTACCTTTAGACATTCTACTTCAAATAGTTACATAAGGGAGGTATATCCTGTTTCAGACAACCTACCTTCAAACAATCTACTTAGAAATGAAACAGTCTACAAGGGGCTTATACCATTCCTCCTAATCAGGAAATCTTTATCCTAGGAGTACTTTTAGCTTACCTCAGTTATTCCTATAACTTAAGCTGAAAAAGACCTTTCTAGACCACTATCCTTATTTCATTCCTAGTATCTAGTATCTACTTCACACATACTCTCCTTATATGGAAACCATACAGTATAGACTACGCATATACAAAATGCAATCCATTTTAATCACATACGTTCTTTAATCCCTTATACTTAAAAATCCCATAAGGTAAGAACGACAGTTTCCCTTATAAACTATTTTGCAATCAAGACATTTCCTTTAGTCAATGCAAACCTAATTCTCTTTTACTAAAACAATCAATTTATGCAATCTCACTCTTAAAATGCAATTCTTCTCACAAGTTTACCTTCTTCTCACAAGTTTACCTTTCAAGCACAACTTTAGAAAAACATTTCTCATAGTAGCTCATTTCCTCTACATTCTAAAATGTAATTCAAGAAATGATCTTCTACTTTTGAACACACAACAAACACATAGAAGCAAATGTAAACAAAACAGAATTGAAAGATGGAGAATAATTCATGCTTGAATATACGCTTTCCTACGCAACTTTTAGTTTTTCCACTCAGTATAAACCCTCAATGTCGATGGAATTCTCACACAGATTTATACTCCAGATTGATGAATACATAGCTATTTTGGAAAAGGCTCAGAATTTGATAAAGACGAACTGGTAATACCTCTGTTCCTAGCTTTTAGAAATGAATATGAATTCAGGTAACAAACTCAGAAGAATGCAAAGGAATTTCGGAGATTGCAAGTGATGATAAAAGAATGAAGTGGGCGGCTATTTCTAGAGCCCCCAACCCAATGATTTCCACTCTTGAAGGCATGTAAAATGACAGAACTTCTCTTTGAATAATTCAAAATGAAATGTGGCGGATTTCCACACTTACTTACAGCTATAAAGAGGTGATTTGATTCCAGCTGATCAGAGAACATTTCAACTCACATGGTAAAAAGCAAATGAGAGACACCTACAGGCTTACTCAGCAGAGGCTCCCAAAATTGGCGGATTAAATTCTAAGCAGGAAAACGTCCAAGGCAGAAAGTGCCCCACCTGGCCTTTCTTTAGCCTTCTCACGCATTTCTCAGCATGGCGGATTGCAAACCGCGACCTGGTCTTGGTGCGCACGCGTGTTCACAGCCGCGCGACTTCCTCCATTTTTCTTTTGAAATTAAAAGTTCGAACTTTGCTTTTGGCGTATTTCTTTCACTTTCAGATTTCGGTGAATGAAATTCGCAATACTTTAGCATAACTCATAGTTTATAAAATGTTCGATAAACCTCATAAGATTTCCAATGTTAAAAACAAAACATTTATTTTCTCATGATATATATCATACGATTTTTACCAAAAGACTATAGAAGTCTAATTCATTTATTTACTCATGGTAAATTTATATATTATTTACCAAGTGACTATAGAAGTCTTTAATTTCCCAAGATCTTATTTATTTAAAAATATAAATAAATTATTATATTTATATCATGTATTATATTATATATATAATTTATTATAGTTTTATTTACCATAATAAATATATTTATATATATATTTAAATGTTTTAATATTTAAATATAACTATATATATATCTATATATTTATTCTGGCAAGACTATAATAACATATATATATATATAATATTAAATATACATATATTTTTATTTATATATTTACACTTAAATATACATATATATATTTGCATTAAATCATTCAAATACGTGTATTGCGAGCCAGTCAACATACTTCCAATACACCTGTTTATGCAAACATGTATATATAAGTTTAACTGTAAATTTAAGGCATCATAATAATGTTATAACAAACATCATAGATAGTGTGTATATGTTTATAGGTGTGTTAGTCATGTGTATGTATCTGTATGTATGCCATGTCGACACATGCGTATGGCATAGTAATTGCCCATCATAAGTCTGTATCGCCATGTCATACTTATTGATGCTTACATATGAGCGATACATGTATACACATATACATCCTGCCTATGTTCACATATCAATTCACATTTCACATCAAAGGTCACAGAGCAGTAAATCAGTTAACAAGTAGCACCACTCACAAAGCATAAAGAAGTAATCCGAAACTTTTAAGCCTAAGGATGACTTATCAAGATAACTCTATCTGACCCAGTTCCTCTAAACCCTGAGTGGAGTGTGTGTATGCTCAATTGATTTACTTTACCGGTTACCCGACCAAGGCCCTCTCCCGACTAATGTCTCCCCTCTGCCTGGAGGAATGGTTCATGTACCTGCACCCATAGACATACAATCTCGGCAGTTACTTGTTCACAACATCAACAGTATACAAAAAATCTTAAGTTTAGAATATTCATAATTCAATACTATGCATGCAACATTCATCAAGGATAACATCGATAGAAGTATCAATCAAATGAGACAATCATTTAAATAGAGCACATTCATTTTGATAATAAAAACACGTTTTATTCATCTCAAAGATTCAAACATTACAATCAATTGCCCTATGCAATAGTAGCTATACAATCGGGGTGTAACACCTCAACACAATTGTGTTGGAGGCAAAACAGGTCTCAGCAACGTGTTTGGAAATCAAAATTAAAATTAAAATATAATTTAAATTTATAAATACTTTACAAAATCAAAATTTAAAATCAAATGAAAATTTAAAATTTAAAAATATTTAGAATTAACTTACCTTCAACAATTCCAATTTTGAGAATTGTCTGAATATTCCTTGTGTCATATGGTGGTTGGTGACAAACATTTCGATGTCTTCGCCCTCAGCATACAACTGTTTGATCCACTCAATTTTGGATCCAATTTTTTTTAGCATTAGATTGAGGGAGTGGACAGCACAAGGTGTCCAAAAAATGTGGGGATAGTTCTCCTCAATCAATAACCCTGCAGCCCTACAATTTTTGGCATTGTCGGTTACAACTTGCTCAACATTTTGATGGCCCATTTCTTCAATAGCTTGGCAAAGAATGTTAGCAATAAATGGACCATCTTTCACCTGTCC
Source organism: Sequoiadendron giganteum (assembly GCA_007115665.2). NCBI lineage: Eukaryota > Viridiplantae > Streptophyta > Pinopsida > Cupressales > Cupressaceae > Sequoiadendron > Sequoiadendron giganteum. Next base: position 398,000,727 of record CM021101.1, on the reverse strand, counting down.
TTCACAATCCACTGCTCTCAAAAACATTGCCCCTTTAGGGGACATGGTAATAACATTGATCAATGGGCGATTTTTCGCATCTTTCCATCCATCAGAAATGATGGTCACCCCTGTTTCGATCCATGAATCCCTTATGGGCTTCAAAGAGTCTGCTACATGTTTCACCTCTTTCTCCAATAAGGTGTAACGCACCTTCTCAAAACCTGGGCCCTTATACCCCTTTGGAGCCTCATTAATAGATTTCACCATTTTTTGCCAATATGGTGAACGAACAATGTTGAATGCCAATCCATTGGCATAGACACATCTTGCTATGTCTTGATCAGCAATATCTCTTGCCTCATTCTGAAATGAAGCTTCCAACGGTCCCTTAGATCTTTTATTTGATGAGGGCACGGTTTGCTGTTGAGGGATGTTCATAAATGGATGGCTTTGTGTAGGTGGAAGACAAGTAGGTGGTGGTGTAGGGGGTTTCATGGATCGAGATCCTTTCCTCAAAGGATGGCTTGTTTTAAGACTACTAGCTATTTGCTCTGATTTTTCTTGCTCAGCAATATATTTCAACACTACATCATCTGGAAGGCCTTTGCCATCCCCAAAAGGAGGTCTTGGACAAGGTTTGATGCCATTATCAGGGATCTTACACAAGTGGGCTCTCACTCGACTATATGAGCTCGTATATTGAACTTTGCAATGACTACAAATCCAAATAAATACTCCACCACCTGGACATTGTTGAACCATTTCTACATATTTCCAAAGGGGAGAGGTTGCATTTATTTTGAAACGAGATTGGCCTGAGGAAGAAGTGGATGCCATTGTAATACCTAAGGCACAACAAATTGAAATAATTTTGGTATTGAAATTTGAAACTAAAAAACTTAAAAGAATGAGAACAATCAACAAAACAAAATAGTTCATTTGTTAAAAAGTTTGTAAGAAAAAAATTAAAAAACTTCAAAGAAACCTACCTCTTTTGAACAAATATTGCTCTACAATCTTCTTGGCAACGAACGGACACTTGCAAGTGCTTAGGAATAGCACAACAATCAACTTTGAACAACCAACGATCAGCCTTCAAGTCTATTCAAGCTTGTGCAAGCAAGAGAGAAAGTTCAGCAATGGAGGCAAAAAAACTTGTTTTTCATTCACAAATTGTTAAATGAGATTGTTTTTACCTATTTAGTGTGTTTGGAGGGACGAATTAGGGTTGCAATGATTATTAAAATATTTAGAAGTCAACATTCGGTCAAAACAATGAATAAAAAATGCAAAAAAAAACGCTTTTTTTCCACGGACTGGGCGTTTTCACAACTGGATTCGTCGCGGATTCGCCTTGGATTTGTTTTGCCGTATCCTGGACGAATCCGCAGGCAGAAATGCATATCCTAGGCAAATCTGAGGCGTACCGTGCCCAAATTTTGTACCCGGTATGTATCGAATCGTATCTAGGGCCGTTTTTAGGCGAATCGGTAACTTAGGTTAAATCCAATTCCATCTTTGTGTTGAACTCACTCTTTTTCGGTTCCTACTTTTAGCTGAGAAGATAAGTGTTTGCTAATTGCTTAGGTTTTCTATATAGGCAAAAAAACATAAAACATCAGCTTGTGTGGAAGTGCCAAATAGCCTTGTGCCCTATCTATCAACAAAATGATAGGTTTTACTTTAAGTTTTTTGTATTGCATACCCAAAGAAAACCCTATTAGTTCTAGCTTTATTTTAATTTTTCCATATTAGGGAATACTATAATTTATTATAATTTCCTTCACTCTTCAAAAGGGAGCTTCCCTTTCAAATTCAAAGAAATCAATTATGTGTTGTCCTAAAAGGGACATGTTTTCAATCTTATGATCTGCCATCTTGCTTACCTGAACTTACATAAGTTGTTTGGAAAGCATCTTGAAATATCTACCCCTAGGTTTTTTTTCAGCAATTTTTTAAGCCTTGCATCTATTTTCTCAACTTCAATCTAATATTGTGCAGTCTAAATATGATTTTCATCACTAAAAGTACTCTAGTAGTCTCTTTGAGCTTTGTTTTCTCTAAGAATATTATATTCTCTGTAAAACTCAAGGAAATGGAAGACTTGTTGATATTTTCCATGACCCTACATATAACTCCAACAATCAAGTGTTTCCCAGAATATACTACCAACCTAGCAGCCTTTCCGACATTTTCCACAGTTGCCCGGTCACCTGCACAGCAATCTCCAACAACATCTTGCACCCTACATGGTGATCTCTAGGATTCACAAACAGTCTTCACAACAATCCACAGAATTCTACAATAGCTTACATGGCAATGTCCAATGTTGTCCAACAACCTGCATAGCAATCTCTTCTGTTTTTTATCATCTCCAGCTTTTCCTAAAGATCTCTAATGTTCTCCATCAATCTCCAACAGTTTTCAACACTACTCAAAGTACACAACAACCATTTATCTAGCATTGGCCAGCAACAACTGATTCCACTTGTATCAGAAAACTATATTCTAATTCAGATGAATCACTGGGATGGAAGCATGTGATGGTATCAATCTCATGGCCAGTACAAGGATTTGTCCACACTAGGGTATAGCTAAACTAGGAATTAGAACAAATCCATATAGAACCAGGTCTAACATACATTGATCGGCACTTGTTTTAATGTTCTCACAAAGCCCATAATGGTGACTTTTATTGGACCCTGTACCATACCTTAGATCCATTCAGGCATTAATTTGACATGATTACCATTTTTTCTTTATTTCTTGTTTGCTTGCATTGATAGGCACCTAATCAATAAAAGGAACCAAGTTACAATCGAAATCCTCCCCTCTTAATCTAGATTTCTGTTGATGGTTACATATCAAACATTTGACTTTAACTTCAGATCATTTGATGACATCCATATTGGTAAATAAATTAAGACAAATACACATATCATAAGTGGAAACAAAAAGGCCTGGGTTTTGATAACCTCTGAAGCATCAGAATGTGAAATAATCTCTCAAAGGCAAGAACAAGCTTTACGAAACACGAGTTTTTATTTTTATTTTTTATCAAACACATTATCTCCATTTACATGACCCATCATAATGCTAATAACTTCACCCCTACATTGTGAAACTATTATAATTCACTATATTGAAACTTATTTGTTCTTGTACATCTGGGAACTGCTCAAATTGATCAAAATATACCTGCTATACTGTGATCTTTCTTTATCTGTAAACAGAACTTTGTTGCTCACAAAAACTTAAAACCCTTTTCTCATTTCATAGTGTTGGACAGTCTAAGTTTAACACAATATCTTAAAATAGAAGTGGTATGTAAAAAGCTAATTTCAATTAAAGGTATAAGAGGAATAAATTTAGAAATACAAAAGCCTAGTCTAATCTAAAAATATTTCACAAAATAGACTCTCAAATGAATCTCATACTACTAATAACATGTAAGGAAATATGACTATAATGGTGGAATATGGTCCTTAAGTTGACAGCTTGTCTGGAGGAAACTAGCCCAAGCAAAGCAAGTAGAGTTTCCTCCATCTAGGCCAAGCACTCAAGATTTTAGACCATACGCTCCCCCAACCCCAATTGTCATCCTATCAATGTCTTGCAAGGTATATACGACTTCTAACTGTATGTTCCTATCCACACATAAGAAATCACCTTTCATATCAATCTTATCCCCTCAGGTTATCACAAAGAAATCATCAAACCAGGAATACACTTGTGCACAAACAGCCAATCAGACCATACAACATCACATGCATCATTTCAATGAATTTAAATTTTAAGCTACAGATTACTAACTGCATTGAGATTTTAAAATGGAGGTTTTATTGACAGTTTCTTTCTTGTGCATCTAGAACAAGATGGATCGCCTAACCATCACTTCACTAGAAAAGGTATTTCAAATTAGATTGAAGATTGAAGCAAGTTGCAGAAGGTACCTACAGATCTCTAAATCATTGACAACACAAATAATTAGAGTTATACACCCCTAACCAGCAAAAGAATGTAGTCTCTAGAATTCCACTACAAGCCCAACTCTTAAAAGAGCATGCCACAAAATTTTGTACTTCTCATAAATGCTACAGACACCTTATGAAGAATGCTTGAATCTAAAATTGGAACATGCAAAAGCACAAGCTTCAAAGAGAAGATTAAGGAAGAAAATGAGAAAGCTACTGAAATTTCCAAATCTAGCACTCCTAATTCACAACTCATACTCAAAGACTTTATAGTATCTAAGTATTCCTATGTTGGCAAGGAGACATATTTAAACAATTTCTTATTAAGAATATTCATCCATGGAACAATTCATGATACAACATGTGTCATGTCCCCCGAAATTGTAGCATTGGGATATAAAGTATCAGAAACAAGATAAACAAAATACACATTAAAACATTAACGATTTAATTATAATTATCAAAGATAATGTTATAATTATAAATATTATATATAAAATTGTAATTACCAAAATATAAACACTAAATATTAAAATCATTATATTAACATGAAATACATAACATAATAAAATATTGTAACACATTGAAATAGAATAATAATATATATTGACAATACTTCAATGATTAAAATACAAAATATTAAAATACAAAGGATAAATAATCAAATAAAATAAATATATATATTATATATATATATAAATTGCAATTTAAATATTTTTATAAATAATATTATAATTATCCTGCCAATCATCAAATAGAGTAATTGGCATTATCTACAATTATCTGATTATCAAATCCATACAGTAATTATATCCAAAGCTATAAAATAATTATTATTATATCTGATTATTATAATTATTTTTATAATATAATATCGCAAAATATATATATATAAAACCAATATAAGAACAAACATATAACAATAATAAGGAAACATAAATAGTTGAAGGAAGATACAATTATTAAAGATATAACTATCAACAACATACATCGATTAACAGCAGCATAGTGTCTTAAAGTAATAAAGGCAAAGCAACATAGAGGCAGCGATTCATATAGGAAACAAGTCACAAGGCAACGCTTAAATATATGCATCGATTGATAGTCAATAAACAATAATAAATGTTGGTTGCTGACTAAAAGACATGTCCTCCTACATGGACATTGCTCCTCAAAAAGACACGACCTTCCCTTTATGGCATTAAGATATAAGAAGGATAAGAAGTGAAGAGAAGAAGGCATCGATCTGGGAAATAAAAGAATAAAAGACAGATTGCATACTTTTGGGCAGATCTGCTAAAGATAGAAAATAAGGAGGATAAGGGAAAACACGATTCAGGGAATAGATCTCCAGTCATATATAAGGAGATAATTGCTGAATCACATTCATAAAAAGGTACATTTCAGAGTACTATATTTAAGCTACAGCAAACTAAGGTATACACTCTACAGTTGTTGTATGTGATATAAAGTCTGCAATCAATATTTTCATCATGCTGCTGTAATATGTATGTGTACGTGCTGATGCTGAGTCTATTATTCTAGTAACCATTAAAACATTGTACAACTATCTGGCCTTCATATTTACTATCTTCATAATAGACAATTAAGTCCATATATATATGCTTTTAGGATGCATATCTGAAATCTGAGTCAATTACTTATATTACAGGCATGTTCCACCATGGTGAGGAAGAAGGATTACAAAGGGGAATTCATGCAACGGAGTCTCCTAGATACGCCACCCGGGGGTGGGACATGATGAGCCCACAAGGGCCAAGGGGGTGCTTGCCTCTAGGGTATCTAAGGGTACTGCCCTTGGGTCTAGGTTGATCTCCACTAGATGCGCCACCCAGGGGTGGGACATGATGAGCCCATGAGGGCCAAAGGGGTTCTGCCTTTGGGATCAAAGGGTGCTGCCTCTGGGTCTAGTTTGGTCATGGGATTAACCATTGTAATCTTACCTTCTATTACATCCCACCCTAGTGGCTTTTAAAACACTCTAATTTTGTTGATATTTGAATGACAAATGATGCAATTTTGAATTCCAGTTCATGATGTGGAAATCTTGTGAATATTTTTCCGTCAATGCAATGAAAGCACATGATTTGATCTAGACATAGTGTACTCGATGTGTACGATGCCCTAAAAATAAAAAAGTAGATTATTTTGCAAGATTTATGTTGATTGAAGTTCTGCAATGAAATAATTCATGGACGTCTTACTAATTTCTCTCTTGTTTGGAGTTGGTTGCAGGACAATCATACCGTGAACCTCAGAAGAGGGAAAACATCATCTGAGTAGAGAGGTATTGTTGGAAATGCTCTTGTAACGCCATCTGAGTTTGAGAGTGGTCATGGAAGCTTGAAACCCTAGATGTGAATAGTTTTGAACCCTAGATGTTTGGTCTTCGAGCTTTTCATTGAGTTGTTCCTTCGTCTGAGAATTTTAGGGTTTCGGAAGTCAACTTGTTTGATATTGAATTAACCTAGTTTTAGCTCCGTGATCCGTGTTGGAACTTCGCCTATTGGCTTAACCTCTACATTATTGAATATTTTGTTATATTAAAATATATATATATATTAAAATATATATATATATATATATAAATATATTTATATATATATAGTTGGGTATATATATTAAGCTATATAATAATATTTGTCTAAATAATATTATTAGTTATTCCTTAGATGTTGATTGATGACATTTTTACTCTTGTGAATCTACTCATGGTTTTACATTGTTAAGGCTTTGTAAGTCTTCTTATTAAATCGTAATTAAATAGTGGGTTATGATGTGGTAATGTTTGCTTTATAATCATGATTAAATGCGCAAGTCTTTTAACTTGGCGACCAAGTTGGTTCTCGGGGAATTTTTTACATAGTTTTTATTTAAATTTATGCTTGTTTCTCCTTGGTTTGGAATGGAAATGGTGATGCGATTCCTTTAAGGGTGGGATTCGTTTTTTGTCTCGGCATTTTTGAAGGAGCTTCCCCAACGATTTTAGTAGTGGCGCGACTGGCTGGGTGTGAAGGTGCGGACAGGTAGGAGAATGGTTACCGTAACCACCCAAGAGGCCACCTTCGGTTTTGGTGGAAGTGTATTTTGGCATTGACAATTAGTGGAAGGCATTCATTCGGTTGGGATAGACGATTGGAGAGGATCTTGCTCCTCACAAAAAAAAACGGAGAGGAGTGGCTAAAGAAATAGGGGAGAAATAGCAAAGAGAGTTGTAGGTGACGAGCTGGGAGGTGGAGAGCGGAAGTAGCTGCTCCAAGGAAGACTCTGCAGAACCACTCAACGATATAAGAAGCTGATTTTTGGACTACCAGAGCAAAAACGTGAGCCAGGAGATCAAATTTGGGAAACCATCAAGTCGTCTTCATCAAAAGCTTTTGTTCCACCTATCTTCTATCAGGCACGTACTGCCTTAAGAATTATGTTTTTAGATTCATGGTACTCGTACCAACTCCTACTATGTTATCAAGTTAAGAAAAGAGTTGGGACTTGAACGTTTAACTACAGTTTATTGCTTTCTGAACATTTAGAGTAATGTTGATCAATTACTAAAATGCCTATTAAGTCTGTCAGATAAATCTAGTATGATTGATGCGTGACTATCTTTCTTGTTAAAATATATGGTTCTCTTAAGCGAAAGAAAGAAAACACAAAAAGACTCTACATCTAGTTTTTAGTCTACATCTTTATGATATTTCTGTTTTACTCTTAAACCTGCAAGTTCAGTAAGGTAGAATAATATACAGAGAATAAAGAAAGTTTAATCTTGAAAGTAATCTTTACTTAAATTTGGTAAGTGGTTAAGGGTCTGCATATTATGCGTAGCTTTTGCTTTAGGGCTGAGGACTTAGCTGAAGAAACCTGGAACAGTAAACAAAGGTTAGATAAGAGATTGTCTTTTCTGTAGACTAATAAAAGGAGACCTGCTTGTAAGCTTATTAAAATTGGGTCTTGTATGGAATAAGTGCCTTGGTTGTATCTAACTGATATGCAGCCACAATAGGGGTCTGTCTATAATCATTTATTAAATCGAGACTGAAACCACCAATCTTGATTAGGGCTTGTTTGTGTTTTCAAGTACGAGAAAGAGCCTTATTACCTACCTTGTGAGGAGTGGTTAGAAAAACCAAAGAGCTGGGAGATAGCCACAAGTGGCAGGAAGCTAGAGAAGTGTGGCGGGATGTAAGCCCTAGGTCTTGAATGCTCTTCTTGAGGCTTAAAATTGGGTTGGAAAGTCTCGACGAAAACCCTTATCCGATAAGAGTTTGTGCCCTAGGATAGATGTCCTTGTTAGGAGTAAGGGTGGAAGGATAATCAATCGAAAACCCATATCCGATAAGAGTTTGTAACCTCGGACAGATGTCCTTGTTAGGAGTAAGGGTGGAAGGATAATCAATCGAAAACCCATATCCGATAAGAGTTTGTGCCCTAGGACAGATGTCCATGTTAGGTGAGAGGGTGGTATGTTATTCAATCGGGAATCCTTGATTTGTGGTGCATTCCAAGTCGAGCAGGGTGGGTGAGACTGTACAGTAGTACAAGCTATGGCCATAGCAAGAGCAGGTGCCTCTGACTACACTTGTACTCACACGAAACTCAGATACCTAACTAGCCAAAGATGCCTGCTTAGTAGGACCGAATCCTTAGTAGCGAGGCAGAGCCAGTTAGGTAGGGTTTCTCCACCAGAGCTCAGATGGTTGTTTCGAGGGTCTTTCCACTTTACCTTTCGTAAGAAGGGAAGGTGTGCGGGGAACTGCTCATGTTCGTGGATGGAGGAAAAGCACTCAGATGATGTTTTCCCTCGCTTGCAGATGGCTGGCCGAGACTTGAAAAATGCTTACCAGATGAGGGTTTCTAATCTCTTACCTTAATGCTCTTATTTGAAATTAAATTTAAGAATTATGTTGTGTTCATGTTCTTGCAAGAATAGAATCTTACTAAATGTGTGACAGCAATGATTTCATCTTATCTTGAAGCAAACTATCTTCTCTCTAACAAAAAAAAAATTGCTCTTTTGACATTTAAAATGTTGCTTTACATCTTTTCTTGTTTCATGAATAGTGGATCTAATACCTTCCTACCATGATGTAACATGAGAGGATCAATTATGGGAAATTTTCGTTATGATGTTTAATATAGATTTACTCATGCTTAATTATAATGCCTAATGTGGAGTATTAATTGTTAGGCTATTTTCAAAGTATCCTCTAGGGCCCCTTTGCTTGGGAAATTGATAATTTGGGAAAGATTTAGGGTTATTCCAAAAAGAGACATTACAACCTAAAGAATCTCATCTCATGAAGTCTGTTCATTGCAATCCAATTGCCCACACAATATCATCTAGGACTCTACAAACCTTAAAACTTGGAAGGATGAAGAAAAGCATCCAAATAACAAAATATCAAGAGAAAATTGCAATGCCACTTTTGTTGTTCTTTTCCTCACCACACAATACAATGTAAAATGTTCCCATGGAATGTGTTGACCTACTCGACTCACCTCACCAACATGACAATCATGTCATTTACAATGGGTGCGATAACATCTACAAATATCCAACCTTGTGAGATATCAGCCCAGGTCTTCAGCACAAGAGTTAAAAAAAAAAATTATGAAGATATTGGGGATTCTATTGGGGCCCTCTCCCATGCTAGTCAACAGAAATACAGTGATACTTTGAAAATGAAGATAAACCCTACAAAAACATAGAAACCACTATAGCTGGAAAACTACCACTAGAAACTCAAACAATGTACAAAATCAACCTTATAACTTTTACATAAGAAAATTTAAGTTTCTAAAGGCAACCCTCTTCTCCTACAAGAAAAGGGGTTCTCCAATGTCCATAGGGCCCCTTCATCCAACATGCCTCAAGTCTCAATCTGCAACATCTCCACATCCATTTCCCTAACCCTTTTTCTTGAAAGAGGTTAAACCATCAGCACGTCATGGCCAATGTGTTGGCACTTTACATTGGAGGTGGTCCCCCAATAAAGTGTCAGCACATTGCAGTTTACAAAGAGCTTTTTTTCATGCTATTAATAATTGTTAGACCATTATTTGAGGAGTGTATACCCCCTATGTCTATCATAAAATCCTATTTATAAGACATTTCACACAACAAGAATACATCCTCTTCCATATTACCATTTTCCTATTTGCTGGAATTTCACCCTGGCAAATATTTTGCACTCAAAAGCCCCTTTTTGCAGCAAGAGGTCACAAGACAAACACTATTTAAACGAGTTGCCTCCGAAGAACAAGCATCAAACACCATTTTTTTCTTAGCGTCCTTTTCCAAAATTGAACTATGCATTTGTTTTTTGCCTACCAACTAAAAAATGATCATGATTTCTCCATACAAAATCCACATCCACAATTCTATTCTTGGGTAACCATTTTAAAAATCACAATATGTTGAGGGAGAACTCTTTCAAAAGAAACACATTCACTTCTTTGATGACCCACTTTATTGCATCTAAAACACCTCAATGGAATACCTTTATAATCTACATATTGAAAAGCATGCCTGTTGAGCATACAATGATTGGCTTTGTGAAATCCACATAAACATAGGCTCGTGCAAACTCACTAGAGGAAGGTAACTGAGCCCTATCCAAACTTGGAAACTCTCCATTTTTTTCTGAAAGCAATTGTATCATGTTTTTTGTTTCATAAACTAGCAAAAGGTTGTAGAAATGAAGCCAAAAGAGGCCTTTCGAAAAGGAAACACAATCAAGGTTAAAATAAGGTTCCTAGGGACATAAGAAACCTAAAACGACTGCCAAACCACAGATTGTTGTTCCACACAAACTCCTTTGTGAAACTGAAAGCCAATAAAAAGAAAACTTTTGCAAGAAAAGAGATTTCAAGCATAGAAATATTAGGCCATACTTTACTTGTCCAATCTGAAAGTTTTTCTACATCCATTATTTTACCCATGAACTTACCTACCAATGATAGCTCCTACTTCAAATAAAGTTTAGAAACGTTATCATTTGAAAGGTTGAGCTCTTAAGGAGTGTTGTCTAGAGAAATGGGTATATCTACCAAAATGAGGTCGGAAACCCTAATAGCGATATTCGGAAACTTATCACCAATTATAGGATGATCACAAAAAACCTCAAAAGACTTTTGGAGAAAAGACATGGAGGAATCCAAAAGACAATAATTAATACAAACATGAAAACTATTGGCAGAATTTTTGCATGCAACATAAATCATACACTCCTCATGATCTGAGCACCTTTGCTCAAAATACACTAGCAAATGTTACATGCTACTAATATGATCCACATCATAGCCCTTAATGAGCCACTCACCAAAATTCATACCATCTACACTCACACATGGGAAGGTATTAAGAACCCTTTTTCAATACTTTCCCAAAACAATCGCTTAATTTAACTCATTTGCACCAACCTTTCTTCTCGCCGCCTCAATTGTAACCAACAATTGAGCCAATTTGGAATCCACCTTACCAAAACATAAAATGATGCTAGACAGAGAATTGTCCCCAACTTGATTTGCATCCTCCTTAGATTCCTCTTCATCTAGGTTACCAAAAAGACCTGTAACTGTTCTTGAGACTCTACCATCAATACTTACCTTACCCTACAAATACCTAACCCTAACCTCGGCTCTCCACTCCATCTTTCAACTTGGTAGATAATATTAATTAGTTTTATTTATGTTAATAAATCAAGCATAGCTGCACCATGTTTGGTATTAACACTCTCTGTGATATTCATCATGCTAGTAATGATTATGCACCAAATTTTTCTTCAACTAGCACAAGACTTAACTTTGCTAACATGACTGAAAAAGATTCCCTTTACATCATCAAAAAGGATCCAAAAAGTTGTAGCAATGACCTCTTAAGTTCATTCTAATATCACAATTGCCTAATCAACCTATCTATAGACAATCATGGAAAGTGTAGAATTGGAATAATAATTCAAATACTTGATAATTGATAGAGAAGGACAAGATTCTTCCCAATCCTCAACTCTATAGTTCCAAAAAAGGAAGATGAATAGCAAAAGCTTTGATACAAACAAGTATCCTTTTCTTTCAATACACGATCTTCTTGATCAACTAAAAGGTGCAAAATACTTCACAAGATTAACTTATCCTCCAACTACCAACACATTTGCATGAAGCATAATGATGCAAAAAAAACTGCTTCCCAAACAAAATTTTAACTCTTTGAATTGGTATTAATGACTATTGGACTTATATTCCACTTGCCTTCATGTGATACATCAGCAAAATATTGTAGCCATTCCTTTAAATGTTTGATATTGCATATCTTAATAATATCCTAGTATTTAGCCACTTCTTAAAACATGTCTATAATGTCTATGAGTTAGCATGGACCTCTTACAACGACACCAACTCAAAGTCAAGCTTATAAAGATTTTCTTCTAACAAGAATTAACTATCTTGGCTTTTAATAATTGACTCTTGTGGAGCTCATCTAGTTATCAAGATAGTCAAGGTTCTTTAGAAATGGTCAACATCAATAAATGTAATAAAAGTCTAATTCTTTTTTAAATTGCATTAACTTCTATATGATAATCAATTGCTTCAAGCAATGCGGTAAAACATGCAAATGGGGCAATGGATTGCCCTTCCTTAGATGTTATTTTCTTAACACGAGTACTTCTCAGAAAATTGTGAGATACTAAAGATTTGGCTCTAAGGAATATCTCTCATTTGATGCACACAACCATCAAAATTCATGGTTGTCAACAAGGGAGTGGTTGCATGCTCTGAATCTGTAGAGTAGTGGTTGATACTTTGAATGTGTCGATGGCTAATTTGATCTTCAAAATCCAATATTGGTGCTAAATTCACATTCAAATCTTCTTTAGCATGCCCTCATGAAGATCTACAAGTTGTTGAGCTAAGTAAATGCTCAACACTGCTCATCGTAGTTGCTTAGTGTCTTTCCCTCCATTGCAACTAGGCTGGAAAAAAAATCTGCTCTCCCCAAAACAAAGGAAAAATTGTGAAATTTGAAATGTAGTGAGAACTCGTTATAGGTAAATTATTCCTCTTATGAAGAAGAATTTGGGGCCCACAAGACCTTTTAAGAGCTTCAATGATGCTTCTATTGCTTCACCATTCAAAATATTATCAGAACTATTAGCAGGTATTCTATTTGCAACCAAACTAGTCCTTCCAATCAAAACCAATGCCTCCACTACTTCCCTCTTGACCATGTGAATCCATTTCAATGGGTTCATAAGTGGTTTGCCTATGATCCAACATCAATATGATTGTCTTTTTATCACAATGCCAATCTTCGAAAAAATAGGGTGCTTCATCCTCTACAATAAAACAAGTGATCCTCCTACTATTGTAGAGTTTTTTAGTACATTTGGACAACTTGATTGTTAGTCAACATCATTCTAATTATAAATGGCAATTCCTTGGTCACTTCAAGTAGCCATTACAAAAGTTACTCACCCATTAGTTGCACTTCTTTATTTCATATACCTCATCATACATATCCTTTGACCAGGTGTTATTACCTCACCTCTATTCTAACAAGTAGTCCATTCCTATTCTATCTTTTATATTTTCTCCAAATGTTTAAAATTGCACACATTTCCTCTTTATTTACTAGGTTGTATCCAACAAGTGAACCAAAGCTCAAGTAGACTTTTCTATGCTAGATGAGCCATCTTTGATGGTGAAAAATGGGCGATATATTGGAAATCGTCCCACATTTCTATACTAGATGAGGAAACTTTTCTCCTAATGTGGTATGTATTTGTCTATTTATTTCCACAAAACCATCCATCAATTTTTGAATGTGTTTGTAACATTAAGATATAAGGTCCATTACGTCAAATTAATTATTAATGTCTAGATATCAATCTGCATGTTCATGTTTTATGCCTTAACTTTACCTTTTTAATCTATTTAACTATAGTTTAAAAACCTTGTGAGTAACTTGCGAACTCACAAGTGCTCATCGGTGACCAAACAGCAAGTTATTGGCAAGTTACTTGCCCAATAACTCACCATAAACTTATGAGTGAGTATTGAGTTTTGGCAAGTTTTTGGCTGAGTTTTCTTCACAAACTCTATAGCTAGCAGAAACTCTTTTTTCCCTTTATTTTTTTTTATTTTGCCATTGCTGTGGATTTAAACAGTTTTTCAACTATTTTCATAGCTATGAAAGAATCAATTTCATTTTTAAGCTTTTTAACACTGTTTTGCATGTTATGCAACTTTATTTTATGAATTTACCTATTTTTTATGAGAATTTTTTTCCCAAGATTTTGCTGAGTCCTGAGTCCATATATACATGTATATATATAAATATATGTATGTACGTACATATAACATATAGATATTTTTAATCTACATACATACATACATACATCTATTTATATGTATAATTGTATGTGCAACATATATATGTACATATTTATATATACATGTGTACATACATAAATGTATATGTGTGTGTGTAACTTGGTAAAACTCAGCAAATAAAAAAAGTACATAAATTCTTTAAAAGAACATAAATTTCATGCAAAATATAATTACAAAAACATATGAAATGAGTCTAGCGTATTGGAAAAGTACCTTCACGTAAATTTGAATTAAAAAAGGAGTACAATATTGCCTTCAATAGTCAAAAATTATAAAACTCGCTGTGCATTCAAATCACAGTCAAAGTTCGAATCGCTGTCAACAGTTGTTGTGCATGGCTGACGGTCCCTATTGAAAGGTCATTTTTTTTATTGAAAATAGTTAAAAAAGAGGATGGCTAACAGTCCCTATTGAAAGGTAATTTTTGGATTGAAAATGATTAGAAAAGAGAAAGGCTGCCTAGGCAAAACCTTGCTAAGGCTGACAGAGGTGCAGACACAAGAAGGGCAGCACACAGGCAGATACAGGTGCCAGCACAGGTTCAGGGCAGGGTAGACAGAGCAGAGGCATGGATAGAGGAGGGTCATGGCAGGTACAGGCAAGCGTGGGCAGAGCAGGATTGTGAGCAGGCACAACTAGAGTAGGGAAATATCAGAAACCCTAGCCATGAAAAATATCAGACACCCTAGCTGCAAAAAATTCACCTGAAAACTAAGTGAGTACTTGCGGTTACTTGTCAGAAGTTGTAGGCCCTCGCCCACCAAATCTCACCCACCAGTAAGTAGGCAAGTTAAGTCGATGCACAAAGATATTTGCAAATACAACTTTGGCAACTTTCCAGTGAGTTTTCAAACTTTATGTGTGTACATATAATTTGTTGAATCAGCTGTGCCTTACCCTCTTTTATGTTAGGTATATTGTATCTACCTTTTAGCCCCTCTTTAGGGATTTGCATCACACCGAATACCACAATTTCCCCTAAGTAGAAGGTTATGTATTCAGAAGTTCAGACCTTGCTTAAGTTTTCCTATAAGATTCTTTTGCAGAGTATAGTTTTGCTAATATTCCAAGCCAGCTCATTCAAATTTGCAATCGAAATGTGATACCAGACACCAAGTGTTTCCCTCAATGCTCTGTTTCAAGTAGGGACTTCATAACCAACAGTAATGGAACTTACAATTTAAATGCCTACCTTGATTAATAAAAACATCAACCCTGAGAAAAGAGCATATTCAACGTTAAAAAATTAAAAGTTATGGGAAAAACCTTATCAACAAAAAGCTTTTGAAGCTCCTGGAAAATAGCTATATCTAGACGAATGTTGAGGGTCTGTGCTGGAATGCGAATTGTATGCTCAAGCAGACTTAAAAAGAACATTCTGCCAAGATTTCCCTGAAAGATACAAATTATTCTTAAAAATCTTCTCAAGACAATATGAACCAATGTATTCACAAGAAATGACAATGACAGGAAAAAGCAATTGAATTTTCTCCTAGGTTTAGATTACAGAACTAGCACAAATGCTCACAAAAATTTTTACATAACTAAACACTGAGAACAATATTCTTCCTTGTCAATTGAACACACAAGATCCATAACATGAAAAATATTTAAGAGCCAACCATATTCATATTTGCTCCAAGGCAATTTTTTAAAAAATTCAAGGAATTTAATAATTTTGTGGCAAATTTGTTGCCTGCAAAGGGCAGAAAGCAAAACTTGGAAGCTATACCCAAATCAATATGTAACCCCACGGAGTACCCAACATAATAATCAGATAAAAAATTTAAAAATATGGATTAACAGTAAAAAAATAAAAATAAAAATCCCTGAGATTTTCTCAAAAAAAAATTAAAAATCACATATTCAAACAATTCAACACGTTATGCTCAAGTTTTCTCATACTGTATGCTGTTGGATTGAACCTATGAGTTCTTCCATAACCTTTTGAGGACAAAAACCCTCATTTGTTTTCTAGTTTCGGATTTCAGAGATAATCCCAAACTAGATTGGAGTGATTTCATTCCAGAGATCACCATTGTGCTTCAAATCGAGTTTCAATTTTTGTAGCACCCCTCCAATTTGCTCATGTTTTCAGACAATGCTTTTATTTTGATAGACTATGATACTATGATGTTGTTATTTGATCGTTGACATTATAGCGATGATAGTTTTTTATATTGAGATGTGATGGTACACTATTTTGATGCTTATTGATTATGACATGCTCTCTAGTTAGCATAATTGATTATGTGAGTTGATATTGATATATGCTCATTTGTAGTTATTTGATGTTTTAGTTTCATCAGATTTGATGTGACACTGTATTGGTGAAGGGGACGGGATTGCATCACTCGCTTGCGAGCGCCCTGCGATTCCGCGATTTTCTCTTCACGGTGTGATTATTCATGATCTATATACATGTATGACATTTTATTTATTTATTTTTTTTGTTGTTGAAGATACCCCCGAGGGGGTCCCCTTTAGCTTAGCAGCCAAGGTCTGAGGGGTATCCATTCCGCCAAAATCTGCCCTGGGCACGATCTCGGCCTCATCCCCTTTTAGGCGTTGAGGTTTTGCACTCAGCAAGACTTGATCCCTAGTGGGCTCATTCCAAACCTTTCAACTTCACCAGTAGACCAAGGGCCCATTGACGACATATCTTTTGATTGCACGGTTGCAGGTATAGGACATCAACTCCACCTAGATTCACAGGTAAGTGTGTCCATTGCCCAACGGAATAGTTGATTGGGAGGTAGTAAAGGATTTCCTTGTCAAACTACAACCCTAGTCACAGTGTTTCGTCAGTCCTTGTTTTGGTCATGCTTTGTTGTCATGTTGTCCTCGTTTGCCTTGTCGTTTAATTATTTTGCAAGGTATGCTCTGTAGGAAATTAATGTTTATAATGTTTTGTATTGATTATTTATTTAATTGTGATTAATTTTGTTAGAAGCTTTAATTTGATTTAATTAATTGGGTTTAATTTATTTTGTAAAGTAATTTAATTATTTAGATTAAATTTATTTTATATAGTGATTAAAATTAATTAGATTAAATCCAATATTAAAATTGTTAGATTATAAAAGCTTTATTTAATTAATTATTTAAATTAATTAAATAAAGTTGTGAATTTAAATGAATGGATAATTAAAATTAATATTTGATTTTAAATTATTAAGTTAAAAAATACCTTATAAAATATCTTAGAGGAAATATCTTGGGATTTGATTTGGAACGATATTTTGGGATTGTGACATGAGTTAGAAATTGATATCTGGTGTTGGGAAATAAATTCATTGAGTGAATCATTGCGTTAACTGAAAGAAAGGAAAGAGGCTATTTCACGAAAATGAAAATGGTATTTTGTGGTTGTTCTAAATTGGAAGTTCTCGGGATATTGGCTCTAGTTTTATTTTCAACTTTCTGGGAAAAGAGGATTTTTTTGGAAGAGGTTTTGATAAATTTGGGATCTGAAGGTGAGGCTCTACTTCAAACTTCAATTCTTCAAGCATCGGAAACAGGTTCTTTATTGTTTTTATTTAAATTCAAATTGGAAAAGATTATCTATACAACGAAGAAAATTTTATTTGTTTTGAAGCTTTAATATGTTTTGAAAATTGGAAAGATTGTCGTGAAAGTTTTAGAGCCTCAGATTAAATTCTTATATTCTTTTGAAAAGATGAATTGTTTTTAAACAATAGAATTCCCAGAATGATTATATAGAAGATTATTGTTTTTTTTCCAAATAGATTCAATTGGCTTCGGAAATTAAAAACCTCTGGTAAATTTCTAAATATTTTCTTGTAGAAAAATTGCTCATTTCGAGCAATCATTTTGATATATTTATATATATTTATATATATATATATATATATATATATATATATATATATATATATTGTATGCAAGTTCCTATAGAAATTTTAATTCTAAAAACCCAGGAAGAAAATTCGTAAGGCGATTTATTTTTAAAATCGCAAGTTTTAAAAATTATATGTATTTGTTTGGAGGCTGCCCCCACAGCCGCCCCATAGGGGAGGCAGCGCCTAGCGCTACCTTCACAGGCCGCACCCCTTATGAGGGTTCGGCTGTGTGTACGCAGCCAAACAATATCGATGGCTTCAAGATTTTTGATCTGCCTTTTTAATTCGATTTAGTATTTGGGTTTTAATATATAAAATATAATATATGCATATATATAAGCATAAATATATATATATGTAGATATCTATTTATATATATTTATGCATATATATATATTTAATATTTGATTTGGAATATTGTAATTTAATTTTTAAATATTTAAATAATATATTTATATATGTATAATTATATATAAATACATATATAATTATATATATATTTAAATATATATGTTTAAATGAATTTTTTATAATAGGTGCATGTAAATGCACAAATTAGATGTTTTTAAAATGAAATGATTTAAAAAGGAAGTGATTTTTATATAGATGTAAATTGGGAAATTGAATTAAATAATTAGATTTAATTTTTTTAGAGTATAAAATAAATTGTATTAAGCTAGATTATTTTGAGCAATGAATTATTGTTTTTCTTGGAATGAAAATTAGATTAAGGAAATCATAATGATAGTTTTATTACCTACCTGAATTGCTTATTTAATTATGATGTCTTTTGTCCACGTAAGTTGGGAAATCTGTTAGTTGTGAATGTGAAAGCCTTCCAGATGTTGTAATATTACGTGGGGGTTGTTGTGATATTTTGTTCAGCCCTTTGTTGTCCTTGGGTAGTGCACCTAGTTGTGATCCTGTTTAAACACCCAGTTACTACAAACGGGATGTGTTGCCTCTTGTATTATGGTTGGGATTTAATATCCGTTTTTGCGCACTTTGTCTACCCTTGGTTTATGGATCAGACCCTTGTGTTGACAGTAGGGGAGTGGCTCTCAATGGGGGCCGGCGCATAAAGTGGTGCCAGGATAACTCATGTAAGAGTTAGATAATTCAGTGGAAATTAAATAGAAGTATTAGGGGAAAAGGTAGCCTTAAAACACTTAACTTGTTAATTGTGCCTCGCTCATTGGCTCAAGGGCTCGTTTAGACTTGAGATGAGACGAGAAGGCCTTGAATGGCAAGGTCATTATCTTGTCCCTTTGAAAGATATTTGATTCCGCATCGGTTTGCATGTGGGGCCGAGGATCGTGAGAGGCTACCAAGATAACCCAAGATGGGAGTCGGGGCCTTGGAAGATCTGTCAGGATAACCCATGCAACTTTGTGATGACACTCCTCCTATGACAACAGTTTTTATTGTTCAATTGATGTACTTGATTCTTTTACTGTGGAAGCAATGTAACCTTTATGTTATGTGTTGTACTTGTATAGTTTAGTCTTGTGGTTGCCTATGTCTTGAGGTTGCTGGTTATACCTAGGAAGCCCTTTTACTATCTCCTAGCACAGGGGGTGGGCTTTCGGGTACCACTTGGTTGGGTGGAACGTGCACCTTACACCGTTGGGTTTCCACTTCATGTTCGTGATGGCGAAATCTTCCAGATTGGAGAGCTCGCGTGTTCCAGTTGCTTTGTACCATCTTTTGTGTTCTATTGGATCAGTTGGATGTTAATGTATATGTACTACACCTCATTTGTAATCAAGGAGGATCCTTGTATCATTGTAATTGTAGTATTGTTTGTATGATCTACCTCATATTGGAAATGAGCCTTGCAACTGCTATATAGAATGAACACAATCTATGAATGGTTTTATTATGTACTTTGTAATCTTATGAAATGAGTTTAATGTTATTGGATCTATGTTCATTATTTCATGATTATATTTTATATGCTATGAATTAGTTTACTTTTGTATGTTATGGGTTTCAAATGCAAGCGTTGTCACGTACCTTAGAGGATGTATGCATTAAGTGTAGTTCACTTTATTTATTGCTAATTGCACTTTCAAAAAAAAAAAATTGTTACGCTTCCGTTGTAATTGCGTCATCCTCTAGGGTTACGTGGCGGGGCGTTACAGTTTTGGATGTTGCTGAGATGAAGATCTATCCAGTGTTTTAAGGTGTGTTAGGTGGAGTTTGAATGGATTTTTCCCGTATTTTTCTTGTGGGTGTGTTTGTATGCTCATTTTCTGAGTTTTCAAAGCATCAACAACAATGTTTCAATTCTGATTTGTCCAAAGTACAGCAATAAAATGTGTGTTTTTGGACCTGTACCAGCCTTCTATTTCATCCAGTCAAGGTCACATTGCTTTTCATAGCTCGGTTATTGGGTACATGTTATTTGGTGCTATTGTGGGGTGTTTCAGCAGTTCTTCATCGGCACTTTATATTAGCAGTACTTCATCGGCACTTTATATCAGTAGTTAATCATCTTATTTTCATGTTCACAATGCATATGTGCTAACCTTGTAATGCTTTGGATGGTTATATTACTGAAAGCTTCAATTTCTATGCACTTAATTTTGTAAGCACTAGATAGTAGTACCGCCAATGGATTAAAATTTGTTATTGTTGATGTACTTACCCCACTAAACAAGTGATAATGTTGTAATAGCTCAACACTGAAAAATGGAGGAAGCATGTTTAAATGTTCTCAAACCTTGTAGAAGATTTCCCACTAAAAAGTGGAAGTGCCTTGTAATTCCTATTGAATAAACGGATGATTTCTTTCTTGTATTGTTTTTGCATCCCACTGAATAAGTGGTTTGGCTGGCTTGCCGCTTGATGATTTTTTCCAGCAACTTGTAAATCAATGAATTGTAATCCTGAGACCATATGCTCTTACCTTGCCCAATCTGGGATCTGGGTAATTAGAAAGTGGAAACGAAGTTGTTATGTTTTCATTTACTTTGAGGCTAACATATTTTCAAAAAAAAATTGAGGGTGGTTATTACACAATTGGCCCTAGCCATCTCACCGACATCCTCCCCAGGTGCTTCTTGTATCAAAAGTCATACATAAGCACCATTTTTTCCATTTGGATTCCTTTCATTTGATATGCATGGCAGGCCAAATTTTGTCATTGCTTCTCTATATTCTAGCTCCACTATGCTAACAAGCACTTTTCCAAAAGATGTTCTAAATCACAAATTCTTTCATGCAATGGCTCTTCCAAACTTTGGCACATAACTTGCACAAATGTGCAAGCTTGCTACAAGAAATTCCACCAATATGACAGCCTCCATTCTAAACACCAACTAGAATGAAATGTGTTGTAAAAAGCTTTTAGAAGTGATTCTATACGCCCACAATGCTACTAGAACATGCTTATCCTAGTCCTTCATTTTTGTTGGGTCCCAAAGTCATTGCTCAGACTCCTAGAGGAATCAATCCGCTTCAAGGCTAGGGAAGTACTATCCTAAAGGGGAATTGATCATATCATCAATAGAATATGCATGATACAAGGAGAATATGTGTGATACAAGGCCAATTGCTGAGAATGGATAATCTCTCCTTCACTTTGGGCACAACTAGACCTAGGAGGGTATTTATAGAGGTAATCTTTAATAAGATTTTATCATAACTGAAAGATAGACAAATTGAAGACACAACAACAATATCCAGTACAAGCTTGAACCGAAAAGTTGTCAATAGACCAAGGAATAACCTATTGCACATATAACCTCTATTAAGCTAATAAAGATATCATTGCATAAGTGAAAGATGAAGGTATGCAGGACATGACACTCTAACATTAAGAAAATTATTATGGCTCACAATGAATGTTTCTTTTGAGAAATCATTGAATCTCAAAATGCATACAAATTGCGATCAATTCCTAAACTACAAGTTAAAGAAGTTTTTGTTTTGAGAATATGGTGGGTCATAAGTTTGCAATACTGGTGCCTTAGTTATGAGTTACAAAGCCACAATCAAGAAGATCAACATATTGAAATAATAGCAGAGATATGACATCAAACAACTGAAAATACTTAAAAATCCCTATCAAAACTCCATAAATCCATTTGCAATAAGGAAAATACCATTACAAACAATGTCTACAATGAATTAAAGTGTTGCGACACTTATCAAATTCTCATTACAATCATACCAACAAATATGGTGAGAGAAAAACCTAAAGCTAGAATGCTATCACAATTCAACACTTACAAGTTTCCCTAAAAATCTACAAATGGCCAAGATGACATCCAATTACAAATATTTGTTGCAAAGAAATACTGCTTTGAGACTTACAGTATATGCCACTCAACAAGCAATTGGACTTGCAAGAGTTGAAACCCCAGATTTTGCTCAACGCTTGTAATTGCATAGAAATGGAGAAATGACCAACCATTGTTCTAGCAAATGAACTAATATTTATAGCAATTTGCATGGTCACTTGAATTCTTGCATGACTTTGGCTAAGAACTAGATATCATTAATGTGGCATGTGAAACAAGTCAAAATCCCACGAAATTGGCTAAAATGGCGGCCCAAAATTGACAAAAAGATCATTGTAGTCTATAACTTCAACTACTACATTAATGGCAGCATGGTCACCTTCAACATCCATCATTGATTTTGGAATAAAATCCACACCTCTAGGGATGGACATGGTTTCTTTGGCAGGAAAATCATTTAGCAGTGGTTGCAAGGTCAAATCAAGCATTAATGACACTTTTGGGAAGTTCAGGGGAGCGCTTCGAGTGAATAGGAATAAATGCAAAAGTCTAACATAGGTCAAGAGGTTAGAAAAGGTGTAGGGTTTTGTTGCAAAACTGGACATGGGAATAAGATGTTGGAGTGAAAGATGGGATGTTTGGAGGTCAATTTGAACTCCACACAAGAAGAAATGAGTAAAAATAGGCTAAGGAAACCTTTGCAAGAAATTAGTGCAAATGTGGTCATGAGGATTGGACATTTGGGTCGGAATCTAGATGTCCAACGAGAATCTGCCAAAAAGGCTTGGGGGAAATGTGATGTCCCCGCTCTAGTTAGTTCTCAGGAACAGTGTGTTAGCCTTTTCTTGGACCCTCGTGGGCTAGCTCGATTGGTTAGAGGGTCAGTGGTATTTTCTGGAGGAGTTGATTGTTCTCGTTTTCAGAGCTCAGTGATTGGTTCACAGTAGGCCTTGACAGTTCGGGAGTTGACAGCTTCTGACGGCACAGAATTCTATGGAGATTTGAGGAAGTTATACATATTTAAGTGATTTAAGTTATTAATTAACTTATTATTATTTTATAAAGTCAAATGGACTTTATTCCTTTAATATCACTTAAATATTCATAAAAGGGGTGATATAAAATTAAATCACTTAATCATTTAAGTGGGTGCCAAATATTAAGTTCTCAACTATTGAAAAGGACTTGTTGTGAGCTTTTCACACATCACCCCATCCAAGATGGGGACCCCCTAATTTTTTGGCTCCATTCTGGTCTTTTGGCTTTGGTTTTCTCTTTCTCCGATCTTTGTCCTTCTGGGGATGTCCCCTCATTTGGCCTAGGTTGAAATGATTGCTAAGTCTATGAAATTAGGGTTTCTATCCTTCAGGCTTGTTTAAGGTCAAATAGGGTTATCAAGGTAAAATCTGAGTGCAACAGTACAATCAGAAGGCTCAAGGCAAGATCCCACTGAAATCTTACTGAAATCTGACAACTTACTATTTTTAGTAAGTACCTAATATGGAGGCCTTTTCCTCAGGATTTCGGGATTCTAACTACTTCAGCACATCCAGGTAACTTTAGAGTACCTACACGAGAAATTTGGGAAAAATCAGATAACTTGCTATTTTTAGCAGTTCAGCCTTCAGAGGCCATTTTCAGGGTTTAAACATATGATTTTCCAATACATGATTGGAGAATGGATCTGGGTTTTTCAAGACCTTCGCGATGGTATAACATGCAAATCGAGATGGTGACTTTCAACGATACAGCCTTCAAAGGCTATTTTTAGGGTTTGCATGCAGTGATTTTCAATGCATGTCCGGATATTCCTTATGGGTTTTGCGAGGGCTTCACAGTGGTGTGACATGCGAGCAGAATGGATCAGTTCTCAAGGACTTACTATTTTTAGCCAATGCCCGCATGTTGACCAGTTTTCTGGGTTTTTTTGGATTTTTTGAGATCCCACGAGCACTGTGACATGCAAACTCATCCGACATCAGATTAACCACTTTCTGGACATTTACTATAAATAGCAGTTTCACTCCAGCAGCTACTCAACACTTCAGTTCAGCAAGCAAAACGACAGGCAACAGAGATCGGGCCAAGTGGGAACAGTCCGAAGCACATGCAAGTCAGATTAGGGTTTCCACTGCTATGCCTAAAAATAGATGGAATGAAATGCAGAGTTGTCAAAACGAAGCACGCCACCATGATCAGCATCTTCCAGGCTGCCTACTGGCAAAATTTGAGCACGATCTGAATACTTACTATTTTTATAAGTCACCTCATGGCTATAAATAGCACGTCTGTGCTGAAGGCAAGTGTGAACGGGACACTTAGGTCATAAGGATTAGGTGGAGCAAATTTCAGGTCAAACGGAGCTACAAAGGTTGATCAATTTTAGGGTTTGCTAAAAATAGCAAATGGCTAAAAATAGCATGCCAGTGTGGACTGAGGGTATAAACAAGGTGACAAAGTCAGTGGAAGCACAGCCACGCCTGCTCCAGCTCAGAACAGGAAGAATGCATGGAAAGCCTCACTTCTCCGGATTTGCTAAAAATAGAAAGCCAAGGCAGGGCTAGGGTGTTGGAAATTTATAAGTAATAACTGGCATGAGCACACAGGAAATGTGCCAAGGCATGGGGAAAATTGATGAAAAATTGCTAAATGTGAAATTTCCTTCACACTAGGCAAAATGCGCCCTCAAGGGTTGAAATGGAAGTAACACCGGCAAAATGGACCCAAAAGTTCCTTAAGCATAGGTCAAATGCGCCCACAAAGAGGAGGAGGCATGAAAAGTTTCTAAGGCGTCACAAGTTCCTTCACCACCCTTCAAATGCGCCCTCATGTGGAAGTACACACCCTCAAATGCACCCTCAAGGAAAGAATGAAGTAGCCTAGTCTATTTGCGCCCTCAAGTTCCTTCATGCTAGGCTAAACGCGCCCAAGGGAGGTGAGAAGTCACAAGGGCGTGGAAGTTCCTTCACCACCCCTCAAATGCGCCTAGGAATGGAAGTAGCCTATGCTAAATGTGCCCAAGTTGAAGCAAGGATGTTGAAAATGTGCTAAGGCGTGAAAGTTTCCCTCATGACACCCCATATGCGCCCTCATATGGAAGTTCACTATGCTAACTGCGCCCATGGGTACCCTCTTCACATGCAAAATGCGCCCAAGGGAGATGAAAAGTCACTAAGGCGTGGGGAATTCCTCCCCACCCCTTCAAATGCGCCTTGAAGTGGAAGTGGTATAGGTGATATGCGCCCTTGCTTGTGAAGTAAAAATGAAGTGTAAGCTCCTAGGCGTGAAAAATGCCTAAGGGATGAAGATAAAAATTGATGCATGAAATCAAATGCACCCTTCATGGGTGATTTAAAATATGAAATTTTTCCTAGGAATTTTTTCTAGGGCAAAAATTTCTAAGGCGTGGAAAGATAAAAAAGGATAAAGTGGAAGCTCGTACCCTCAAATGCGACCTTCATGGGTGATTTAGAATTTTAATTATTTTTCTAAGGGTAAGAAATATGCCTAAAGAAGAGGTGAAGTCGGGGATTCTTTAAGAGCAAGATGAAATACGCCCAAGGCTAGACGGGAGGAAATTTTTTAGGAAAATCACAGGAGGTGCCAAGGAAGAGAAATTGAAGATTGCAGGTGTGGAAGACATCCAAAGTGAAAATGAATGAACCTTAGCAATTTTTATTTTTTTTCAAAATAATAAAAATTAAATGTACCCCTTCATCCGGATACACATGAGAACGACAAGTTCTGAAGGGAATTTTCTTCTGGGTATTGAACGTTTGCAACTCAGATATGATTTGAACTCACTCCACACCTCGCTCATGTCGTTTTGACAGAGAATTTTGCCCGGTGCCTGTTTTGATAATTTCCTAAGGCAAATTCAAGAAATTTCTCTAAGGCAAATGAGGAGAATATGTCTTCACGAAGTGTTTTTCTTGAGGATTGAAACTGGATAAGTTTACTGAAGCAAGCATGAAACAAAATAACTTAGCCAGATGAATTAAAATTGTTCAAAGAGGTGATGGATTTAATATTTTAAAAAACGCAAATGTGATGAAGCAGGCCTGTGCAGGGATGATGAAATTTCGAAATTCTAGAAGTCCAAGATTCTGATGCTCCGGATGACAAGTGTTGCAACTGGCCAAGGGGGGGAAAATGGAATTCGAAAATTTGCTAAGTTTAGCCTCTACTGGATTTCGACCTGGCTATAAGAGTTTAAGCTCTTTTCATTCTTCTCACAAGTTGCTAGATGCAAAACATATTCTAAGGCTGAAAAGTACGAGTTTCCAGAGATAGAAAATTCTCAAGTTGCTGAGAAATTCGAATTTGTGAAGAAACTTGAGTTGCTAAGAAGTACGAACTTCTAAGTCTCGGATTGAAGTTGCTGAAGTGCGAACTTCTAAGTCTCAGATTGAAGTTGCTGAAGTGTGAACTTCTAAGTCTCAGTTTGGAGTTGCTAGAGAAGTACGAAGTTGCAAAGGAAGGCCTCAAGTTGCTAAATTGCTGAAGTGCGAACTTGAGTTTAAAAGGCTAGGTTGCTGAAAGAAAGTGCAAGATTGCAAAGGGAAACTTCTAAGTTGCTGAGAAGTGAAGCATTGAAGTGCGAATTTGAGAGAGAGAGGTGCGAACTTGTGAGAAAGTTTCAAATTTGCTGAAAGTAAATTGCTGCAAACAGACATTTCCCAGTACTTGGCATTGTGTTGTTGCAATCAGAGAAACTTCTAAAAACATTGAAGTAAACAGGCACAGTTGAGGTTTGCAGCTGAAAGTGACAAAGTGTTGCAGCCTTTTTATTCAAAAATCTGCTGGCACCCTCAAAAGTGATATATTGTTTTATGAAATCTTGTTTTCTAATGACTCTCTTGCCTTTTTGCAGAATGGCCGAATCAAGCAGAAGAGTTGCAGGCAGAGGGAACCACGTTGAATCTACAAGAGCAAGCACATCAAGACAGGCCGTGATTAAGAAATTAAGCAAGTCCTTCCTGCCAGAATCGAAATTTTCCTCGAGACTGGGCAAACTGACTGACCCAAACATTGGCTCGTTCAACTTGGAGACGTTCAGGAGAAGAATAATGGGGACCAGAGGTCATCACCCATCAGTTACTTCGCACAACATCGTAAGGAGTGGACTCTACGCAGCTGCCAGTTTTCCTCCAGCCATCCGGTGTCCAGAGCTGATCATGGAATGCGCCAACTACTATAACATAGAGCAGAGGACGGTCATTTCGCCAGATGGCAAGATATTGGCCAACCTTACACCGGAAGCAATTGGAGAAGCATTCGGAATTCCTGTTTATGAGAAGATGATTTATAAAACAAGGGAGAGGGCTGAAAAGATGTACTCATCCACGTTTGACTAGTGTGCTGATTTGATAAATACCAGGTGGGTGAACAAGCCCAGGCCAACTCGCACAAAATTGCCCAAGCAAATAATTTCAAAGGATTTGAGGCAAGAGTTTTGCGACTTGATAATGACATTGAACCGAGTTGGAGGGTGCCCCCAAGCGTTCATCTTTGAACCTTGGATGTTTTATTATGTCAACTTGGTACTGGAAGCCAAGGATTACGTAGACTGGGCACTGATGAACAGTGACAACTTACACGAGCAACTCCATGGTTTGAGGAAAACAAAAGCATTCTACATGAGCTCTTACATTGTCTACATGCTAGCCCGAATGACTAAGTATAGAGGAATTTCATATAAGGAACCAATCAGGTGTGGGTCCCATCAGTTTAGAATACATGAGGCTTGTCCGCAATTGCATTTGACAAGCACCACCAACTACAAAAGGGTCAATGACGCCTTCACCATGCACATAACGAGGACCTTGCAGCAAAGGACTCACCATAGAATATCTAGGGAGGCACAGGAGCTGATTGAGAAGTTCGGATGTTGGTTTATCCAATTTCCGAAGTTTACCTACATAAGGCTGCAAGGATTTTCCTCTTATCCTTATAGATTGCCCCGATATCCCACAATAGAATAGTGATGCTGGAGATATCTAGGCAACTTATTGCCTATGATAAGATTCAAAAGAAGAAAAAGAAAGGTGGACTTGGATTCCCAATTACCATGGGGAATTCTGACGAGGTTTGTCCATCACTACAAGCAGCGAGGGAGATAGAAAACGAACTCCAATTCTTCCACCTCTCCTACCATACCGACAGGCAGCACTATGATCCCCACAAAAACATTAGATGGATATTGTCCGAAGAGTTCAGGCACAAAGCACAGATTGAAGACTTTTGGGCAAGTGCAGTGGATGAGGTCGAGGTTAGGAGGCGGATGTTTTCTCGGATACCGTTGGGGATGATCAGGGAATGAGAGATTGTCCCTATGCCAGATCAAATCGAAGAAGATATAAATGTTGTACAGGTTGATTATGAGACAATGAGGGATACGCCTTTACCACTCCCAGATTGGTCAGAGCCGGAGATCACCGACTTGGATACACTTTGTATCCCAATCTTGACATTCACATGGGGTTGGGTAGAGAGGCATGTCAGCTGACTTAAGGGAAGATCAATTCCCCTCACATACAATTTAATGGGAGATCACAAATCACCAGCAGCTAGATAGAGAAGGTAGGTCGATCAAACTCCAGAGCCACGAGGAAAAGAACCGGTTCAACCTGAGCTACTGAGAATTGAGGAATCCGTGCATACACCATCTCGGGCACATTCTCTGAGTATGCAGGAAGTATCATTGTTTGTTGATCAGAGAGAAAGACTAAACACAGAACAGGCAGCGCAAGTGGCAAGTCAGCCACCTCGCAGAGAGTCAGTGGGCCAAAGCATCAACATGCCCAAGGAAGAAAATCAGCAAGAAGCAGATGAAGGGACGGTCACTGATACTCAATTTCAGCAGGAAATTGAGGCAGCTCTCGAGGATGATGCTACTTTAGATCAGGATGCCCAGAGCTCGGGAGATACTGAGCCTATAGACGATGATGAGCCTCGTCAGCCTGAAGGCATGGAGGAGGTCCATGAGGTTGAGGCTGAGGTTGAACAGCCTTTTGTTATTTCAGATATGCGGCAGGAGGTGCCGGAATGGCTAAGGGACAGGATGAGGCATGATCCTGTAGATGAAACTGATCCTGCAGCTGAGATGGAAGAATTGTTGAGAAGGATCAGTGCACCTCCAACAAAGAAGAAGGCTAGGAAGTTCTCTAAGATCTCAACAGATGAGGATGGCTCTCGAACTCTGCATGTGGCAGTGCCTAGAGTGGAGTGTGATCGGGATGAGGCCGTTCCAGAAAATTATCTGATTACAACTATGGAACTTGGCCGCCCTACTGGAGCACAAATGGTTGAGGAGTGCGATAATTCATATCATGCACTCAAGGATAGATTGTCCTATATCGAGGGAAAATATAAGAAATTAAAGGTAGAGCACAAGACACTAATTGGCTATGTGCAGCTCTTGTCCCGTCCCTGTGGGCAAGAAAATCCGGTGATTGAGTTTCCAGCTGAATTTTCTAGGGAGTCAATCAGTGGCTTAGAGGATTTGAAAAGAATGGCACAACAGGCAGACAACTGGGTTGCCAACGTTCGTGTCGAAACAGAAAAGTTTATGGAGGACCTTGCACATGCCTATTGGCAAGCCTCCGCCATTATGACAAGGATGGATGAAGTCAACCATGCTTGGGGTGAAGCTCGTATCTATCAAACGAAAGTTGTTCTTCGTTTAGGAGCATTGATGCACACACCTCTACAGGTTTTGGTTGAGGGAGGTGTGATTCAGGAGGGAGATAGATATGACTTTGCCGAATGGTATTATTCAGTGGTCACAGGCCGAGGATTCTACGATGCATCACAGACAGATTCAGTCAGGGTCAGAAGGGCCATGACAAATATCTTTGATGGAGTCCTCAATACATTAGAGGCAATCTTTCCCAGGAGGCTGACTTCTAAAGAGGTGACTGCAGATGGGTTGAAGAATAGATTAACACCATTCTTTTTGGAGGTGAAGACCTTTGTTCAGGACAACTTTAAGAACACCTCTACGTTCTCCAGTATTATTCAGAACACCCAGGACGCCCTTGTTGCCTGGAGGAAATCTTGTGCCCGGCACAGGCAAATAGTTACAGTATTAGAGTTTCAGTTGGATCACATTCCTCCCATTTCGGATCAGGAAGTTGAGGCAGTATTGGCCAGGTTCATCAGGTTTGCAGCCAGCGACAAGGAGAAAGGAAACGCCCTTCTGGATGATGATCTTCTGGAAGGAGACGATGTGCATTGATTGCAGATAGTGGTTCTTGATGAGGAGTGGAGAATCTCCAGCACATTCATTGCCCCACTCCTCTCAGTGGCGGTTTTTAGGGCTAGAACCCTAATCAGGGCTTAGGTGGCTCAATCTGGGCCTTCCATTGTATTTGAATCTAAGTCGTCCACTGGACTGGAATTGATATAAAAGGGGTATCCCCCCTCATTTGTAATCTAATTAGAATCAAATATAAAATAGAGACAGATCAGAGCTAGATAGAATTGCAGATAGAAGTTAGAGAGTAGAGCTAGGAGTTAGCTTAGTTTGAAAAGGAAAGAAAAACTTTCCCTTTGAAGGTTTTTGTAAAAGGTTGTTGTGTAAGACTCTCATAATATAAAGATTTTCATTGATTGGTGATTCTTTCTTTCGTTGTGAGCAATTGACAAGACTTTTTCGTCTTTCCGATCCAAGTAGAGTATACTAGAGTAAAGTAAACTTTATTTTATGCAAGTAGTTGTTAATTGTGGAGTGTGGCGTTTGGTTTGGACAAGTCTTCCTTTATCCATACCACTAGCGGGCTTGCTAATGGTAAGTCTGCCCTGCGTGGTCAACTGGAATATCAGTACCTAACTTCGATTGTGATTCGTGTGTTCACTTGCATCGTTGTGATGGGGTGCGTATGTTGAATCATAATTTGAATATCTTACTCATCCTTTGAAGATTGCACCAACTTTGTCAGAGTTGTCCGAAGGGGAGGCAAAACAAAGTTTGGTTTGAAGATTGTCGAAGTCAGTCCTCGCATTCCACCCTTTAGAAATAGATTGTAGAATCCCTACCCCTTACCCCTTTAAATTCAGCATTTCCCGGTTAGTTTAGATATCAGAGCATCACAGTCAAAATATTTCATCTGCTTGACGAAATTGAACAATTACGTAAGTCCCCTTGGAATACCCAGCATATTCACATCAACCAACTGAGTCTATTCGCGATAAAAGGAACCTTGGAGTTGAACGCATGAACTTTCACGCAATCTTAGCATGCGGAATACTTTGATCAAGAGAGAATAGAGTGACCGTTGGACATTTTATTCTGCGTTGGTGTTGTCATAAAACACACGTCAACAGGACTTAATAATATTTTAAAAGATTTAAATGATGGAAAAGGGCGTATCTTCTTGGAAATGCGTGCCTTTTTGATATAAGGCATTTTTGGGCAATGAAAACATCATTATTGATTATTTCAACTTTGCCTTGGGTTTCCTTCTGTGCTTTTACCTGTGATCAGGGTTTTGAGCAATCTTCCATTGGAGAACGATATCTCTTCAATGTTGAGCACCTTTGAGACTATGAAAGACCAGTCAAATTTGTTCAAATTGTGAGAGCTTCATACAGAGGTTCTACATGCTTCAATCAGGGTTCTATTATTCAGTATTCAATTGTTGGCAATAAGGAAGAGGTTTACTTCATCCAGAGTCACCATCTTCAGCAGATTTGTAGCTCCAGCTTTGATCCTTCAAAGTCTTTGTTGGGCCGTACCATTTGCATTGAAATTTGTGCCTTCTTGGAGGATGGCGTGTGAAGCTAGAAGCTACGGCGCTTTCTTTTTGGCTCCTGTTTGAGCTTCATTATGGGCGGCTACTACTATTATCTCATTGTATCCTGTTTCTGAGTGAGGAAAGTCAATTCTGGAGGCTAGGCATCCACATATGCCTGATTTCACCATTCTTGGCTGGCGAGTTGGCTTACTTCTTTAAATAAAATATCTGGAAACATTCAGGTATGTTTAGCACTTGTGATCTATTTGTTATTGTTAAATAATACCTACTACATTTTCATTTTGTAGAAAATAGCTCTATTTCTCAATTTATGAGCTTTATATGATGCGCCCCTTCTCTTCTGTCTACAAACTTTCTCTTAAAAATACCCAAAACACATTAAGACTTAAGAAAATATTGGGGTTTGAGTTGAGAGCCAACAGAGCTCATCACAGGAAAACGCAAGAAAAGATAGACGAACTAAAGGTTCAAATGTTCGAAAGGGGGCTAGTATCCCACAAAGGGAATTGGAGATGGTGTTGGAAAAACTTGTGGAAGCGGATGATGGAAGTGGATTTGGGGAGAAGAAAGAAATCCAAATCCTCATGACAAGTAAACAAAGAAGAAGAGATGGGAGACCGCAGGAAAGGAAGGGAGGTTGTGACAGAGGAATAAGAAAGGTAGGTTTGAACCACCATGAAAATTCCACAAAAGGAAGGAAAAGGGGGAAATGGAAGGAATGAAGGGCACGATGAACCTTGTGGAGATTCCATGAAGGAATTAAGGTCAAAAAAGGATGTTGGACATGTAAGAAAAGTCTAGTAGTCCCAAGGAAGTCTACATTTCCACAAGAATGGCAGAAAATGATAGAAACACTCCTAGACTTGGATTTGTCTTATGTTTTTGCAAATTCTAACATTCAATAAGGACATGGAGGATGAAAAGGAACACACATAGGTAAAATTTACAAAGGGGGGCCCATTAGAAGATTTCTTAAATTAGTTATAAGTGATGGGATAAGAAGATGCCTAAAGCACAAAGGGAGCTAGAACTCAAGCAAATCTTAGCATTGTTAAATTGAGTCCCAACCCATTTCATATCACAGACCTTCAACAAGATCATTTCTATTATCTTGTTGAATGCTTCCACTATTTTTTTCGCCTATGGATGATAGTCTTGTGGTGTTGGACAATGAATTTGCACAACAAAATTTGTACCATCTACACAATGAAATGTGTGCCCTAATCACTTGTTAAACTCAATTGACAAACAACCCAAGTGATGATTTAAAGATAAACCATGCAGTCGTTTATGCAATGGAATCTGGGGTGAGGTAAACTTCTACCCACCATGTCAAACAATCTATAATTATGATAATATATCATGTGCCACTTCTTCACGTAGGGGGATCAATTGGGTTGACAAAGTTGATTACCCAATTATCAAACAACTCACATTAGAATGGGTGCAAGTGGTATTTCATCCTTACAGTTGGGTTTTCCTACATGCTAACATATATAACATGTCTTGGCGAATTCTTGTGCATCCTTGCACATTGTTGGCTAACCTTGCTTGCAACACCTTTTGTACAATTGTGTGACCTTGGTAATGCCCTCGTTGTCCTTCACAACATCCATGCAATACTACTTCCCTCTCAAGCTCAAGTGCACACCTACACAACAATTCATCCATTCCCATCTTATATAGTTGTCCACCAATCAATTGATAAGGTGTTGTACAAACTACCAGCTATTATTTTTGTGCCATGTTGTATGTTTGTGGTGTGCATCCAAATGTTAGGAAGGTGGTGATTTCTTCCATATTCTAAGTAGCTATGCATTAGGCAAGTCATCCTCAATTGGCACATTACCCTTTTTTTTAGACTCTATCATGGACAATTGAGTTGGTCCCACATGATGCTTTCCTAGGTGCACAACTATTTTAAAATAAAACTCCTAAACAAGTATCAACCATTTGCACATGTGCCCATGTATAATGGTTTCTTCAACAAGTTCTTCAATGCCTAATAATCTATATAAAGGATAAATGGCATGCCCAACATGATGCTTTCCTAGGCACACAACTATTTTAAAATTAAACTCCTAAATGAGTATCATCCATTTACGCATGTGCCCATGAATAATGGTTTGTTCACTAGGTATTTCAGTGTCTAATAATCTATATAAAGGATAAATGGCATGGCCAACAAGTATTGTCAAAACTTTTGAACTGTATAAACCATGACCACTACTTCTTCCTTAGTCATAGTGCAGTTGTGCTAAGCTAATGTCAACTTCTAATTGGAAAAATAAATAAAGTGATCAATTTTTCCATCTCCTAGTTGTCCAAGCACTAGGCTGATTGTGGTGTTTGGTGCATCAACATGAACCATGGAATCAAGTATTCCAATCTAGAAATTGTACTATTGGACAATCATCAATTTCTCCTTCAACGGGTCAAAAGCTTACTATTGTCACTATATTTAGTAGAACGATTCATCCTTCATTAGCAATTCTTGTAATGATGCAATGATGCATGCATAGATCTTGATGAGCTTGTAGTAATATCTAGTATACCCCAATAATGCACAAATTTCATGTCGTGTTTCAAGCACCTCCAAATGCAATATAACCGCAACATTTATTGGATCCACAAGCATCCCATCTTTGCAAATTGTATGACCCAATAATTTTCCCAAAAAGGTTCATAAAAGTACACTTTTTAAGATGAGTGCACTACTTGACTACTTATATCTCTGAAGAATTCAGTGCAAGGAGTCTATATGTTCCACCACCATTCCATAGACTATCTAGTCCTCCAAATACACTTATAAGCAATCATGTTACACCCCGGAATTTGTATAGTTACTATTCTAGTAATGCTTAGAGCATTTTGATTGTAAGGAAGGTTTTGAATGAATAAAATGTGATTGAACCTTGTTATCAATTTGAGAATCTGTTTACATGTTATGATTGGCTCATTCTGTATTCTTGATTGATGTTATTCTTGGATAAGCAATGAATAGAGGAAAGTAATTAGTCTTGTTTTATATATTTGATTTATATATACTGCAAATATTGTGAGCAATTGACTGCCATGGATGCAGGAACAGGAACTATTCCTCCAGGTGGAGGGGAAACATCACTCGGGAGAGGAACTTGGTCGGCTAACCGGTAAAGTTGATCATATGAGCATACACACACTTCACTGAGGGTTTTGGGAACTGAGTCAGATTGAGTTGTCATGATAAGTCATCCTTAGGCTTAGGAGTTTCTGATTACTTCTTTATGCTTTATGAGTGGTGTTACTTGATTGACTGACTTACTGTGAAATGTGAACTAATAAGTTATTCTGATGCCTGGAATTTACAATTAAATGTATATATACATGTTTGTGCAATTACGTATATTAAAGGTACTCCGACTGGCCTATAATACACGTAATTGGATAATTGAATATAAACATGTATAGATATGTTTAAGTGTAAATATGGATATGTTTATTAATATATTTAATATAGATATTATTATAGTTTTACCGATAATATAATATATTGATATATCTATTGTAATATTCGAATATTATATAGATATATTTATATATTTAAATAAAGGTAAATTAAAACTATAATAAGTTATATTAAATATAATACAAAATATATTAATAACATTCTAATATATATAAATTAAAATGACTATGCCTTGGTAAATAATGGAAATGGACTTATATAGTCATTTGGTAATTATTTGCATTTACCATATTGAATAAAGGTATTTTGAAATTTATTCACCATTGGAAATACATGGAAAATATTGAAGGAAATTTAAATGTTGAAACTATAGACTTTAAATGATTTGAAATCAGAAGTTTTTAAAAGAGCTGAAAATCGCGGATTTCTTCACGGGAAGAAATCGCGCGACTGTTTGAGCTGGAAATACATGAAAAATGGTGAGGAAGAAGCCGCGCCCAGCTCGCATGCTTTGGACCTGGTCGTGGATGCTGAAACGCCACCATTTTGGGACGCGTGGGTAGAAGGAGGCCAAATGTCTGTGTGTAACCCTTGACGTTTTCGACAGTGAACTTCAAACACCATTTGTTCATACAGTCCGCCATTTTTGAGGGCATTTTTGATGATTACGCCTGTACGTGGCTGCTTTACGAAATTACCATGTGAGAGTTGAAGCATTCTTCGAAAATAAGGTTGATTCATCACTTAATTTTGCTGAGTGTCTAGTTATTTGTTTGCCACTACACATTTTGACAATGTCAATAGGAGAGGTGTTGAATTCTCATGCCTACAATGTAGTAAACATGAGAATTCGAAACCTATATAAGAGGTTGCTCCCATTATTATTTTTACACCACTTTCCTATCTGCATTTGCAATTACGAATTTCATTGCTGTTTGCATTTTTTGTGAGTTGCAATCCCTCTTTGTTGTTGAGTGCTGTGAGAGCCATATTTCACCATCATTGTTGTTTGCATTTTCTGTGAGTTGCAATCCATCATTGCTGTTTAGAGTTGTGAGAGCCATATACAATTTTGCTGAGAGCCATATATCATCTTGCTGTGACTGTATTGCTGAGAGCAACATTCCCTCATTACCAAACTACATTTACCTGAGAGTTATACTTGTTCATGCTGTGAGAAGTAGCTGGTAAAGGCTGTGAAGGACGGTGGAGGAAGAGCTGAAGCTACCGATCGAACTCATTTCGCAGCAAGGGAATCAGGCATGAGAAATGTCTTTTTAGAATTTCTGTCGATTGAATTGAAAATGAGTATATTTGCTTGCTTTGAATATGCTTTGCATTATGTTATGAAATAGGAACGGAAGATGTTAGAAGGTCTCTGTTTTCTAAGGAATGATGTTGGAATGAAATAGTTTAATTTCATTAGAAAAGGCTTATTGAATTAAGGAATACTTGTTTCATAGAGAAATCATGTTATGTTAGAAATAGCTTAAGAGCTTGTTGAATTGGAAATAGCTTAAAAGCTTGTTGAAATGAAATAGTTTGATTTCATAGGAAAGTTTGAAAAGGAATAGCATAAAAGGGAAATGTTTGATTACTTTTAATAGAAGTATATTATGTTTTGTATTACTTGAATACTACTTGAACTCCTTAAATAAAGGAAATGGGACTAGTTATTTAATACTAGAACGAGGGTGGATTCAGTACCAAGGTAGTCTAAAGCTTTAGAGTTAAATAGGTTAACTAGAGAAAGCTATGTACTCCATGGATAAAGATTTCCATGTTAGGAGGTACCAGAGGGACCCTTTGTTGACTGTATTCCATTTCCTGTTTAAGTAGTTGAAGTAGGAAGTCTAGGGTGATTGACTACCCACGGCAAGGACTCAACCTACGCGTAGGATAAGGCAGCCTTAAGTCAAACTGAACCTGACTTAGTGCAAGTGATAGATGACCGTCAGTTTAAGTACTACCGAAATGCTTTGGCCAAAGTAGTGTAGTATACCTAACGTCCACTTAGACTGTGAGACGAATTACACTGTCAGTTCACAGTAATCCAGGTTACATGCTAGATTGAGATTGTGAGGGCACAATGATTTAGTTATGTAGGATTACACGCTATACTCAGTTGGTCATACAGAATTGGTTACCCAACCAATCTCTTCGTAGAAGGGAGGGCCGTCTACTTAACAGTAAACGTGCGGGGGATCGCAATATAAGTCTGTGGTTGGTGGAAAAGCACCTGAGTGATGTTTCTCCTCCACGGTAGACTTCTAATGAACCAAGGTTTGAAAGGGAAGATCCTGGACAGTCTTATTCCTATTTGCTCAAAAGCTTCCGAGCTATGTTTGAAACTTGTAAGATTCTTACCTTGCTTTTTATTTGAAAGAAAAGTAATCATGAAAGTGTACTCTGTTATTTACTTGGAAAATAGAACAATGATGTATTGTGTCATTTATTTCTTTATGATGAAATGTTCAATTAGAATGAAAAGAAAAGTTATTTACTTTGTCATTTAACTGTATTTCCTTGTATCTTATTAGTGAAAGTAGAAAAATTTTGTTTACCCGGTTTTGGGGTTGTTACAAATCATGAATAAAATCTTTGAATGCATTGAATATAGCATGCAAGAATATAAGAGGCACGTTCTTTAATCCAAATGGCATCACATTATAGACAAAGTTGCCCCACTCTTTTACAAAATTTATCTTTGCTTCATACTCACCCTCAATCTACACTTGATCATAACCTTAAAAATCCATTTGAAAATGTCTACACTTCCCAACCTACTACTCTTTCCAAAATTTCTTCAATAAATGTAGGAAATGGATTTATTATAAATTTATACATGTCTCATTTAGCACTCTTTAGTCAACACAAATTTTGATGCCCATCCTTTTTAAAGAGATAACCATGGAGCTAATCCATTCAAACCCATCTCTTAGAAAAATGACTCCAATTTCCAACATTTTATCTATTCTTCCTTCCCTTTTAGTTTGAGTTTGGGATTTAGCCTATATGGTCTCTTCTTTATCAATTTAACACCAATCTTTAGTTTGATATGCATCTTCCCCTTGAGAAAAAATCTCCATATTCACAAAATAACTCAAAGGCACGCACGAGGTCTTCCTTCTTCCAATAATCCCTAATAATGACCATCTTTGGTGCATCTTTGGTTCCAATATTGACTTGAACTATCTTGAGTAGTTGGTTATAGTATATGCCATCTTGCCTTCATTGGTGTCTTCTACCAATTTCTTCCCTCAATTGTTTATTTTTTTAGTTAGCACAACTTATCCTCCTCATCCTCACTATTGGTTTGAGCATCTATATTTTGTAGAATTTTTTTGGCATAAGTTTCCATACAATAGTTAGCTTCCTTTTTTTGGCCATTCTTGTCTCTCCTTATACAATTTAGTGACTTCGTCCCCAAGTCTTCCTCATCAAATAACTATTGAAGCACCAAAGATGGGTCACCAAGAATCTTATGCAATGTATCAACAATCTTAGCCTAATCCCTATATAAGGCAGCCCATAAATTGATGATAGCTAGATGAATGATGGGCACAAGATCCTTAAGTTGACATGTTAGTTGAAAGTATATTTTTAGTTGCTTCTATCTTGAAATCTATCAATGCGTCTCCTTGTGGACTTATGTAATGTTCCCCCTTAAATTTCTTGAAATTTTGACATAATGAAACCAGCACCAAACCACTAATTAGTGTTACCAACAAATACAAATCAGCTTGTAAAGTAACTCTCACCAAGAATGTTCACCAAGATCCCAGTGTGGGCGAGGTGATAACATATGGTTAGGGGATCGTTGGCAACAATCTGAACTGAAAGTACATTCATCTGCTAATGGCAGGCATCCACAAGCAATGGGGATACTCCACTTATTCAATGGGAGAGATTATTACAAAATATAAGCGGCAAACCAACCATGAATCCTCACTTTCACTTATTCAACGGGAGGAAATTATTCCACACTACCACTTATTTTGTGGGGGGAATTATCAATAATAAAGATATTTATTTTAAACTCAACCACTTCTTCGTGGGAGTGAAAACAAACATAAACTTGCAGCAATAATAAAATAACAGTTGTTAGTACTACTAACTAGCTTTACAATAAATGTAATTCAACTGCAAAACTTAAACATATGCTTCCAAAATCCTCAAAAAGTTAGAGTAGTAATTCTCTAATAGTTACAATGCCACAATGATATCAATATGAAGCTCAAACCAGCATTATACTAAATTTCACTAAGTCTGATTAGAAACAATATAAACAGAATATAACAGAATATCAGACCAGCATAGAAGAAAATCACCAATATGAACGCTACTCCTTCAATTCAACTCTAGAGGTCTTCAAACAACAGTCAATAAAAGACCCTAAACATGGTGTCCACCTTTCCAAGAGAAATCGAGCCAAAACCAGCAAAGAACAGAAGGCACGATTTTCTATGCAAGCCAAGAATGGTACGACCTCCTCAAGGAGGTCAATTTGCCTCCAAAAATAAGAAACTCAACAATAA
Organism: Sequoiadendron giganteum; assembly: GCA_007115665.2. Taxonomy (NCBI): domain Eukaryota; kingdom Viridiplantae; phylum Streptophyta; class Pinopsida; order Cupressales; family Cupressaceae; genus Sequoiadendron; species Sequoiadendron giganteum. The sequence continues at coordinate 397,960,504 of CM021101.1, read as the reverse complement.
ATTCCGAAAAATTCTCACAACTAGGCGCCCTCCACAATAGAACAGCATGAGCTAATACCCAGAACAAGAATAAAATCGATGGCGAAGCTACCAGCAGAAAACCACTTCAGCCATGATGTTTAGCAGCACAAATAAACAAGTTATATAGCAGCAACCTATTTATAGATTTCAGAAATTATGCCCAATCTGCACTTCTGTGTGAAGCACAGTCCCAGTTAACCACCTAAGAAGCCATAGTTTCAGGCCCGAAGGATGGATTGATTTGCTAAGCTTCCCCTTAGCCAGGTTTTGGATTCAATCCAGCAGCATAACTTTACCATAAAATTCCAACACAATCAGCTCTCCACAAAGCATCAATATATAAGCTTCAGTTGGGCAAATGAATCAACTGTAACTCCCACAAAGAAAACTCTTCATCTTCCACAAGGGGATGCCCAACTCCTCAAAGCTCTTTTAAAAAATATTAAAAATACTTTATTATCACCTCCCTAGGTGTCCACTTTAAAATTGCAACAATAAAACATTTAAATAAACATTAAATGCTCAAGTGGTTGAACCTTTAATGTCCCCATCTTTAAAATGACTTGAAGTCATTAAGCCTAGGCATGGGGTACAGCTTCAAAACATAAAATTGACTAAGTCTGGAACTCAGTCCAAGGAGGGATAGAAGTCAAAGCCAAAACCAACGCTCAAACTAATTCTACCAAAAATAGAATGATGACCTGAGTTGAGTCAAGTTGGAGATGATGCCACTGCCACAAATAGACTTACTAAAAATACCAAATGCCAAAAATAGTAAGTCTACTTCAAACTCAATAGAAAGCCAAACTGATCAGCCACACAGCCCAAAATAGAAATGTGAACTGCACATGATTGAACCGCTTCTAGAATGATACTGCTATAAATAGATTTACCAAAAATAGCAAACTGCTATAAATAGTAAGTTTGTAAAGCTTCATCTAAACATCAACTGAGCAGTAATCATGACTTATTATAAATAGTAAGTGTTTCCAAATGCCTTCTTAGCACAAACCGGGAAACCAACATGACTATCAGATGCAGATGCATGTTACACCATTTTGAAGCTCTCCAAAAACCCAGAAAGCTCCACTAGACATGCATCAAAAACTCTCGCATGCAAGCCCTCAAAACTGCATCTGAAACCTCCTACAAAATAGGAAACCCTAATTTCCAATTTTGCTTAGCCTACTAGTTTCCGGAAATAGGCTAAATCCAATTGAAGAGCGTAGGGCTAAATTGGGGACATTACAGTCCACCCTTCCCAAAATTGCTTGTCCTCAAGCAATGCCGCCACACTCCAAGAAAACAATTTGATCCTTACTATGCCAAGTAGGATCCCAGGGTCCCAAATCCATCTCTGTAAAGACCCACCACGCTAATACTGCACCACACTGATCACACAAACATAACCAATATTCCAATACTGCTTTGTCCTCCTTTGCAATCCCAAAAGATTTCCAGACATGTGGCGTAAACTAAAAGACCAGGAGAAGCTAAAAACAAAATCTTGCAGCATCACATACCGCAAAGTCTTTGAGGAGTTAATATCATCAATGCCAATGATTAACATCATTTGAAGCACAAGGAAAATTGATCTAAGCAACTCAAAATTATTTTCATCAGCAAAACTCCTCAAAGCATCAAATAGAGTCACAACAACAAAGGTGACTCCAACAAGGATATTTGCAAAGAAAGAAGCAACTCTTTGCAGATACATAACATCGTCATCCTCAAAACTCTTCAAGGATGTACAATGCCTTCTCTGGACATTACAAACATAGTCAAGAAGACACTTGAAAACTTTCACAATCCTTTCTCCAAAAGTCTCAGAATGACAAACCAAGACAGTCCAAGGTTCGCTGCCCCGAACAAAAGTACAAGAGAATGTGTGCAAATAACCACTGGGAAGAGCTCGAACTCTATCCAATAACTAATTTTGATCTGTCCTTCCCTCTATTTCTCCCATTTGAAGCCAAAAATCATCTCTGGAAAGAGATTGTGAAGTGAAAGAATAAGTGTACCAGCTGCCCACCAAGTCAATAATGAATGACTCAACATCAGATTCAAGAGAAATCAGCATGCTGGGAAAGGAACAACAGCTGCAATACTGAAAATCTTCATCCATTTTGACAATTTTGATCATATTTAAAGCTGGAATCACCCACTCTAGCAACACAATCATAGCAAAGACCCATTCTTTGCTGCCATTTCCTCTCCAAGCCACCAATAGATGATCAAATATAACCATCAAATGGTTGATTAAGAAGGTAACAGCATATATAGAACATAGATTTTGACACTTATCACTCCAACTTACCTTCTTTTCACACATGATAGTCTTCATTAGAACATGCTGAGAATCCCCTTCTCCAAGAAAATTCAAATACCAATTGATGCCAAGATCCCAAATCATCAACATTGAAGAACCATTTCTCAAACGGAAAACTGCTCTTAATTGGACCCTCTAATTCATATGTTCCATCTGAATTGGCACTTCTTGAAACTCCAAGAAGTACTCGACAAATCTAAATTCAAAATCCAGAGTCATGAACTGCTGGAGAGATTCAATGAATCCTTCATCAATCTCAATTCTGAAATCAGTTATTCTTAAGGAGGCTGGTGCAAACATAAAATCTGGCATAAATCTAACCAACATCCTCATCAAGAATTGGATAAATTCTTCATCAAAATGCCAAGCAATTCTTTGTTGTTGATCAAGAAGAATTTCTTCATCCCTTCTAGTTTCTGGATTTCCCATTTCCTGCAAAAATAATGAACTAGGAGCAGAAGTAGGTTCATCTTTATGCATCAATTCCTCAGTGCCAAAATAACTTCTTCCTTCAATAGTTCGTGAAGATCTTCCCTCACCATTTTCAAAGAGAGCCACAAGCACCTTCTTCATACAAAGGATTATCAAAGGCCTGAAAAACTTGTTGATGAGAATTTGAATGCTCATGTCTCTCAAGGCAGCATTCCAAGTCAAATGTTTCTTGTATGAGATCAAGCTCATCAAGAATTTTTTGAATCTCCTTAGCTCTCCCTTTGTTTTCTTGTTCCCATGAAAGTTGAACAGAAGAAATCTGATTCTATGCTACTAATAAAGCCTCATGCACTTCTTGCAATTTGGCTTTAGTTTGCTCATTCCACTCCAACACCTTCTCAGCAAGTTTAGCAACTTTGTCTTTATCACGAATGATGAACATTGTAACAACCCCATCCTTGGGTAATTAAAAAATTTCCAACATTTCACTTAGAACATATAAAAGTAACAAGTAGCGAAGACATTACAATAAAATTCTTTCTTTCTTCATTGATAAATATATGCGAGTTACAATATATATTTCCACATAAATTCCATTTTCATTGCAAATATAAATCACAGTATAAAAGTAAAACAATTACATACATAGCTCATAAACTTTTTGCACAAATAGTAGTAAGACGGTCCAGGTTCCCTTCCTTTCAAATCTTGGTGTATCTGTCGCCTGCTATGGAGGAGAAACATCACTCAGGCGCTTTTCCGCCAACCACGGACTAATAATGCGGTCCCCCACACATCTATCATTCGATAGATGGCCCTCCCTTCGAACGAAGAGATTGGTAGAGTATCCGGCTGCGACAACCCAACTGAGCATAGTGTTGTGTCCTATACATCTAAAACTTGCTATTTCACAATCCCGAACTAGCATGAAGGATCACAATGAACTAACAGTGTAGTCTCAACTATCTCACATCTAAGTGGATGTCGTACATTTCCCTACTTTGGCCAAATTATTCTCATTCAGTACTTCAAATGAAGGTCATCTATCATATACACTATCCAGGGCCGATTTGACTTAAGGCTATCTTACACTACGCATAGGTATCGTCCTTTACTTTTGGATAATCTTTTATCCCAGACTAACCTACAACATTTTTCTAAGAAATTTACATAAGATAGGTATATCCTGTTTCAGATTACCTACCTTTAGACATTCTACTTCAAATAGTTACATAAGGGAGGTATATCCTGTTTCAGACAACCTACCTTCAAACAATCTACTTAGAAACGAAACAATCTACAAGGGTCTTATACCATTCCTCCTAATCAGGAAACCTTTATCCTAGGAGTACTTTAGCTTACCTCAGTTATCCCTATAACTTAAGCTGAAAAGACCTTACTAGACCGCTATCTTCATTTCATTCCTAGTATCTAGTATTTACTTCACACATATTCTCCTTAAATGGAGATCAATCAGTATAGGATACTTACACACAATTGCAATTCATCCAATCACATTCCCTGATATCTAAAATCCCTTTCTTAAATGAAATGAAATAACAGTTTCCCCTTTTCCCATATATTTAAATTGCACATAGGACATTCCCTTAAAATGCGATCAAGCCATTCCTTTTAAAATGTAGACAAACCATTCCCTTTGGTCTATGCAGTTATAAAAAGGAAATAGAATTTCTCTTTTACTTGATAGGTCTACTTATACTATTATACATATTAATGCACAAGTAAACATGTAGTTTCATCTAATTACAAACTAAAACAGAGATATTAAGAAATAACTCTCATGCCTGTTTCCTTTAGCTGGCCTCCTTGCTGCTTGTGAATGCTTCTAATTCTGTTAGTAGCAGTCTAGCAGCTCCTTTCTTTAATTAACCTAACTCTCTTACTGTTCCTTTCAGATTCTAATCTCAGAATGGCTGGAGTATATTTCCTGGTAATGCTAGTTACAACTTCTCTCAAATCTAAATTCTACTGCAGGTATGTATATGTATGTTTGCAGCATATAATATTCACAAGCTTGACAAAATGGCAATGGTGAATTGTGGCTCTCTAAAATAAATTCGGAATTGGCAATGGCAAGATGTGAATTGGTAAAAATGACAAGGAGAAGAGCTCAATTTATAGGATTCAGATTCTCATGCCATGCTGCAATTTTGGCATGAGAATCGACACCTCCCTTATTTGAAAATGTCAACCTTGCTGTGGCAGTAGTATAGTTATTTACTCAGCAAATTCAAGGTGAGTCGACCTTCATTCAGGAAGAATATTTCAAACCTCACATGGCAAAATGCTGTTGAGTGACACCTACAGGCGTCCTCAGCAATGGTATCCAAAAGGGCGGATTTAACATTCATTGCAAGAAAACATCTTTGCATAATGCGCCCCACCTGGCCTAAACTTCAAGCCCCCTCATGCATTCACAGTATGGTGGATTTACAAATCACGACCTGGTCTCCCTGTGCGCGCGTATTTGCAGCAGCGCGATTTCCTTTTTTTTTTTTTCATCTTTTAAAAGTTTGACCTTTGCAAACAGGAAATATTTGAAAATGGCGTATCTTTCCCTACTTTTCCACGATGAAAGGAATTCGCAAATCATAGCTTTATTTCCATGTTATAAAAATATTTGATAATCACCACATGACTTTCAATGTTAAGTCTTTTATTTCCCCATGGTATATTTTATACGATTTTTACCAAATGGCTAAGAAAGCTAAATCATTTATTTTCTCATGGTAAATTTTACATGTTATTTACCAAGTGACTATAGAAATCTAAGTCTTTTATTTCCCAAGATTTTATATTTAAAATATAAATAAATTCTAATATACATATATAGTCTATTTATAGTTTTATTTCTCCATAAAATAAATATATATATTTAAATGTTTAATATTTAAATATACAAATATATATCTATATATTTATTTTGGTAAGACTATAATAACTTATATATTTATATAATATTAAATATATATATATTTTTATCTATATATATTTACATATACCTATTTGCATACAAATCATTCAAATACGTATATTGCGAGCCAGTCAACATACTTTCAATATACCTATTTGTGCAAATATGTGTATATAAGTTTAACTGTAAATTCAAGACAATATTATAATGTTATAATAAAACATCATAGATAGCATGTATATGTTTATAGATGTGTATAATCCATTTATACCATCATGTGTATGTATCTGTATGTACGCCATGTCGACACAGGCGTATGGCATGATAATTGCCCAACACACGTCTGTATCGCCATGTCATACATATTGATACATACATATGAGCGATACATGTATACACATATACATCCTGCCCATGTTCACATATCAATTCATGTTCCACATTCAAGGTCTCAGAACAGAAAGTCAGGATAACAAGTAACACCACTCACAAAGCACAAAGAAGTAATCCAAAACTCCTAAGCCTAAGGATGACTTATCAAGATAAACCTATTTGACTCAGTTCCTCTAAACCCTTTGTGAAGTGTGTGAATGCTCAACTGATTTACTTTACTGGTTACCCGACCAAGCCCCTCTCCCGAGTGATGTTTCCCCTCCGCTTGGAGGAATGGTTCATGTTCCTGCACCCATAGACATTCAATCTCGGCAGTTACTTGTTCACAACATTAATAGTATACAAAACATCTTAAGTTAGAATATTCATTACTCAATAACTATGCATGCAACATTCTTCAAGGATAACATCGATAGAAGTAGCATAAAATGAGACATTCATTAAATGGAACACATTCATTTTCATAACAAAAACACATTTTATTCATCTTAATGATTCAAACATTACAATCAATTGCCCTATGCAATAGTAGCTATACAATCGGGGTGTAACAAGCACAAGACTTGATTTGAATTCTTGCAAGGCATTTTTAATAGACTTCATATCAGCAATAGAAATGTAGCATATATCTACATCTTTGGGTACATCATTAATTAAATCTTCTATTAGTCAATGAATATCATCAAGTTTGGATAAAACTTGAATTTCCTTTTTGATAGTTAATGAACTTGTGTTGCACTCCTCATGATCAAGTTGAGATGATGCAGTGCTTCTTTGATGTACAAAGATGTCCAAAATCTTTTCAGCTATACTCCTCATTTTGACACGCATCTGATGTACACTTTTCATCATCTCATTTAAGGTATCTCTCAATTCATTAGTTTTCTGCCTCAGCTTGGCTTCTAGTGAAGAAAATTCTGTTTTGTGATCACTAGAAGAAGTTTCCTCATTGCTGTCCTTAATGCATGAATCAGCATTTGTTATGGAAGAATTTCCCACTTCTTCTTCCTGTTGACGGGTGTTTTATGACCGCACCAACACGGAATAAAGTTTCCAACGGTCACTCTATCCTCTCTTGATCAAAGTATTTTGCATGCTAAGGTTGCGTGAAAGATCATGCGTTCAACTCCAAGGTTCCTTATGCAAGGGGATAGCCTCAGTTGGTTTGATGTGAATATGCTGGGTATTCCAAGGGGACTTACGCAATTGTTCAACTTTTGAAGCAATCAAGACGCGAATGATTTTACGATGATGCTCTGATTCCTAGACTAACCGGGAAAATGTTGAATTTAAAAGGAATAAGGGTAGGGATTCTATAGTCTACTCCTAAAGGTGGAATACGAGGATCAACTTTAACAAGCTTCGAACCAGACTTTGCTTCGCCTCCCTTCGAACAACTTCTACAAAATTGGTGCAATCTTCAAAGGATGAGAAAGGTGTTCAAATTGTGACACAACATGCACATACCATCACAACAATGCACATGGACATATGAACCACAATCGAAGTTTAGTGCCAATACTCCAGTCGACCACGCAAGGCGAACTCACCGTCAGCGAGCCCGCTAGTGGTACGGATGAAAGAAACTTGCTTAAATCAAACCACGCATTCCACGGCTAACAACCACTTGCATGAAATAAAAGTCTACTTTACTCTATCTACTTGAATCGGAAAGACGAAAAAGCCTTACTAGCTACTCACAATAAAAGATAGAACCACCATGCAATGATAAACCTTTGTATTATGAGAGTTTTCCACAACAACCTCTTACAAAACTTTCAAAGGGAAAGCTTTCTTTCCTTTTCAAACTAAGCTAACTCTCTATCTATTCTAACTTCTATCTTCTATACTCTCTGATCTCTTGATCTAATCTAATCTTATTACAAATGAGGGGGGATGCCCCTTTTATAGTTGGCCCAGTCCAACGGATGGCTTAGATTCAATTACAATGAAGGGCTCAGATTGAGCCACATATGCCCTAATTAGGGTTTTTGCCCTAAAAACCACCACAAAGAGGAGTGGGTAATAAATGCACAGAAGATTCTTCACTCCCCTGCAGGAACCATAATGAGCAATTAATGCCCATCACCATCTTCTAGAAGGTTCTCGCCCAGAAACGCGTTCCCACTGTTTTGCCTGCCAATTTTGTTGCGCTAGGAGGAGGCAAGCACACAACAACGCTCAGTTCGAACCCTCCTTGCAAAAAAAATTTCTCCGTTAAGTCCTCTTGTTGCTTTAATTCCTGGACGTACTTCTTCCTCGTAACTTTCATATTTCTCTAGCCCATTGCCTTGGGCGCATTTGGCCTCTTTTGCATCACGTTCTTAATGCCTTAGACAAATCTTCACTGTCGTTTCCCTTTTCCAAAGTTGTAACGTTGTCCAACTTCATCACCTCAAGCCCTCACGCTCTGGCTCCAGTGTTCATCTTGCAAAACAGAAAGAAGAGCATCAGAACACTTATGATATAAATTCACTTTACTTACCTAATTTCCATGTTCTGATTGATTGATCTCCGGATGTGATAGAGTTCATCATTTTTCTAGCAAACTTTCATCATGGGCACATTGTGTTCATTTCATGAGGTCTTCTTCAAGGGCGCATCCACCACCTCGTGCCTGGAGTTTGTGCCTTAGAAAATATTTCACCTTGAGGACGCACCTGAATGCTTTATGTTTGAGCTTCATTTCATCTTCAAATTCTTCCATGCCTTAGACAAATTTCATCTCTACCCTGTGAGTGTATTTGACCCCTTGAGCTTTATTTTACCTGTTTATGCCTTAGGCAATTTTATCTGTTTTATAAATTTCATCCACTATAATCTACGTGCTCATTTTGACATCCCAAGCCAAGGCATATTTTTGTAAAAATATTTCTCTACCTTAGAAAATTTATTTTCGCCTAGGAAATTCATCAACAGGTGCCAAGCTAAAATCTCTGCCGAAAAATCTTGAGAGAGGTGTGGAAAATTTTAAAATCATCTCCCAGTGGGAAATGTCCAATGCCCAGAAGAAATTTCCCCTCAAAAATCATCATTTTCATGTGTATCCAAACGAAGGGGTAAGTTTAATTTTTATTATTTTTGAAAAATAATAAAAATTGCTAAGGTTGATTCCATTTTATTCTGGACGTATTCCACACCTACAGTCTTCAATTTTCATGCCTTGGCATTTTTCTTGCTTCCCTGAAGAAACTCTCTTCCTGCTTACGGGCACAACTCACCTTGCACTTCGAAAATTTAATATTACCTCCCCCTTAGGCGTATTTCTCACTTTACTTTAGGAAATGCCTTAGAAAATTTTAAAACTTTGTTAACTCACCTTGGGCGCATTTCCTAACACATGCTTCCATTTATCTCTTAAGCATTTTCCATGCCTTAGAATTTTACCTTACCTCATCCACAAACAAGGGCGCATTTAGGGGTGTGAGAAGGAACTTTTCATGCTAAAAAATTTCTTCAATCTTTATTCAACTTGCCAAGGGCGCATCTGGAGAGGTCAACTACTATTTTACCTTGCCTTAAAAAATTTCTCTAGCTGCCTACACAAGCTGGGCGTATTTAGGGAGTTGTAGTTTTCATTTTCCTTGCCTTAGGTAAATTTTCACCCTCACATCACCTCGGGCGCATTTACCACTCTATGCTTTTGTTTTCTTGCCTTAGGCAAATTTCTATTTGCCATACTCCAACTTTCCCACCGTGGGCGCATTTGAAGGTGTTCACTTCCATTTTATAACTTAGAAACTTTTCAAACCTCTTGGGCACATTTGACCCCATGAGCCTCCATTTTTGATGCCTCGGAAACCCTGAGTTGCTTCATGCTCATGCACGCATCTAGAGGGGTGAGCTTTTGCTTTGCAACACTTAGAAATATTTTATCATCATTTCTCTTGCTGGGCGCATTTGCTATGTTCTTCAGATTTCCAGCCTTAGAAAATATTCTTCAACTCATAACCCTTGCTAGGCGCATTTTAGAGGTGACACTTTCATTTTATCTATGCCTTGGACAAATTTTTGAGCCACCCTATTAGCTTGGGCGCATTTCAGCTAGTGAGGTTTCATTTCCCTCACACTTAGAAACCTTTTAAGTCACTTCCTCCTTCTTATCAGCTTGGGCGCACTTGAGGCCATGTGCTGCAATTTGCATAACTTAGAAACTTCTTCATCCCACTTCCCTTGCTTAGGGCGCATTTAAAGGGTTCTACTTCTATTTTTTTATAGAAATTTTTGAAGGCTCCACCCATTTCTCTTTGGGCGCATTTGGGGGTGTGAGTTTTCATTTTCAACGCCTTAGCACCTTTTCATGCCTTCTATCTCAACTTGGGTGCCTTTTGGGGGACCTACTTTTATTTTCCATACTTATAAATTCTCTCAAGTTCTCCTTCCCTCCTGGGCGCATTTGAGACCCCTTGCTTTTATTTTCAACACTTAAGACATATTTTGAGTGGCTCTCACCTCAAGGGCGCATTTCTACCCTTGAGCTTCCATGTGATGCCTTAGAAATTATTTAAACACCTCCTTGCATGATGGGCGCATTTCATAGGTGGAGCTCTCATCCTCACAACTTAGAATCCTTTATGCCTCTGCTACCTCAACTTGCTAAGGGCGCATTTTGAAGCTGGTGCTTCAAGTTTGTTCATGCCTTAGAAACTTTTTCCCTTGCCTCTTCTATGACTTGGGCGCATTTGAGAGGGGAGGAGGAAATTTTAACACTTAAAAACATTTTCATTCTCTTCTTAGACTTGGGCGCATTTCACCTACCCTCATGCCAGTTTCAATTTGTGGACTTAGAAATTTCAATGCCTTCAGCTACCTCTTGCCACTCCATTTTTAGTAATTTTTGAAGAAGTATGACTCCTCATGGCTTCCACCTTCTGACTCTGGAGCTGGCGTGGTATGCCTCCTATGGCCCTGCTACCCTATTTATACCTGTTGCCCAAGCTCATCTGCTATTTTTAGCAAACTCTAAAATTGCTTGACTTCTACAACTCCGTTTGACTTGAATTTTTCACCACGTGGTCCTCATCACTTGATGAACCTGTTCACACCTGCCCCTCACTCTGACTTGCTATTTATAGCCAAATTATGAGACGACTTACTATAAATAGTAGGTTCTTGGATTGCGCCCAAATTTTACCAGTGGATTGCCAGAAGGATGTTGATTGTGATGGGATATCTTCGTTTTTCGAAATTCTGGCTTTTTACCCCTCTTTTTAGGCATCGAATTTGGAAACCCTAATTGAACCTGCATGTGCCTCGAATGATTTTCGTTTGACTTGATTTTTGCTGCATGTTGCTCTGCTTGCTGAACTGAAGTGTCGGGTGGTTGCTGAGGTGAACTTGCTATTTATAGTAAGTGTCTAAAAAAGTGATCAACCGACTGCTGGATGAATTTGTATGTCATACTACCCGGGGGATCTCAAAAAACCCAGAAAAACCCAGGTAACTGGTCTGCATGCATGCACTGGCTAAAAATAGCAAGTTTTTGAAACATGATCTCCCCTGCTTGCATGTCATATCATTGCGAAGCTCTCGAAAAACCCATAAGGAATTTCCTGACATGCAATGAAAAATTCTGCATGCAAACCCTAAAATTAGCTCTTGAAGCCTGAATTGTTGAAAGTTATCGTCCTGACTTGCATGTTACATCATTACGAAGGTCTTGAAAAACCCAGATACATTCTCCAGACATGCATCTGAAAAGCATATGTGCGAACCCTGATAATGGCGCTTGAAGCCGAAACTGCTAAAAATAGCAAGTTGTCAGAATTTGTTCAAAATTTGTGTGTGAGCACCTGGAGGTTCCCTAAATGTGATGGAACAGTCGGAATTCCAAAATCCTGATAAAACGGTCCCAGATTGAGTACTTACTAAAAATAGTAAGTTGTCAAAACTCAGTGAAAATTTAGTGGGACTCTGCCTGAAGCGTTGTGATCACAGTACTAAGCTCTGATCTCACTTTGATAACTCAGTTTGACCTTTAAAAAGCCTGAAGAGTGAAAACCCTAATTTCACAGACTCACTTCAGACTTGGCCAAAATTTCAACTTAGGTCAAATACGGAGACATCCCCGGAAGGACAAAAGATCAGAGAGAGACACAAAACAAAAGTCAAAAGACCAAAATGGAGCAAAAATTTAGGGGGTCCTCCTGAATTTTGAAGATGTAGAAGAAATTCATTAGCTGTTAGGATATCATCAATTGAAGACATTTTCTAAGATTCTGTGGATTCAATTCTTGAAGTTTCATCTTGAGTCTCCTTAACTAATATTGACTCTCTGCTCTCCATTGTAGGAGGCATGGATTCCTCCCAAGACTCCACAATTTTCGTTACCACATTACATTCTTCTTCGGTCTCTGAGACTATTGTGGTCAGATTGCATTCTTCCTTAGAATGCATGGACACTTCTTGTGTCTCCATAGTAGATATTGTCTCATTGCACTCTTCTGTAGAATGTATGGACAAATGTATTTTTGTACATACCCCTTGAACATCTGTTACGAAATCAAAGGGATTCCAACTTTCATTCCCCTCTTCAGCATCAGAATTCTCCTCTTCGTTCTCAGCAGTCTTCATCAAAAGAGGCTTCAACTTTTCTTCACATCGATGAAACAATCCTTGGATCAAAATTCCAACAATAGGAGAAATCTTCTCTTCTTGCTCATATGCGTCCAAGAGAAGAGATTGGACATTTGGAGGAATGATTTCAACTTCATTAATTGTCAAAACAAGGATATTTATGACAGCAGCAAATACTTCCTCCTCTTGCTCACTCCACGTTGAATTGAAGAGATAATGGAACAGGTGATATATTTGGTTTTGCATGTCCAAGTCTATTAGCAGCAAACTTGTTCTGAGCATAGAGAATGTCTTTACTATGGTAGCTCTTCTTGGAAAAAGACTGCTACCCGTTTCATCTAGATCTTGGAAACTTTCAACAATCAAATGCAGCATTTTCTTCATGGTATCATCATCATAAGGCATCATTGGTGCCAGGATCCTCATCATTTCACTAAGACAAGAAGTAATCAACAGATTAATGTCTTCGTCAAGATACTTCAACCAATAAGGTTGATTCATGGAAATCATTGCAAGTATTAATGCCTTTTTGATTATTTTTGAAGGCGATTGTTTCACCCTACTCAAACATTGTTCAAACGTATGAAGAACACTTGCTTCTTCTTCCATTGACCGACAATCCTCATTCAGCCTTTTTCCCACAATGTATAAAGATCTCGCCAAATCTTTCTCTTCATCTGAAACCATAACTCGCACTGGCAAGACTCGGTTTCTTAAAACCTCTGAAAAGGATGTCAACTTCAAAAACTTTGAAGCTGAAACTAAACTTTGTTCTGCTTTTTGATGTAGTATCGGTTTTCCCTGTCACACTTCTGACAACTAAAGCATTGAAACTCACAAGATGGCAGGAAAACAGGCTCTGATACCACTGTAATGTTCCCCCTTAATTTTTTTGAAATTTTCACACAATGAAACCAGCACCAAACCATTGATTAGCGTTAGCTCCAAATACAAATCAGCTTGTAAAGTAACCCTCGCCAAGAATGTTCACCAAGATCCCAGTGTGGGTGAGGTGATAGCATATGGTTAGGGGATCGTTAGCAACAACCTGAACTGAAATTACATTCATCTGCTAATAGCAGGCATCCACAAGCAGTGGGGATACTCCACTTATTCAGTGGGAGAGATTATTACAAAATGTAAGGCAGCAAGCCAGCCATGAATCCTCACTTCCACTAATTCAGCAGGGGGAAATTATTCCACACTACCACTTATTTCGTGGGGGGAATTATCAATAATAAAGATATTTATTTTAAACTCAACCACTTCTTCGTGGGAGTGAAAACAAACATAAACTTGCAGCAATAATAAAATAACAGCTATTAGTACTACTAACTAGCTTTACAATAAATGTAATTCAGCTGCAAAACTTAAAGATATGCTTCCAAAATCCTCAAAAATTTAGAGTAGTAATTCTCTAACAATTACAATGCCACAATGATATCAAAATGAAGCTCAAACCAGCATTATACTAAATTTCACCAAGTCTGATTAGAAACAGTATAAATAGAATATCAGACCAGCAAAGAAGAAAATCACCAATATGAACGCTACTCCTTCAATTCAGCTCCAGAGGTCTTCAAACAGCAATCAATAGAAGCCCCTAAACATGGCATCCACCTTCCCAATAGAAATCGAGCCAGAAACAGCAAAGAACAGGAGGCACGATTTTCTATGCAAGCCAAGAATGCTACGACCTCCTCAAGGAGGTCGACTTGCCTCCAAAAATCAGAAACTCAACAATAAATTTCGAAAATTCTCACAACTGGGCACCCTCCACAGTAGAACAGCATGAGCTAATACCCAAAACGAGAAAAAAATCAATGGCAAAGCTACTAGCAGAAAACCACTTCAGCCATGATGTTCAACAGTAGAAATAAACAAGTTATATAGCAGCAACCTGTTTATAGATTTCAGAAATTACGCCCAATTCGCACTTTTGTGTGAAGCACAGTCCCAATTAACCACCTAGGAAGCCATAGTTTCAGGCCCGAAGGATGGATTGATTTGCTAAGCTTCCCCATAGCCAAGTTCTCGATTCAGTCCAACAACATAACTTTACCATAAAATTCCTACATAATCAGCTCTCCACAAAGCATCAATATATAAGCTTCAGTTGGGCAAATGAATCAACTGTAACTCCCACAAAGAAAACTCTTCATCTTCCACAAGGGGACGCCCAACTCCTCAAACCTCTTTTAAAAAATATTTAAAATGCTTTATTATCACCTCCCTAGGCGCCCACTTTAAAATTGCAACAATAAAACATTTAAATAAATATTAAATACTCAGGTGGTTGAACCCTTAATGTCCCCATCTTTAAAATGACTTGAAGTCATTAAGCCTAGGCATGGGGTACAACTTCAAAACATAAAATTGACTAAGTCTGGAACTCAGTCCAAGGAGGGATAGAAGCCAAAGCCAAAACCAACGCTCAAACTGATTCTGCCAGAAATAGAATGATGACCTGAGCTGAGTCAAGCTAGAGATGATGCCACTGCCACAAATAGACTTACTAAAAATAGCAAATGCCAAAAATAGTAAGTTTACTTCAAACTCAACAGAAAGCCAAACTGATCAACCACACAACCCAAAATAGAAATATGAACTGCAAATGATTGAACCGCTTCTAGAATGATACTGCTATAAATAGATTTACCAAAAATAGCAAACTGATATAAATAGTAAGTTTGTAAAGCTTCATCTGAACATCAACTGAGCAGTAATCATGACTTATTATAAATAGTAAGTGTTTCCAAACGCCTTCTTAGCACAAACCGGGAAGCCAACATGACTTACTATAAATAGTAAGTGCCTGAAAAGGTTGTCAGGTGGAGATGCATGTTACACCATTTTGAAGCTCTCCAAAAACCCAGAAAGCTCCACCAAACATGCATCAAAAACTCTCACATGCAAGCCCTCAAAAATGCATCTAAAACCTCCTATAAAATAGAAAACCCTAATTTCCAATTCTGCTTAGCCTACAAGTTTCCGGAAATAGGCTAAATCCAATTGAAGAGCATAGGGCTAATTGGGGACATTACAACTTACCACACACACATAAAGCCCAACAATTCATCCACAAACTTATGCACCCACAACTTTTGGTCACAATTCTCAACCAAGGCCCCCACACACCCTAGCAAGTGGTAAGAAGTGTGCACTAGTGTTTCTCCCATATACTACAATGTCTATGAAGATGCAACCTAGGAAACCTGCCAAAAATTTTGCTTTGAACTTCAACCAATTTGAAATAGTATATCACCCACCAACAAGTAGATGTGCCTCTCAATGTATAAATAAAGAGGTTTAGGTGCTCTAGTTCTTCTAGGAAGGCCCACTCCATTTCTACATAATAGACCTAGGAATTATTCTATTTCTCTCCATTAAAGAATGGATCTACTTTGGTGATGCTATAGACTCTACACAACCACTATGGCTATTGGATGAGAACTCAATGCCTCACTTTCCCTATTGGCTTTACTATAATCTATCAAATAGGCTTCACTATTCTAGCACTCTCCTAATTGCACACTCGAGTAATCTTTACTATATCAATGTGTGACCCTATAATTGTGAGGGGGGTGACATCTTTTTATGTGTACTCTAGTGCACAAGCCACTCACTTGCACAACATTTTCCTGTGAAATCACTTACCCTACAACCATTTCTCTAACTATGCTTCAGAATTTGCCTCATGCACTCTCCTATACTACCAAGTTGTCCTATGTAGGTTGTAGATAGTCCTCATGGCCTTTATAATCCTATAAATATCCTCTAAATCCTCAATGTAGAAAAGCTCCACATATGAAAGATACAATGGCTCTCTTGTCATCATTTTCAAAGTTCATTATCTAATTTTTAAACTAGACATCTACTCCTGTGAAACAAAACAGCCTTCCTAAAAGTGTTAGATAGTGATCTACCTCAGTTGTCTCTAATACCTCAAAGTCAACCCAAAAGGTCACCCCTTCAATGCTAACTTTGACATCTTGTAGAACACCCAAAGGTTACTCTTAGGTCTTGCTTGCCATAAACAAAACACGGTGCAATGGATGCAAAAATGGTTGACCCGTAGCTACCCATGCATTTTTGGTGACAACATTAACCTCTAACCCTATATTAATCACAACATCATGCAACTGATATCCATCCTTAGCAAGGGTTAATATAGTTTAGTGTCACACCTTGCATCATTCATGTGCAAGATGCATCTAGGTTCAAAATGGTAGTTTGCCCCTTCCAACTATGCCACCATCGATTCACTCTTGGCTAGCTTCTCTAATAGAAAATTAGACAAGATGCCTCCCTAACGCATCAAGCACAAAATGACGTAAGCCACCTGTATTTCTTCTCTTGATTCCTCTCACACCTCCATAGTATCCTACCACATTTCACAAACATCCTCGCAACCTCTTAATACAAAGATCATTGTTGCACCATATTCATATGCAACACCAATCTTTGATTTGAGTAATCTCCTTGAGAGAAATTACCAACATGTACTGTTACCATGCACAAGTACCATTGGTTGTGTCACTTGGCATGTTTGGCAACCTGCAAGCACCACTCTTCATAAAAACTTGTACCAATTTTGACAATGATTGATCAATAGGAATAGTATGCAATCTAGTTTTCTTGATCATTTGTATGGAATTCTTCTACATGTCCCATTGTCGTAGTACATCTAAACACTCTTTGGTCTTCTGCTCTCCATCACATTGTTAATAAATTAGAAACTTTGGACATCTACGCAATGTATGTATGGGGTCATTGCACCTACAACAACAGAAACTGCAAACTCTTCCTTCACACCTTGCCCCTTTTCCACCAATGCCTCCTTAAAAGCATGGTGCATTCTACACGAGGTATTCAAAACTTGTTTGCCTATAGATTCACAAAAAAATTGCACAACTCTACATTTACGTGTATCATGTGTGTTGTTGTTGCAAACCTCACACCAATAACTAACAATTATGCCCTTAATCTTTTATAGTAGAGGGCAAGTTGAGGTCTCCTGTCATTCCTATCAAATAGTGTAATTGGAAATGCATTGTCAAGTAGGGAACTATTTTTCTCCAACAACCCATGCTCTCACTATGGGGCTATCAACAGTGGTGTGTCCCTATCCCCAACCCTTCATGCAGCACAAACCTCTTGGTGTCTAAGTTGTGCCTACACGTTGCTCCATGCACACAACCATCCATCCAATTCTCTTCTAGGCATGAATTAGAACCATAACTCTATGGTTCTCCAAATGCCTCTAGACATAGCATGGCTTCTAGGGCATCCTTATATGTTGCCAATGTCCTTTAGACTAATTCATTCTCGATATGCACAATCAATCCACCAACAAACAAACCTTCTTAGCAAAGTCAATTTATTGTAGAATCTTTGTGACCAACTCCTTAACCCACTAATCATATCAGCACATTATTTCTCTTACCAATTGCTATATATCTTTCAACACAACAATATTTTGTTGAGTCAACTTTAGGTAGTCAAACTTGGCCAAAAATCTAGTTTTAGGTTCATTTAGATTATTATGTTGCCCCACAAGATCGAATTGTGCATAGCAATGTTGGGCATAACTATCAAGTGTTGCCACAAACAACTAAAATTGGCTCATTGGATCCATGACATTCTTTGTGTGCCAAGTAATTTCACAAATTTGCCAATGGCATGATGCATCTTCATCACCTATGTAAGTTTTGACAAACAATTTTGTTGTCTCATAGATTACAATTTGAATGTTTTGAGCACTATCTTCCTCTTGATTTCCATGTTTGTATAACTCAAACTTAAAAGTATCCCACTATGCAATAGTCCTATTGCAAAATCCCAAAGTCCTACATTATCATGTCAAAAGTGACCTCTAGCTTCCCATCAAAGCTTTCTTAGCTTGTCGTCCTAACCATCGCATTGAAAACTGTACTACCTCCTCATTGTCACTTAAAGAAGTCTTCTTATAAAAAAAATACACACAAGGTAGCAGTGTCAGAATTTAGCTAGATTCATCACTGTTTGAGCACACACTCCATATCAACAACTTCTAGGTGCAACGCAACTAATGGCTCTCCTCCACATGTCCGACTAATTTTTTCATGCTCGCTCATCCTACCACAGACAATCCATCTGCCACCAACTTCACAACCTCATGATGTCTTGCATCAATGCTTCCTTTGTTGCATCACTCCCTTGGCATGTGGTGTGGTCATTAGGATCATTCCACTTCTATAGTGAAGCATACAGCCTCTAACTCCATTTCCCACATCACTTGGCTCCAAAACTACTAACTTCCATATTTTTGCTCTATCAAAATTGTGTACCCTACTAATCCATCCAGCACGCAACATTATGCGCAGTAAAATTATACTCCATGTTGGTGATCTCAACACATTTTTCAATTAGGAGCATCTTGACCCAAATTGAAAGTTGTTTAATAAATTTGTGCCAGTATGGAGTGAGAAACTTGTGCAATGCTTCTATGGAAGATGTCTAAGTGGATATAGAAAAGTCCAAGATGTATGTAATGACCAACCCCGTTCTGAGTTTTGACTTGTGACTTTTTACTCAATGTTTTCAGTATATGTTCCAATTTATCAAATTCAGATCATAAGTATTTCATCCAATGATAAAAAGTTCAAAGAGATAATCATGCAAATCTAATAACCAACCATAACACTTCATTTCTGATATACTTGACTGAACAAGACCATGTAAGAACAGAAATATATTCCAAGCTAACACAGGTTCAGACTGAGCTTCAAATAAGAGCAGATATACATGAACTAGACTCAGAAATGATAGCAGCCCACATGAAACTTCCAGTATTAATTATCTGAGAGTTTACTACAACTAATGCATTGCTCTGTTAATGAGTTTCAGATTACCGAAGTAATAACATACAATTCTGAGCATTACACATGCTGGTATGTGTGCATGCCGCATACAATGGTCTGATTTCACAGAGCAGCAGTTCTGGACTAATTTCAGTTAATAATAGCCATGTTAACATAAGAAAAACACCAGTTTATGATCTTCAAATTGTGGTCCTGAGATAACAGCAGATTCCTGAGACCTCTACAGCCACGTACAATGCCTGGGTATGCTCGTTGGGCCTGAAAATGATTCACAGAAGTGTACAGTTGAATGGAGACTCCAAGAAAAACTCACGCCCAGCTTCTAATCCCTCCTGCGACCTTCTTCCATGCACAGAACCTTCACGTGCCAGCCAAATGAAGTTATAAATGATGACAGGAAGCAGTGCCTAGGTCTTTGGCTTATGCCAGTCATCTGTAGAACTCACACCAGCACTAAATAAACCCACATGCCTTGATACTGGAACCCACGACTGGAGAACAGGGGTTTTTCTAGTTATTAGCAGCTTGTGACTCCTCCTATGAAACCCATGCACAAATATCTCCACGTTTTTGCTTCAGACTTACTACACCAAGCGACTAGGGTTTGTGAAGACCCACGTCTGTAATGTCCCCAATTTTGAGTCAGTATATAATTAAATAATTAATTCTTAGTTGTTAGGAAAGAGGTTAAAATATAAAGACAACTTAAATTAATTATTTAAAGGTGCAAAGTAACTTAAGTTATAAAGTTAAGGAAATTAATTAAGTTACTTTTTGATGAATTCTCAAAAGACAAAATTAAAAGTAAAAAGGTGAAAAAGAGGAGAATTCAAGGAGACACAAGGAGTTACAAGGAGAGAAGAATAAAAGCTTTCAGGAAGCTCATTACAGGTATGTTGGTTTTGGATTGTGGAGAGCAGGCTCTTTACTGGTTGAACTGGGTTCAACACATCCTTTTGAAGGATGAAAACCCTCTAAGAGAAGATTAGCTCCGGTGGTGAGAGATCCACCCTGGCTGATAGCTAGAGAAATCATCCAAGTTTCTCGCTTGGTTTAAACGAAGGTGTTTTGAAGAATTTTGCGAGGTCTTGTAAAGGCAAATTTCTAAATTCTCTGTTTGAGGAGCTACAATGAGCTTTTTCAGAAAATTGTTGACAAATCAGAGGATAGCTAAGTCTATGATTATTGTATTATTGATTGCACACAAACCGTACCATATAATTGTTACAAGTTGTGGAATTGAATATTTGATGTATTGTGTGTTTGGAAATTGGAATGGAAGGATTCATTGCAAATTAACAGTTCTTCAATTCTGTTTGAAGCTGCTTGTTTATTTCAGAATACTAGGTGAATTGAATAATAATTTCCCCTTCTAATTCAAGCAAGGAGGACAATCGTGCAATTTTAGTTTATATTGCTAGGCTCAAGAGTGAGGATATTCTATCACCAAATTTAATGACAAGATTTGAACCTTTTGGTTTTACTGATGTTTAAATTACAGTCAAACAGATTCAAAGG
Organism: Sequoiadendron giganteum; assembly: GCA_007115665.2. Taxonomy (NCBI): domain Eukaryota; kingdom Viridiplantae; phylum Streptophyta; class Pinopsida; order Cupressales; family Cupressaceae; genus Sequoiadendron; species Sequoiadendron giganteum. The sequence continues at coordinate 397,939,437 of CM021101.1, read as the reverse complement.
AGTGCCTTAGAATTTATTGAAGGACCTTTTCTTATGTATTTCTTAATGGAATCCGAAGGAGATTAATACTGCCGCCCAGTTCAATATTTGACAATCGCAATTCTCAATAGCCATCGTAGATTATATTAGGAGCATCATATTTTGGAGATTGCAATAATACTATTTTTAAAGAAAACTGTCGCCTTTGAACATGGAATCGACTCAATGTATAGAGAAAATTCAAGAAGCCGTTACTTTATGAAGAATCGTGATGTTTGATACAAGACTTAGCATGTTTAATAAATGAAGTCGCTTCAAGTTTGATACTTGTAAGCCGTTTTACACCAAAGTCATGTATGTTTAAAAGTGTCAGGCATATCAAAGCTGAAGTTTGTGGAGTCACGCCATGTCACATTGAGACGCTTGGAGAAAGGGACGATGATCAGGTTTAAATCAATGGATGCCATCACCTCATCAGGAATCGTGGTAATTGACAATAGCCATAGTGTCTAAAATAACGAAATTACAAATATCTATTTGAAGTCCCATTTTCATGGAATAATCAAACTTGCTTTTGGAGTTTCCTGGGAGGTGCGAGTCGGAAAAGAAGAGTCGATTAATATTCTTTGGTGTCAAACTTAATTGGGAATTGAACCGCATATTGATGCTAAGGAATATTGAAGACTTCAATCTGGAGTCGACATAGCAATTTCAGAATACGGAATTGGAAGTTTGTCGGCGCCATCTTAATCTTTCATTCATATTTATATGATAGCGCCATCACCCAACGGTCAATTGGTGGGATATCTATGTGTATGGTGTTTTACGGGCAGATTGAGAGAGAACGTATGCTTCCCCAAGTTCTTTATTTGGTTGCCAGAAATCATTAAGTTTGTGTTTATATTTATTGCTCCTTGCGATCTATATTAAGCTAGCATCTCTCTTCACAAAGCCGTTGTTTATGGTTTAGCCTCTTATGTTTATGGGTTGCAACCTTACTGCTAGACTGTCGTGTTTTATTTGAAGACTATTGTGGGTGATGTGGAGTTTTAAAGTGAGATGATGTGGGCACTGAATCTAGTTCCTAAGGAAAATGTGTGATTGAGTCGGGATTAATTGAAGAATATAATTGAAGCTAGTATGCTCACACAGAACACGGTGGTAATTGGAATCCTCTTATTCAAAAGGTCATTTTAGATAAGTCATCCCTATCATTTTGCGAAGAATAGAAGTAGCGACCAATATCATCGGGTGCTATACCCTTATGTGAAGAACAAAAGTAGCATTGAAGATGTCAAGGATGACTGTGGTTAATGCTACAAGTCAGAAGATCTCATAGCGAATGTTGTATAGAATATTTCTGAAAAATAAATGGAGTTTAAATTCTTTAGTTAATTACAGCAGCTGTTTGTATATTGTTTGACATGAATATTTATGCAATGTAATTGGATTTATAAAGAAATGGTATTTGTAAAAGTCCCTCTTAGGTAATCGAATCTACAAACTCAGAAAACAGCATACCGATCAATCTGATTGATGAAATGTCTAATCAGTTGAATGAGTAAAATCAGAAAAAATTATATGCAATTTGAGGTATCCCATTACAACGTCCTCTCTACTTCACCCAGCCACAATAACAAAGCCCTAGTAGTGTAGCAACGATACTGCAACACGACACTATAGCGACGGTACTGTAGCAGTGGTAGTGTAGCATGCTTTAAAAAATCATAAAATCTACAAAATCTTCATATATTAAACTCCAGTCATACCTACAAATCTTTTCCGCTCAAATTATAACTCTAAATGAGCCACACTGAATTAACCAGGGAGGATCTTTCACCACCAAGGCTAATCTTCTCCAAGAGGGGTCTCATCCTCAAGAAGGTTGAGATGAACCTGGCTCAATCTCCAAACCCACACGGGTTTCAAAAAGAGAAATAGAATAATCCAACATGACCAAATGAGCTCTCAAAACCTCCTTTTATACTTTTCTTGCCAAACTCGCCAAAGGCTTCTAATTTAAAATTCACTTTTTAATTAAAACACCCTTTTAACTCCAAAAATGACCTTTTCATTAAAATAGTCATATTTTGACATGCAAAGTCCATGTTTAATATAACCATGATTTAAAACATCTCATCCCGGTTCCAACAAGCTATAACACTAAGGGCCATTTTAAATATTTTAATTAATTTTTAGCAACCTTAGTAATTTAATTAAAATATAACCATTAATACACACAATTTTTGTGAAACTACCGGAAACCATCGGAATCGGAAACTAACTGCATTGGAGTGATCCCGATGAAGAATAAAGATGAATGGAGCCAACCAGGTGACTTACTATAACTAGACGCTCTCTCCAAAAATCTTGGAGACCAAACCGAAAGCCAAAAATAACATCTGAGAGCATCGTAGAACTCCTCTACACCATCTGAGCTCACTGGTAACCTCAAATTACCACTCTGACCAGGCAGACACAAACCCAGAAAGATATCACCAACTGTAGAGCAAGAGAACCCTAAAATGGGGACATTACAATCCGCCCTTCCCAAAGATTGCTTGTCCTCAAGCAATGCCAATACAACCCTGCAATTGTTACACCCCGATTGTATAGCTACTATTGCATAGGGCAATTGATTGTAATGATTGAATCATTGAGATGAATAAAACGTGTTTTTGTTATCAAAATAAATGTGTTCTATTTAAATGATTGTCTCATTTGATTGATACTTCTATTGGTGTAATTCTTGTTTAATGTTGCATGCAAGTTATGGAGTAATGAATATCCTAACTTAAGATGTTTTGTATACTGTTAATGTTGTGAACAAGTAACTGCTGAGATTGTATGTCTATGGGTGCAAATACATGAGCCATTCCTCCAGGCGGAGGGGAAATATCACTCGGGAGAGGAGCTTGGTCGGGTAACTGGTAAAGTGAACTATCTGAGCATACACACACTCACCTTAGACTGAGTAAACCAAGTCAGTTTTGTATGAGTATAAGGTAAGTCATCCATAGTTTGTATGTCTTGCAAGTAGAGGTCTTGACTGCTTTTGTGTGTGAAATTTATCCTTGTGCTTGATTGTGAGATTATGATCATCATGGTGGTATCATGTTTGGATGTGAACGTCGAAAGTAAGCATATATACACATGTATAGTATATATACGTATCCGTAAGTATAAACATATCGATACAGGCGTAAGTGGCTAATGGACTTGCCATACGGATGTGTCGATATGGTATACGTACGTATACGTGTACATAGAGGATTATACTGCAGTATACATATGTATATAAGCATACGTCCAATAATGTGGAAATATAATATTATGATATTATTATTATCTGGTTATTTTACATATATAAATATATGTATAAATACATATGAGTGCCATATGACGCTGACCGGCATAAAATATACTCACAATGGAATATGTATGTATTATATATATATATATATATATATATATATATATATATATATATATATATATATATATATATGTGTGTGTGTAAATATATAGGTTATATATTATAAAATATATTTAAATATTATAAGTAAATAATATTCATATATATATATATATATATTTAAATTACGTGAAGTAATTGGGTTAATATATATATATATATATGGCTATTAAAATTACTCTAATATTTAAATATAAATATAATATATAATAATATATATATATATATATATAATATTTAATTTGGGAATTAAATAAGAATTGATATGTCTCAAAGATTATATCTTTTAAATAAGACTTTATTTTAACTATGGAAAAGTCGATGAATAAACCAAATTCATTTGATATCAATTTTGACTATGGAAATTGATTTAAATCATATAAGTTTATTTGCAAAGTATGCAAGTCATATTGAATTGAATTTTATAAGGAATGAATCACGCAACATTGAGGGAGATATTTCCCAAGTGCTAAAGTCCAAACTTTTGAAAAAACAAAAATGGCACAACTAAGAAATGCACGTACGGGAAGAAGACCAAATCTGAGCAAGCAAAATCGCAGCTTCTGGAGGTTGCAAAAATGTCTGAAAACAAGGATAGTTGGGACGCCATTGAGCTAGGACTCATTCCACTGTGGCTAAACTCTTGCCAAGTTGCAAAAATGGCACCCTTGCTGGAAAACGCCTGTAGGTGTCATTCTATGCAATTTCTTCATGTGTCTTTGAATTATTCTTCTTCAAGAAGGGGCGACTCATCTTTATTTTGCTAAGGGTTTTATATGCTGCCAGCATGAGTTTGACATAATCAAAAATGATAGTGGCATCAATTCTCATGCCAAATCTGTAGGATGGCATGAGAATCCGAACTCTATAAATAGGAGCTCACTTACCTATCAATCGTACCAATTTGCAATTTGCATTCTGCAATCCACAATTATCAATTTATAATTTCATTCTGAGTAAGGTCTTGAGATCATCATTTTGCTTCATATACTTATATACGCACTTGCTGTAGTATCCATTTTGAAAATAACAGTAACCAGCATTACCAGAGAGTAATTTTCAGTCATTTAGAGCTTTTGCTAAGAGTTTAGCATCTGAGTAGGACATTTAGGAGAGAGAATTTCTTTAAGGGAAAAGAATAGAGGAGTTGTTACCAGTTGGATCAGGAGCATTCAAAGGCAGCAAGAAGGCCCAGCTTGAGGAAACAGGATATAAATCTGAGTGAGAATTCTATCAACATTGAGGGTTTATGCTTAGAGGAAGACTGAAATTGCATCATTTGAAGGAAAGTTTATAATCAGGCATGAAATATTCTTCATCTTTCAATTATGTTTCTGATTGATATATATGTGCTTCTTTGTGTTTGTTGTATGTGCAATGGTAGAAGGTCATTTCTTGAACTGCATTTTAGAATGTAGAGAAAATGAGCTACTATGAGAAATGTTTACCTAGTTGTGCTTAAGAAGTGAACTTATGAGAAAGTTAAAAATGCATATTAGTGTGAAATTGCATAATTTGTATGATCTCCATATAAGGAGAATATGTTTGAAGTAGATACTAGATACTAGGAATGTAATAAAGATAGTGGTCTAGTAAGGTCTTTTAGCTTAAGTTATAAGGATAACTGAGGTAAGCTAAAGTACTCCTAGGATAAAGATTTCCTGATTAGGAGGAATGGTATAAGACACTTGTAGACTATTTCGTTTCTAAGTAGATTGTTTGAAGGTAGGTTGTCTGAAATAGGATATACCTCTCTTATGTAACTATTTGAAGTAGATTGTTTAAAGGTAGGTTATCTGAAATAGGATATACCTATCTTGTGTAATTACTTAGTAGATTAATATGTTGTAGGTTAGTCTGGGATAAAAGATTATCCAAAAGTAAAGGACGATACCTATGCATAGTGTAAGATAGTCTTAAGTCAAATTGGCCTTGAGTAGTGTATATGATAGATGACCTTCATTCGAAGTACTTGTTGATGCGTGTTTTGTGACACACACAAACACTCTAGAATAAAGTGTCCATAGACGCTCTATCCTCTCTTGAAAAAATCACCTTTTGTGCTAAGATTGCGAGATAGGTCACAAGGTAATTCCAATGTTCCAAAATTGGGGTGCGGATAAGCTCTGTGGTAGTTTGTGGTTTGCTGATAACCCAAGGGGCACTTTACTTCAGTAAGTTACTTAGAAGCAAGAAATGGAATGCAGTGTTGTAACTTTGGGACTTTTCGGACTTTGGATAAAAAAAATGAAAAAAGGAGAGGGGGTGAGAAATCTTATACTAATCCGAAGGAACTAGGAGACTGTAAAGATCAAATAGAACTTAAACAAAACCATGCTTTGTCTCGTCTCTTAAAACGGCAACTACACAAAAGCAGGTGCAATCTTCCAAGATTTATACTTAAGATTTTCTACTACAAATAATATCATCAATTGAACAACATCATTTGAAGTAAATGTTAAAAGCATTCACATTAAGAACTTAGTCTAACTTTACACATCAAATGAAAAGCATCCATTTGAAAAAAGTATGAGCTAAGTTACTTCAATCTTCACTATCAATCTTTCGTTCCACTAATAAGTAAATTTCTAATCTAGAACAATCCTATGAGAAAGATTTCAAAGCAAATATGTAACCATGCATCCATCTGACAATAAAGATTTCAAAGCATCTCATGCAATTATGAATTTCATTATCACAATAGTTTTCGCAACAATTACACAAAACTCTCCTCTTATTTCTAAAATTTAAATCTCTAAACTAATTCTTCTAACTCCAAAATTCTAATCTCTAATCCTCTGATAATAATTCCTCTGATTCTGATTCTAATGCCTTTCGAATGAAAGTGGGAGGGTACTTATAGAATTCTCAAATACAGTGAATGGTCGAGATCGAATTAAGATCAAGGGCCCAGATTTAAACAAGAAAACCCTAATTAGGGTTGCCAAAAGCATCAACCAATTGACAAGCAGATGAGTCATCCACTGGCAATTGCATCCTTATCTGCTTCAACAATGTTTTGTCCGGCGAATCTGGACACAATGGTGCCAACTCCCTCAATGGCAATGTCCGGCAAGGCATTAACTTTGTAATCCAACAAGTCCAAACTGTCCGCACAATCAGCAAAGACAACTGTCCACTCTGATTCATGCTGCAAGAAAGTATTCCGGACAGTCAAGAGGTCAAATGCCTTAGTCAAACTTTCTCCCAAGATTGGCATGACGGAGAAAACCTTTTGGACTTCCCTTTGCATATTACTCGGCTGTAAGTCATTTTCCCGAACAATGTCCTTGTTCAACACATATGCCGCCATATGGAAGAGGTCATTCTGAATACTCTTCACTTGCTCATCTACTTTGGCACTTTCCGCCTTAGCCTTTTCCAACACTTCTCTACATGAGACCAATGCACAATACCAATTGTTGAAGTCGTATGCCGCTCCAGCTGCAATAATCTCCTCGTCAACCAGCCTTTGCTTGGGGATTTTCCTTATGTCTCGAAGGCAAGGAATGATTTTGTCTTGCAAGTCCTGCAGTCCGTCCCATGCTTCAGCCAAGTTTGTAACTCTTGTGAGTAAGGAAGAAGTTTGTCCATGAGCATGTCCCAGCTTCTCCACAAATGCCATTACTTCTCCCTCTTTCCCTGCCATCCATTCCTTTGTTTCCCTGGCAGTAGTTAGTTCTTTCTCAAGATTTTTTGCCGGCTCCTGCGATGCATTTGGGAGTAGAGGGGTTGATTGATCACCTTGGTTGAGTGGCCTTGTCAAATGCTAGATATATTCCTTCAGGCGCTGAACCTCCATCTTATATTCTTTTTTCTTCATAGTTTTTTTTTCCAATCTGGACTTAATGGTGGAGACAGAATTATCCAGATCTTCTACTTCTTGTCCTTTTGTAGATGGACCAATGTCAATGACAGTAATGGCATACTCGGCAGGAGTAATTTCATCCTGTGGCTTCTCAATTATTGGAACTGCAATCTGCACCGTACGGTTACCAGTCTCATCTCTCTGAATGGTAGAGAGTTTCTTGGCTAGCTTTTTTGTATTTACTTGCTCCAACCTTGCCAAGAAATCATCAATGTCATCCACTTTCGGTGCCTAAACTAGTGCCTTGACCTTGATCCTTTCCTTCAACCAATCTGGGATTGTCGGCTGCTCGACTCCATCATCCTCGTAGTCTAGAATGTCTTGAATGTCTTGAATGTCTTAGACTTCTTGTACTGACGGGTCTTCATGAATTCCTTTGAGGGCTGAAATCATCCCCTCTTGGAAGTTGTCCCCCATGACATTCAAGTCCTCGTCCGACTCACAAATCTCTGTGCCAGTTGGAGAGTGATGAAAGTCATCTTCAAGCTGCATGGGCTCCATGTCCTTTTCAAGCATTGGCGAAGGAATTTTGATATGTCCCCATGATTCTTCGTCCATAATCAACAATTGCTCCACATTCCTGGATGCGGCTGAATAAAGGGGTTTAGATTTCTTCAGGATTGGCTCTTCACCTGTCGCCTTTTCCTTACCCTTTCTTTTCTTCTGGTTGGCAGGCTCAATTAGCTCATCTCCTTGAGAAGCGTCGGCATTGGAAGAAAAGGATTCAACTACGCCCATCAAGTTGTAGGTGAATGGTATACCCCGTTGCCTCAAAGTCTGTACCTGCTAGTCTACCCACCATTGCGAGTACTTAACCACTGGCCTCATGAGAATCGTCAAATCACCTAACTCTAGCTCTGACCATTTAACAAGAGGAAGTGGCAGTCCCTCATCATAGCCAGGCTGCATGTATACTCTGTCATCGTCCAGTTGGTCAGGCACACGGAAGAGTTTCGTCGCCCTGATCATGTCCAAAGGTAATCTCGACCAAAATCTTTTTCTCACTTCATATTCGTCAGCAACATTCGCCCAGAAGTCATCAAGATCAATCCTGTGCCTATACTTTTGTCCGTTCATGGTTCCAACATGATTGAGTGGATCAAAGTTACTTCTAGATTTGTACGAAGTGAACGGATACAACTGTATCTCCACTCGGGCACTTCCTACTGCCTGTGCTGACGAACAAGACTATACCATGTTTCTGATGAAAAGAGGAAACGTGACGGCTGCTTTCTGCTTTGGTCTCTGGATACTTTGGAATGTTTCCAACTGTCTTAGCACTTCCAGGAAAACCATTTTGTCGGTAGGATAGATCGGCAACCTGTAAGGAGAGTCCGTGAATCCCTGTATTCGGATATAAGTAAATCTAGGAAAATGGATAAACCAGGATCCGTATTTGTTGATTAAGCTCTTTGCTTCACAAGTGAGCCTTTGATGTGTTCCACCTTGAAGTATACGGGTAATGTACATGAGAAAAGCATTATGTACCCGACGGAAGTGTGACTTCTCGCTCAACTGCAATTGAGGATAGCAGTTATAGACCTTGAGCTCTCTTTCACCGTTGCCGACTACACCTTTGTAGATTAGACCAGCATATCAGTAGGTCCGAGCGAGCGAGTATACAATGTAGGAACCCATATGAAAGGCTTTGGTCTTCTCCAAGTTGACCAATTGCTCATGAATATTATCACTGATCATCCTTGACCAGTTAATCATTTTTGTTCCGGAAGATACTTCGTCAATGAAGTAGTACATCCAATTTTCAAAAGGTGCTCCTTGAGGATTACCTACCAATCTGTTCAGCAGCAAGACTATCTCTCCGTACTCCTCCTTGAAAAACGGCTTGAGCAACTTCTTGGGCACCCTTTTGGTTGAAGTTCTAGGTTTTACCAACCAGTTTTTGTTCATGTTTGCCATACAAAGAATTTGTTTATCTTCTTATATTTTTTGTGCATCTTCTTTTGACCGGTAGTACGTTCGGTGGCAAGCAGGAATGCCAAATGTCTCCTGTATAGCCAATTCGCCTAAATATGCCAACACTTTGCCATCCGGTGCTTCAATTTGTCTTTCCTCGGCGTTGTAGTGCAAGGCGCATTCCACAATTAATGGACATTCAATTGCCGGCGGAAATCCTGCAGATTGAACTATGCCGTTTCGCATCATTTTCCACGCAATTGGAGTTGGCAGGCGTTCATCACTTCCATACATTCTTTTCCGGAATTCGTCTAAGTCAATATGGCCAAGATCGGTGTCAGCAACATTCTTCCATTTGGAGACGATTTTAGATTCCGGCTACAAATCTTTGCTGGCGAATTTCATTTTCTTTGATGATTCTCCATTGTCCAACATAAATCTGCAAAAGAAATATTTAAAATTCAGAAATTATTTACGCATAAATATATTCCAGCAAACTTGATAAGTTAATTCTTGAAAATAATTATTGCTGGAAATGAAAGAATTAAATCATTTCGAAAAGAGAAATCTTTGCCGGAATAGAGAAAGTAAAATCTGCCTGGCAATAAAAACTGTGTTGCTGATGAATAAAATTCGCACTTTCAGCTTTTACTTCGAAAGAAAAAATTACTTTCTTCACAAACTTCTCTTGCCTTAACAAATTTTCTTCACAACTTCGCTTTCGAAAGAATGAATGGAAATGAAATGCAAAACAAATTTAAGGTTGAAAGAATCGACCCATTTAGCAAATTTTAATTATTTCCAATTAATTCAGTCTGAACTTGGCTTGCACTTCTCCTTCGAATAGTAATTTCCATCTTCAGCGCCAATCAATAAAGAAAGTTTCTAATTTCGACGCCAGCTCAGTGAAGTTCTTTTTCTTCTTTCTTTTGCAAAAATTTGCTAAGAGAAAATTCGAATTTTCTCATTAAATGGTTTTGGAAAATAAAATATTAAAATAATATTTTATGTGCTATTTCCAACCTGTTCGTTAAAATAATTAAATCATAATATTTAATCATTTTTTAATCCAAAGGCAAATTTAAATTTTAAATTTCTCTGTGCCTCTGCCTAAGGTGAATTTTAATCTTGCCATGATCTTTTTTTACTTCAGGCGAATTTCATCTTTGCCAGACATGCAATTTGATTTTTTTTTTACTTTTTAAATGTCTGGACTTAGGCAAAATTTTAAATTCTTTTATTTCCCAGGCAAAAAATCTTCAATTTTATTCCTCCAAGAGTTTTTCATGCCATTCAAGGCCTAGGTGCACTTGCCTTGTGAAATTTTTCATTTTACCAAGCTTGGGGCGGACTTGCACTAGCAATTTTCCATTTTATTTAACATAAGGCAGATTTTCACTTGCAATTTTACCACTTCCAAACATCTTGGAGCGGACCTCTTCACACTCCCACCCTTCTCCAACCTTCTTGGGGCGGACTTCACATGTTTCAAGCCATTTCTCCTTTGGGCGGACTTCATCTTGTCATTGCCGCCTCCACTTAGGCTGGGCGGACTTCATCATGTTCATGCCATTTGACATATGGCGGACTTCAAGTGTGTTTTGCCATTCTTCACATTGTTGGGCGGACTTGCTTGCCTTCATGGCATCTCCCAACACCTTGGAGCGGACTTTACATACTTCATGTCATCCATGCAAGGGCGGACTTGCTTACCTTCTTGCCACTTTCCTTGGGTGGACTTGGCTTGGACTTAGCCATTTTTTGCATGTTGTTGGGCGGACTTGCACATCCATTTGCCATTTCCTTGGGGCGGACTTACTTGCTGCCTTGCCACTTTCTAAACTACATGGCGGACTTGCTTGTCCATTCGCCATTTCTGGTTTCTCCATGCTTGGGCGAATTTAGCATGTGCATGTCCATGCCTTAGGCAAATCTTAGATTTTTTCAAATTTTCACCCATTTCTCTTTTGTAACCTTTTGAAGTTGAAGTTGATGAATCCATGACCTGCACACTTTCCAGAAACAGAAACCCTGCCAAAAATAGAAATGTTTCCAAAAATAGAAACTTTCTAAAAATAGCCCCTAAAAAATAGGGAATCCAGAATGGGCTAAAAATGCCAAAAACAATTTCCTAAAAATAGTGGCCCGGGGTGGAAACCCTAAAATTTAGGAAGTGTCAGAATTGACTGAAATGATAGTCAATCCTCGTCCATAGGGCCTTCTAAGCACTTTGACAACGTCCATGCACTGATTCTGGCTCACAATCATTTCTTGACTCGGATGACCTTCACAAACTCAAATTCTAAGTACCCAACCAAACGACTAAAAACACAAAGGCAGAACTCAGAGGTAAAACTACTAGGGTCCCCATTTGCAATGGGGCGATGTGTGAAAAGGTCACAATAGTACTGAATGAGAATACTTTGGCCAAAGTAGTGGAATGTACGACATCCACTTAGATGTGAGATAGTTGAGACTACACTGTCAATTCATTGTGATCCTTCTTGCTAGTTCAGGATTGTGAAATAGCAAGTTCTAGATGTATAGGACACAGCACTATGCTCAGTTGGGTTGTCGCAGTCGGATACTCTACCAATCTCTTCGTTTGAAAGGAGGGCCATCTATCGAATGATAGATGTGTGGGGGAATGCATTAATAGTTCGTGGTTGGCGGAAAAGCGCCCGAGTGATGTTTCTCCTCCACAGCAGGCGACAGATACACCAAGATTTGAAAGGAAGGGAACCTGGACCGTCTTACTACTATTTGTGCAAAAGCTTACGAGCTATGTATGTAATTGTTTTACTTTTGTACTATGATTTATATTTGCAATGAAAATGGAATTCATGTGGAAATATATATTGTAACTTGCATGTATTTATCAATAAAGAAAGGAAGAATTTTATTGTAATGTCTTTGTTACTTGTTGCTTTTATATGTTTGAAGTGAAAAGTTGAAAAAAAATTTATTACCCAAGGTTAGGGTCGTTACAGCGATCAACAATCTAATCAAAGATGAAACCAAAAATGATCTCAGGGTCCCAAGTCAACCTAGGAGATCTATAGCACCATCTACTCAAAGCACTGTCCTGCGAGGTACCAACACAAGAGACCTCCTGAAAACCTCCTGGAAGAGGAGTAATCAAATACTGCATAAACTCGATCAACTCTTCAAAGAAACGCTCTTCGAGAGAACCAAACTGATGTGCCACAGAAGTAGACTCTTGAAATTTATTAATGGCTCTCTCATTCCAAACAGTTGTTGAACTACCAAACAATATGATCCCAGGGTTCCAAGTTAGTCTTAGAAAGCAAACACCATGCTGACGCTACACCACTCTGATCATAACTGTCAAACCATCGTGCTCAAACTGCAGTCCCCTATCCTAGACCCCTAAAGAGTAAACATCATCAAATCCCATACTAAAATCCCCGAAGCAATTGAAGTTGATGCCATGAAATACATCCTGCCAAGGCAACTCAGAGAAGACCACATCAACAAACTCACTGTCGATCACAATCCTGGGCAACATTAAAAACACCCTACTCAACCATAAAAAACAAACCCCGGCATCACACCTCATAATGCCCCAAATATGAAGCAAGTCAATCACTACCACATCTTTGAAATCAGCCAACTAGATAAAGCCTTTGTTGTCGCAAACCGAAATCATAACATCAACACTTAACCTCCAAGTGTCTAAAGAAAGGTTTTGAACACACCAACACACTCAAACCACTACAATCATTATGACATCATCTGAAATAATGCATATCATCTCCATGAAGTAACTGCAGTGAGCGTCACTCACCAGAGTGGAAGCAATAAATGAGTGAACTATGTCCGAAAAAACACTCATAGCCAACTGCCCCAAAGATGAAAAGATAGGAGAGATGATTATGAAGGTAACAACAAAATCATCTCCTAGGATCAAATTGTCTCTACCATCCAGCCTCAACCATGAACTACTCAACTGTTGGACTGAAGAAACCATTCAACTCATCTATGGATCCGAATCCGCAGTCATGTGCAAGCTGATCGGAAAATGGGTCGCAGTACTGATACTGGAAGTTGACCCACTACTCCAATCCTAAGACAACACCTCATGACTGGAAACTGCACCTGGGTCCAAAATCTTGTTATCAAATTCACTCTCATCACTGAAATTGGTTAGGTCTTTGTCATCCAACTCAAAAAGTGGATTATCCCGAGTCAAATCAGCATCTCACTCAAATAAAGGATTATCAACCAACTAATGATTATCCTCAACTCCAAAATCAGACCAATCCTCCTACTGATACAAACTCCTATTTTTTGATTTCTTGGGACAATGTGCAAGATCATACTCCTCTTGAATGAAATCAAGCTCCTTCATTACCAGTTTGATCTCCTTTGCCCTTTCTTTGCTTTCCTTTTCCCTAAACAATTGAGTCTCATAGAGCTGATCAATTGCTTCAAGAAGTGCCTCTTGGACACTTTCCAAAGCAAGCTTTGTGGAATTAAGCTCGATGGTGAGCTTACTAACCTCCTCCCTTAATTGCTTAGTCATGGGCAAGGTTTCATCTGCTAACTTGGAGGCAACATCTCTATCATGCAACATGTGTAAGAAAACTGTTTTGATTCCCTCCATAGAACCTTTAATCATGTGCAAATCAGCAAGGGGAACATTTTGTTCAAGTTGGTTTCTTGGTGTCATGAAGATGAATTTCTCAACAAGTCTACTAATGTCATCCAACCTAGATAAAGTATGCACTTATTTTTCCATAGACACCAAAAACTGATTTTTCCAATCTTGTTTAGGCAAGGATAGCACACTGCTGTTATGTTGCATGCAAAAATCATAACTTTCATACCTATTATCAAAGTCTCCATAGCTGTCCCAAATTACCTGTGCCTCTCCCTGTTCGTCCTCAAAAGAAGATTGTGAATCCAAACCAACAAGGCTGCTAGGTCCCTGATTAAGATCAGCTGCTTGCAATGTGAAATCAGATTTGTTCTCAAGATCAAAAACAACATCATCAATGCCATTTATGCCATCTCCTTTGCATAATCATGGAGCTGAAGTCAGAACAGCACTATAGTCAAAAGGTAATTCATCTCAAACAAGATCTTTGTCATACTTAGGTGCCAAAACACCCAGATCCCACGTGTTAAAAGGCTGATTCCTTTGTTCATTGTGCTCCTCCTATGATGTTGTCTCTCTAAAATAAATCATCCTCCAACTTACCACTTCTCCAGACAACATAAGTATATCTCTCTATAAGCTGGGTCTGGAAGTCAACACCAAAAGGACTAATGTCATCATCACTGTTTGTCGTTTTGAAAGCATCATCAAATTTGCCTTCAACAAAACCATCCTCCAATGTTATATTAATGTCCTCAATGATGTCAACCTTGGTACTAGCATCTACAACTTCACAAGACAGCTCTAGAGATGCATTTAGTGCTGCCGTTATGTCCTTTTCCTCATGCACTATCTCATCACAGGTAGCCACATGCATACCTAAAAGGTCATCCTAGGTTCCTATCACACATTCTTTGTGTGATAGCTTTGTTGTATTGCACACATCCTCAACATGAATAGATGCATGCACCATCATAGAATCATCTTGAAGCTCTGTAATGTGTCCCTCATATCCAAGAAGGGCTTCAACCTCCCCTCACATTGTTTGAACACTTTGTCAACCAACTCATAAGCAGCTGTAGAGACACCTTGTTCTTTCCTCAAAATAGCTATCATCATCGATACAAGGAGTTGAGGAATATTATCATAATCATCAATGATAAGGGCCATAATGGTTTGCATGTAAGGAAACATAGCTTCTCCCTGATGGATGCTATGAAATAATGAAATATCTGGAGAATAAGATCTTAACATTCTAAATCAATCAAAAAGTAACAAGATCTAACTCTCGCCATTACTTCTAACATCTTAACCCTCCTACCAAAGGAAGGATCTTGGTCATCAGGTAACCCATGAAAACACTCAACAATTGGCTCTAGAACCTCCTTCATTATGCCATCTTCATAGGGAACCTTAGGAGCTGTAATCCTTGTGAGCTCACTAAGACAACTAGTGACTAGAAGTCTCACATTTTTATCCTGATGTCTCATAATCATTGGCTTAACCAAAAAATGCACCGATGGAGTCATAGCCAAACGCAACAACTAAGAAGGTAATTGATTAACCATGTATAAACACCTTTCTACTTCCTCCAAAGTGCTAAGAAGAACCCCTTTTGACTGAGGTAGGTGTTCAAGTTTCTTACCTGCATTAAAAAGTGTTTCGCCCAACTCCTTTTCACTCAATGATGCCATGATTTGCAGCTGAAACTCATCCTCAGAACTACCCACAGGCTAGCAGAATACTCTGTGCTCTAATACCACTGTAATGACCAACCCCGTCCTGAGTTTTGACTTGTGACTTTTTGCTCAATGTTTTCAGTTTGGTATATGTTCCAATTTATGAAATTCAGAGCATAAGTATTTCATCCAATGATAAAAAGTTCAAAGAGATAATCATGCAAATTTGATAACCAACCATAACACTTCATTTCTGATATACTTGACTGAACAAGAACATGTAAGAACAGAAATGTATTACAAGCTAACTTTTTTTCAGACTGAGCTTCAAATAAGAGCAGATATACATGAACTAGACTCAGAAATGATAGCAGCCCACATGAAACTTCTAGTATTAATTATCTGAGAGTTTACTACAACTAATGCATTGCTCTGTTAATGAGTTTTAGATTACCGAAGTAATAACATACAATTCTGAGCATTACACAGGCTGGTATGTTCACATACAATGGTCTAATTTCACACAGCAGTAGTTCTGGACTAATTTCAGTCAATAATATCCATGTTAACATAAGAAAAATACCAGTTTATGATCTTCGAATTGTGGTCCTCAGATAACAGCAGATTCCTGAGACCTCTACAACCACATACAATGCCTGGGTATGCTCGTTGGGCCTGAAAATGATACACAGCAGTGTACAATTGAATGGAGACTCCAAGAAAAACTCACGCCCAGCTTCTAATCCCTCCTACGACCTTCTTCCATGCACAAAACCTTCAAGTGCCAGCCAAATGAAGTTATAAATGATGACAGGAAGCAGCACCTAGGTCTTTGGTTCACACCAATCATCTGTAGAGCTCACACCAGCAATAAATAAACCCACATTGCTTGATACTGGAACCCACGACTGGAGAACAAGGGTTTGTCTGGTTATTAGCAGCTTGCGACTCCTTCTATGAAACCCACGCATAGATATCTCCACACTTTTGCTTCAGACTTGCTACACCAAGCAACTAGGGTTTGTGAAGACCCACCTCCTCCTCTCTAACCCGTCCAGCCCCAATAACAAATCCCTAGCAGTGTAGAAACGGTACTGTAGCACAACACTGTAGCATGGTATTGTAGCACAACACTGTAGCATGCTTTAAAAACTCATAAAATCTACAAAATCTTCATAAATTAAACTCTAGTCATACCTACAAATCTTTTCCACTCAAATTGTAACTTTGAATGAACCACACCGAATTAACCAGGGAGGATCTTTCACCACCGAAGCTAATCTTCTCCAAGAGGGGTTTTGTCCTCAAGAAGGCTGAGATGAACCCAATTCAATCTCCAGACCCACACGGGTTTCGAAAAGAGAAATAGAATAATTCAACATGACCAAAGGAGCTTTGAAAACCTCCTTTTATACCTTCCAAACTCACCGGAGGCTTCTAATTTAAAATTCACTTTTTAATTAAAACACCCTTTTAACTCCAAAAATGACCTTTTCATTAAAATAATCATATTTTGACACGCAAGGTCCCTGTTTAATATAACCATGATTTAAAACATCTCATCCCGATTCCGACAAGCTATAATACTAGGGGCCATTTTAAATATTTTAATTAACCTTAGTAATTTAATTAAAATATAACCATTAATACACTCAATTTTGCAGAACTGCTGGAAACCATCGGAATCGGAAACTAACTGCACTGGAGTGATCCCAATGAAGAAATAAAGATGAACAGAGCCAGCCAGGTGATTTACTATAAATAGACGCTCTCTCCAAGAATCTTGGAGCCCAAACCAGAAGCCGAAAATAACATCTGAGAGCATCGTAGAACTCCTCTATGCCATCTGAGCTCACTAGTAACCTTAGATTACCACTCTAACTAGGCAAACGCAAACCCAAAAAGACATCACCAACTGCAAAGCAAGAGAACCCTAAAATGAGGACATTACAATGTGTCTATCAACTGCACCCTAAATGATGCAAGAGCATTCCTAGCCCATTTGCAATCATGTATCAACCAGAAATGTGTTCTTTCTTTTGTTTCTTCTTTGTTTTGTAGGATATTTTTGTGCATTTGGAGATAGAGTTTTAACTTTCTCCTATGTGATTTTGAAGGCCTTGAAATGGTTTTATGTTAATACAAAAGGGTTTTGTTGTGATATTCTTATCACACTTATTCAAAGAAAGTTCTTATCAAATCTTTCTCCTTATGCTAACAATATGAGTTGTGTGATAGTCACCTGATCGTGTTTTGCACTCAACAGCTATAAGGGACTCCTTCAAGCTTAGATCTATTGGTTTATCTTGCAAAATTGTATGGAGATCATTTGGATCTGTCATAAATCAAAATTGCACCCTATAGTACATGATGAATATCAAAAATCAATAAAGATCATGTTATATCCATTCCATCTCCATGTGCAATTGTTGATTCAAGTTGCTACTTGTGTTCAATGTTGTCAAGTTGCTTGGTTTGCTAGTTCTCAATTGGATCCTCAAACATTATCCTACATCATCATAGGTATCAATTGTGCACATCTATACAATATCTAACTATTGCAAATGTGTAAGAGTTCCCAATGTCCCTACCCTACACCATAGTACTTAGTCTTGCATTGCATGATCCACACTAAAAGCCAATCAAATAGGTGCTCCAATAACTCTACAAATAGCAACTCATACAATGGATCAATCATCAAACAGCACTGTATCATGCCATTATTGGAACAATATACCAGCAAGAGCCTCCTAGCATGCAAACTCACCAATCTTCCCCTCAAACCACTATTGAATTCTAAATGCATGACCTGCCAATGCATAACAAACAAACAGTACACAGCTCATGAGAGGATCTCGGCAATAAAAAAAATTTAGCCAAAATTTGCATGTGAGCATGACCTAATTGTCGGCACTTAATATTCCTAAGTAACATCATATCAATCCATCTGACTGCTCACCAAAGGCACCCAAGAGTCTCAATACCTTCAAACAGCCTATGCACCATTAAACAAACCTTAGCAACCATTCACAACACATGCAAAAGATAATAAGCAGTCACATACCAAAACTACTAGAGCTTTGCTATATTAATTATAATCACTAATTTAGATATCTTAAATACGTCTTTGAGTTGTTTTAGTTACTTAATATTTATTTTATTTTACTTCAGAAATATTTAAGAATTATTTTGTTTTATTTACATTATTTGAGTTGTTTTTAATTAGAGGGCAATTTTTATTTACTTAAGAGTTATTTTATTTTATTTACTAGAGAGTTATTTTATAGTTTTATTTTTATTTTTAAATATATGTTGATTGTGTTTTAGATTTTATTAACACACTCATGCCATTACACTCCACCCCTTACTACCATTATAGTTACACCTCTTGGTGCAATAAAAGCTTATTCAAACTATTTACAAAGAGGTATACAAAGAATTTTTCCTCGGCATTAACTCAACTATAAATTGGATTGCTTTAAATCTATCTTAGCTTTCTTCTATACTTGGGATCCATGCATAAAGCTCCCATACCCAATTCCATTACTAGTATTTGGTTATAAACAAAGATTTAAAGGAAAGACATAGATGGTTGTTGACTACTAGCTAAAGCAAAGACCAATAAATCTATATCAACAAGAAAGATTTAGACAAATGAACACTGCAAAATTTCATGAAGGAGACAATTAAACCATATTCAAAGCTGCAATTTAAATAGATAGATATCAAGGATACAAATTTTGACTCAAAATAATCTACCTTTGATTTTCTTCAAGAAATTACAAACATGCAATCGCAATTATAATGACTTTGACTAAATAATAGTCTTTTGTAGTGTAAACCTAACTTCCACTAATATTCATTAACTTCCATGAAAATATAATAACTTCATGGAAAAAATTTGCAGCATAGGCTCAGCATTAACTATATCATTACAAATTGCATGGTCAAGGCATTTATTTATAAGCTCTCAAGAGGCAGCTTTAAAGAGAAAATAATCATAAAATAATCCCAAAAAAGTACCAATTTAAAGCAGCCCTATCCCTATCTGTAGAAAATAGGAAATAAAACTCTCTTAAAGAAAACTAAGTCTAAAACAATTAAGCTCAAATTTATCTCCTTTGGGGAATAGAAACTTTTGTCAATTAAGTCATTTTAAACAATCTAAAATGACTTTGACTTGTAAACTTTGTAAAATCTTCTAGGGTATTTAAAATATGGGATACTTTTTCTGGAGGTTATGAAAATTGTTGAAACCCTATCCATGGATATGAATTTGATGATTGCCTCTAAGAAAATAATTTTCTAAAAAGGAAACTTTCTACAAATAAAAAGTTGGGATTTTGAGCTCCTCTCACCGTTCCTTGAAAAAGCATACCTGCTAAAAATAGAATTGTTCTGAAAACTAAAGAGATTTTCTGCTAAATATTGAAACCCTAACTATAAGATTAAGCCCAAAACTCAAATTTGGATTTTCTTGCACATAGAGAAGTTTTGTCATGGCCAAACCAACTAGAAACTGTACCTTTAGTAACTTTTGGATGGCAAAGCCATCACAAAAATGTGCTTCATATTCGTCCTTTTAATTCTTGGTGGAGATCGCTTAGCTTACTGCCCCTTTTTTATCGTAGGCAGAAATTTTGAGTGGCTTTGCCACTCCAAAATGAAGCTAATCTGATGCAGGAGCATCCAGGTGCATGGACAATCCTGCACACCAAAAAAAATGTGTGTTGTCTTTAATTTCTCATTTTTGGTTGTGTGTTTGATTTTTGATCTTTTGGGCATAATTTCAAAGCACTTTTCACACATTTCCAGCATATTTAAAATTAAATTCTTATACGTATTGGATATGTGGCACCAAAGGCTTAATTTTCATGTGTGTAGAGGCTTAAAAATTGAATTTTTCCTCACCAAATTGGCGGATAAAAAAATCCAACGCCTAGTTATGTGAGTGGGCATTTATTTTAATTTTTAACTCACATTTGTATTTAAAAATTGATTTTGAATTGATGGTGGAGGAATCTAGATGTTGGGAAGTGGAGGTAGTGGAGTGAGACAGCAAAAGACAATTTTTAGCAAACAATTTGAATTTTTCCTGCCAGAAAATGAAGAGGGGAGGAAGAGGGGTGAATCCAATGCCCAAAAAAGTAGAGTAAATTATTGTATGTAGCAGGTTTTGGAAGAGATATGCAATGGCCAAGATTGAGAAAAGAAAAGGAAAGCATAATGAAGAAAATGATAGAGAAATGAGGCGAAAAATCAAAGAAACGATGCCTTGGCATCCAGAAACGAAATATTAGAGATTGGGAGCTGCATGTTTTGCTGCCTATATTTGATTGTGGAGTTTTGGAGCTGATGTGAAGTGGTTGTGAGGTCATTCATGCCTGTAGCAGAGTTTTGGCTATGATTAGTTTGCTCTTGTAGCTTGTTGTTGCAAACTGTGGAAGCTTGGAATGAAAAATCAGATTCGTTCATTTGGATTTCTTGCAATTACATGTGTTGGTTAATATTGGGAATGTGTTTATCTAATTCTCAGTTCGTGATTTTGAAAAAAAAAATCTTGTTTGAATTGTTTGGGTTGCATCAACTTTTTTACAATGTGGAATTTTATGGGTTTTTCTGAGTTTCAACTATGAAGTTGAGGGGGTATTTTTGGGATAAAAATTATTATCTTCCTACATTCCTGTAGATGAATATGGGGGTTTTTAATATCCAAGTTTTTCGTAGAAAAGGCATTCAATAGATGGTTCAAATTAAGCTTCAAAAGAGGGTCTGTAGTGAGTTTTTGAATGCAGTTTCAGAGCTGCATGAATTTGCTTTATGGGGCTGCAATATTCACACTGTTGTTTGGAGTTTTGATGTTTGCCTTGCATCATAATCACTTAAGTCTTTCCTTTTTCTTTTGAAGTGAAGATTTCAAGTCACTTAACCATCTATTTGAAAGTTTGGGGGGAACTTTCCAATGGCTTTGCCACTCAAAAATGGTGCCCAAATTCCATCTCTTCTTCACTTCTTCTGCTAGGTGCATTTCACTGATCGGTTTGCCATGTTATCAAGACTTGGCAGAGTTCCTATGTGGCTTAACTACCAACAAAGTGCACCTTATTTCTGATCTTCTAAACTTCTTCCATGGTAGGTGCTAATCACCTAACACTCTACCACCTTTCACTGCCTTTAGTGTTGATTTTACGTGGCTTTGCTAATGGATTTGCAGTAACTTTTGACAATTGCAAACACCCTAATCCTTGGCGAAGTTTCCTTAACACTTAACCACTTTTCTATAATGTTTTGCAGATAAATGATTGGTTATTGCTAGCTGAAAGTACTCTTGGGAAAAGATAATAGTTTTAGCCCCTCAAACATGCACATGGCTGATTTCAATTCCCTTTCATGTGCTTGCATCTGCTGTATCTTTTGAATGCTGAACCTGCTCTATCATCAAATGCATATCCTGTTCCTTTGTTGTTTTGTTTATCTGCTATGAACTGAATGTGAAAAACGAGTGACCTGACCTTATATAAATATCATTTTTTCCTTAAAATTAAATCCAGTCAGCACTGTTTTCTGCTGCAACAGTAGGTCAGCCCTAACAACAAAAAACACTTATTTGCTCCTTATCAGCTTGCAGCGATCACAATTACCTTGCAAAAATCATTCATTGAAAGAATCAAAAAGACAAGATAATCCTTGCAAACTGATTGGGAAGACAACAATTGACTTGGACCTGATGTGAACTCGAGGATTAACTGATAACTAACTAACAAGACAGAGGCCTGAAAGCAAAGTTTCATAGGGGCACCAACACAGTACCACAAAGAATTGCATCCAACAAATGCAGTAGTAACCTGCCTCTGGCAGGAAAGAATAAGCATCCAAAAATAATAATTTTGTCTATCTTAAAGGAAATTTCAAAAATTAAACTTCAAACATATGAATGTGCAATATAATCAAATCACCATATGTTTCTCAAGAATTCTAAATTTTCTAATGACCCTGTCTCCTACAATCAAAATAGAAATATAGAAATAGTAAATACCTTCTTTGCTCTCTTCTCTATTCCTATCTAAACCAACAGAATTTAAATACAACTTCTTGTATCAAAAATTAAAAACAATTAAGATACAAAAACTGTAACAAAAAATAAGTATTTTGCTTCTGAATACTCTACGCTATTCCGAATTCCTTTCTTCCCCTACAACCAAATCTAAGAAGGGTGATTACAAAATGCAAGGAGACATAGGTTTATTGAGCGTTCATAAATTTTCAGCCCCTTCCTTGCCTAGACGTCACAAGTCTGGCAACAACTCTACTCTTATCACAAATTGCTCATCGCCACTAAGACCACCACTGATTTTAGGGCATCACTCTTTCAAAAACGCCTTAGCGAATTCTATCTCACCATCTAAGAATGTCAGATCTCCCCATGATCTTTCACATGGATCTGTATTCATCTCTAGGTGCCCAAATTTACAACTTTGCCGAATAAATATTGCCAATTGTGAGGCTAGGGTTTCTATTGTTCTGCAGACCCTCTGGCCATTTCCTAGATAGAAAAAAGGATAAGGTGGTGGTGCAATAAGAAAATTGTTTGATGAAACATGCCTTGATTTGTCAACTTTTTATTATATGGCTAAAATTGTGACCTACATGCATGGATCTTGACACAATGAAAAAAGCACTAGGAAGATGAATTTCCCAGGGTTTTTTCAATCTGGAGTTTGATTCCTTAAAGGATAAGAATTTTGTTCTACAAGCTGATTTATGGGATTTCCAGGGAGATTTTCTTTGCATTAAGCCTTGGTTCCTTGAACCATATGCAAATTCATTTTCCTCTACATTTTTTGTGGGTAATATTACCCTACTTGCCACTGCAATTTTGGGAGACTAAGAGCCTTGAGGCCATTGGCAATGGGCTCAGAAAATTTCATCGTATGTCAAATGCAACTTCTATTTATTCTTGTTCCACTTATGCCTGCATTTGTGTTGAGATGGACCCACGGAAATTTCTCTATTTGTAACTATTTCTTCACAACTTTCTTGACCACTTGTTTTGATGGTCCCCTGTTGTTTTGTATCATTTATATTGTTCTTCCTATTGGTGGAATTTTGAACTCTCTATTGTATACTGCTGTTCTCTTGAGTCCCATTGACCTACTTTTGGTCATCCGTGGGAATTAATATAATTTCTTTCTTTCTTTCTTTCTTTCTTCCTTTCTTTCTTTCTTCCTTTCTTTCTTTCTTTCTATTGGTGAGTGATTAAAGATGGCATCAACCTATGGACTATGAGAAAATTAATTTTAGGAGCATAAATTGTTTCTCAGTTAAACATCTCACTCTCCAATGCCCCAAAATTGCATACAAGGCAAGGGCTTCTACATATGGGAGGTATACTCCTACAGAGCATCAAAATCCCAGTTGGTGGGTGGGGTTGAAACCCATCATCATACTATTGCTCCAAGTGGTCCCCTTGAAGATGATGTTCACAGTTTTTCTACTAAGACTAAGGTAGCTCAGTCTTCTGTTTTGGTTGTCACAACTTTGGTGCTCAAGGCTAGTTGTATCTCCTTAGAAGCTCCCCCAGTACAGAAATGTCACGACCCCTACCTAATTAAATAATTTACCTTACAAAAATAAATAATACTTCCTTTATTCGGAGCTCATTTCTTATATAAGATTTTAGTATCGATGCATAGTATTATCGCTCAAGGAAAAAAAAAAAGCATAATTTACTAACAAATGCTTAACCGTCAACGAATTAAGAAGATGCATCGCTTTAAAACGCCACACAAGAGCGCTCCTAGACATAAACGACGTGGCTCCCAGAGACGTCACTCCAAGGCGTATACAAGGACGAGGTGGACGCGGCTGGGCGGGGAGGACAGAAGGAGAACCCGTGAAGAGGAGTACGCTGCAGAAGGAACACGGCCACAGGTAACTGAGTTACTAGCATCATCAATTAAGTTTCAGTTCCTTACTTTATGCAATTAGAACGGTAGACATGAAATCAAGAATATCGATTCAAAGAAAGTCGAACTGGGTTTCTCCCAACGATGAGAAACCCAGGTCGACTCTCTCCCTCCCCATGCAGGTTATTCTTGCCGAATACTTAAGTATATCGGATCTGCTCAGTCTGCCTCAAACGGGCCCAAAACACCCGACTCCTTAGGAAGAAGGGGAATGGGATTCTGAGAGACCTCTTAGCCATGAGGATCGCATGGTAGCACAGGCAATGCTTCATATCTGTAAATGAATATATTAAAGAGAACAAATACAACTGAATCATAAGCAAATCGAATTAATGAACAATCACTATCACATTCAGTAAACTTAATTCAGTAATTAAATAACATAAATCCATTTGTGACTAATAATACATCCATGCGTCTGGTTAAGATAATTAATGAATGGACTGCATAATCACACACTAGCAGCATAATTATTAATTCTGATTACTCCCAAGGGAATTCGCAAATAACTAAGTTAATTTTCTTAGATTCATTCACAAATCCAGTTTTAATTAATCGATTAGATTAACATCGAATCATACTCACAATTGTGGTTTCAATCTTTAAAACAAATACACTTTACAAAATAATGTAATAAACTAATTGACCAATGTGTGAAGCAACTAAGAGGATTAAATACAGATACGTTTCATAAATAAAATTAGATAACTTGTTGTTCCATTATTCATGCATTTCTATTTACTTTAATCTGCCTGCTAAGTGTCTGTAAACTCATTCGGGAGGAAGGGCCTGAGAAGTGTGGTGTCTTAAGACCCTCCTAAGGTTAGCCCCTAGGACCCTAGGATGAAGGTTGGGCTATGGATGGGTACTAGACCTAGGCTGCACATAAGCTCCGCTGGCTTCCCCCAAATGGGTCATGTGTTTTCACGAAGGAGGGACAGAAGTGGAGTATGCAGTTACTAGTCACCTAGAGTGGGAGGTTGTAGGTTACAACCCCTCGAATTTGGCCAAGGGCTTCGGGTGGATCTACCCTAAGGGTAGAGTATGCAGTTACAAGTCGCCAAGGGAGGAGGGTTGTAGATTACAACATCTGTACTAGGAGCCAAGGCTACGGGCTAATCCACCTTTGACACCCTTCTTATGTTTTCCTAGGTTTCATGCTTGCTTATGGAAATGATTGCTTAATTGTTATTGCTAA
Organism: Sequoiadendron giganteum; assembly: GCA_007115665.2. Taxonomy (NCBI): domain Eukaryota; kingdom Viridiplantae; phylum Streptophyta; class Pinopsida; order Cupressales; family Cupressaceae; genus Sequoiadendron; species Sequoiadendron giganteum. The sequence goes on along the minus strand of CM021101.1, from coordinate 397,913,737 downwards.
TGGACTTGTACTTTTTTTGTGGAATTTGGCTCACTTTGTAGTTGCAGGAAATCAGATTCACATCCCCTATATTAGAAGAGCCGTTTGACAGCATTTCCAACCCTTAGCCAAGCCAGCCCCTGACAGGTACGGAACATTACAAGAAATATGTGAGTGTTTCTAACAGTCTGGAGACTACTTCATCTGATGACAAGATTTTGTGTGGACTTGATATCATCAAGCAATTTCCTGATTCTATGTCAGAGTGCACTAAAACCAAGTTGGACGTTGTTTTGAAGGCTCTATGTAGTCCAATGATTTATTATGCTTGTCTCCTATGGAGCAAGTTTGGACTGAGGTGATGAAAAAGAAGAAAGTACCTTACAAAAGCACACACCCGATGCCTCAAAGATCCTCCGTTTTGTAGTTAGTGTTTTGGTCAGAATTTGTTCTTGTTGTTAAATGCATGAGGGCTAAGCATCTTCAAAATGATCAGATTTGGTTAATTATAGGTTACCAAAATTCTACACTTTGACACCTTTTTTAAGTTCTTGGGTGCCTAACCCAAGTTTACCAGGGAAAAAATAAAATAAAAAAACTACAACATGGAAAAGGACTGACCATGCTCATACGATTTATTGTAGATTACAGTTTCTTCTAAAAACAATCTAAATAGTCAATTGAATGATCTAAAAAGTTATTAGATCAAATGCTCTTGGACTTGTACAGGAATCTAGAGGCTTACCTTTAACTGATTTAAGGTTGAAATCAATTGTGCAGATAGCTTTCCTACTGATGAGAAATGACCTTTATTTCTTTCGCTTATACTAAAAGCTACCAAACTTGAAACATGAGTATTATATTTACAATCAAGAGGTTGCTTTACATATAAACGATATAGACTAAACCATTATCTAAAATCATGTGGGAAAGGAATGTGAACTTATCCATTTGTTAAAAGCCAAGCAAGTTGATCAAACTTCTTTTACACCAAATGAACTGATAAAAATTTAAAATGTATGCATCCAGACAAAATATTAACTATCAGACATAAGCACATTAGAATTATTCTCTGTCTTTGTTGAGCAATGATAAATTACAAAAAAATCAAAAAATAAAATTAAAAAGACAATTCAGATCTTATACAACAATATCGATAATCATTATGATGGTCTGTTCTTTCTTAGAATATAACAGTCCCGAACCTAAAAATATAAAATATTTGTCTTGCAGAGTGACTGAGTCTCTCGTTAAACCCAAAGAAAGGGACAAACTATCATGGATAGCAGGGTATGTACAGAATGGAAAAGCTCACAAAATTGGAGATAACATGAGCAACCACCAGAACTGGTAATGGGGATTCATGTTGAAATTATCACGGAGACTAATATCTCTGAGCTCGCATTAATATGCATTGTAATTGCCACATATGTTAGCAAATGCATGCGAAATATTTGACAAAATGCCTCTCGAAAATATATTGATGCGGGAATAATTCCAATTTCGTTAAAAGAGAATCATACACAGGTTCCATCATAGACATTAGGTTTCAGACTTCCTAATCAAAGATTTTCCCGAACAGGATAGCTAAGAAATTTAACAAGACTATTCAGTCGACTTTACAGTAAAGAAAGCATTTGAAAAAACAAATTACATCATACTATACAGAAGCACAATACATATTATAATTTTCAAGTCAACTAAATGAAAATTAATAGATACTTACTTGGGATGCTTAGCTTAATAAACAGTTGAAAGAACTGCGAAACAGAGAAAAGATAAACACTGGAACGCCTTTAAATTGAGCTGGACACTACTAATCTTTCAACAAAAACGTCATGTGTTTTTTTTCCATTTCAGTAATACCTAATACCTATTCAACCTCATCTTCCAAATCATTGAACTCGTCAAGGTGGTGTCTAAAGACAACATTTATGAGTTTGTCGACTTGATATGTGAATGGGGTTTCCTAGGTCAAACCCCTTTAGCAAGTTGAAATAACATTGATGAACGACATCAAAGACAAAAAAAACACAAACATGTAAATAGTCTATATGGTGATGATGTGGATTTGATTATTTGTTCCCCTTAAGCAATCAAAGTGTGCTCTAAATATTCTTTGTAAGATGATCAATTCTCCTTATGACATTAAGTGCATAGTGAATGTTTTTAAATACTAGGACATAGCAATTGTTGCACAAAACATGTGTTAGGTCAATTCAAAATGACTAGTAGAATAGGGTGAGAAAGTTTGAATTTGATGTCTTGGGATTTAAGGATCATTTTCACGCTCCTTGAGACTAAACCAAGTTGATCTTGCATTGCTTGGAAATGAACTAAAGGGATAAGGTGGTAATCTTGAAGTGAGAGGTAAATGTATTGAAATAAGTGCAAATGGAAGTGAAATAGAGATGGATAGAGATTGAGCCATGACTTGAGCTTAATGTAAGACTATATCACTTGTCAATATGTTATTCTATTAAAATGCTCTCATCAAACTGGGCACAAAACTAAATAGTAAATGGCATGGGTATACTAATTTCACCATTATATTTTGCCTCTATTTTGATGTGCATATGAATCTAACGTGAGGATTCATTTCAAAGTATACAAATATTCTTAGCCAACATGAAAAAGCAAATATTCAAATACTCATAAAAGGATAATAATATGTATAAAGTAACAAGCCATTATTAAAATCTTCTTGTACTCTCCTTGCTATGTGCACTCCTCCAAAACTTACAAAATAATTGAGTAGTGTATGCCACATGATCAAAATAAATGCAAGCTATAAGTTTCTTTAACTATTCATAAAACATGAAAAGAAGATAGAAGGGATAGAAAATCTCACGTGTATGGAAAGTCATAAGAAAATATTCTACATAAAGCAATGATGAAATATGGGTCCATGCCATGTGGCAATGCAGCAAGTCTTTGTGGAATGCAATAATGGAATCAAAACTATACATGTGACGAAATATTGTGATCAATCTCCACATGATGTGGCAAATGCAAGAAAATTATGTGATTCAAGCATGCAATGAGATGAATCTATGGGCAATGTGGAAACTTTAGTAAATCTTTATGTAATAGGGGCACATAATATGATCAAGCTCTATCTAGATTTAGTGACAAGTCTCTATTTGGCAGAAGCAACTATTTGAAATCTTGACCATGAAAAGTGTTAGAAATAATATATTACCCTTCAATTGGTTGCATCCAATGGGTGCAAAGAATTAGAGAAGAGGAAAATAATACATGAAAATAAAAAGAACAAAATAGTAAGGTGATCAAATAAAATGTAGCCATGTAAGCCCATATAGCATGTAAAAATGTATCACCAAATACCAAGCATGTGAGATCATAAATTAGTGACAAGCATCAAAGCATAATGTTGCCCAATATAGGCAAATCACAAGGTAAGGATGACCCTGGAGGCTAGATGGGGATGATGTAAGCATGTCAATTATGTAATTGAATCAAAAGATAGGCATATAAGGATAGGTAAATAGAAAATTAGCATGAAAGTGTTGGTGTGAATATGGTATTTTTTCCAAACTAGTCCACTAGTAGGTCTTATTCACATGTTAAGTTTACTTAGGTCCCAAGGAATCTTTTTAGAAGTCTTAGGTGTCATGTGATCTTATCATATCTTATCATGGCATTTAATATTTGTGTCCTAGGTCATTCAATAATGTTAAGGTAGTTGTCTCATTGTACAAGATTTATACAAATGTCATGATCTTGTCTAATCTTGTATCACATTCTTGTCTATATAAGCAAGGCTATTGTACACTTTATATAATATATCTCATAGATCTTAAGATCAAGCAATCTTATTTCTTGCATACTCTCTTGTGGAAGGTTTTCATTGTTTTGTAGGTGGTCTTGGGTGTTGAGCTAATCTTCAGCTCCTACAAAAAGCATGTGTAAAGATTATTGAGCCTAATACAAGAAAGAAGATGAAGATGGTTATAAAGGAAAGATAAGGATCGTGAGAATTTTAATAGGATGTATAAGATAAGGTCATGACAAGAGTCGGACATTTTATCATAAAATAAACATGATAAGAGATCATAAGACCCAATAACATAAGAACTAGCACCTGCACTTCAAGGAGGTGCAATGGTTACACCAATAGAAAACTATATGTAAGATAATATGCTAGAGAGTACAATTCAATTTGTGCAATGAAGAAAAGAGTGGACAAGAAGGCAAAAAATTAAGGCCAAATTTGTACAAAATTAGGTTACTTATCAAAATATACATGTATCAAAACATTCCCTTAAAATAAACACAAAACTAAATAATAATAACATAAATATACAAATTTCACCATTACAAATCTATTTAATGATATATATATTATTAAATATTGTTACTTTTTAAATTTTCCTTGACTTACACTAATTCATTACTCCTAACTCTTCAATCACCAACTAAATTTTGACAAATCCTAAACATATATTGCTTGTTCTCCTTGAAAAAATATAATTACAAATTTTATTTAAAAAAATATGAAAATCACAATTTAATGGTGTATTTAGATGGATTAACCAATAGAAACTATACAATATTTATACTTCAAAATTTAATGCATCCTTAAAAGTTGATAGACTATCTTCCAATAGAAATTAGAGGTTTTGGTAGTTAGATAGAGTCGCAACTAGTTGTCAACTAATGGAAAAATTCAAAAGAGCATATGCGTTTCTATTGTCAATTAATAGTCTTCAAAATATAAAATTTCAAAAGAGCATATAGCAAAGTGAGATATATAATTTATTCGTCCATAATAAATAATCTTTAAATGGAAAAGGGTGAACTAATGGAGCCTAAGCTGAAGAAATTGAAGCAAATGCCTCATATTTTTAAGAATACTGAAACTTTTTGTGGTTGGAGATGTTGCCATAGAAAGCTAGGAAAGCTGAAGAAATTGAAGTGAATGCCCTATATTTTTACAAATAGTGAAACTTTCTATGGTTGGAGATGTTGATATAGAAAGAGAGGAAAATTGGTTCAAATTGTAGATAATTCATAATTATTTCAAAGATAAAATAAATTAATAGCATTATCAATGGTTCAATATGCTTCATCTCATCTTCCTTTTCCGTTTGAGAAACCTAAGAACCCAACCCAATTCACACATGGGCAGTCACAATTTCCAATTGAAAACATCACTCAAAATTGAATCCTCCCACTTGATTTTTAGGAAGTTCATCTACTTTAGATATGAACACTTTCATAAAGTTGTATATACATCTTGAATCTTTGTTGAGCTAAAATCCAAATTAAAAAATCCTAAATGTTACAAGAACATAACCATCTCAACAACTGAAAGCTCATTGGTGTACTATAACTTAATCCCCTCCAAGCATGCCGCTAGAATTATCTTAACCTTGGTAAATGGTGGAAGTAATAAGAGCTTTAAAGTCATCAATAAAACTTACATCTACTAGAAATCAATATTAACAACTTCAATCGTTTTCTAAATTTCAAGAGTAATCTATTATGGTTCCTCCTTTTCCTTTTAAAAAATAAACTTTGTACAATAACACATTTTTTTCTTATGCATGCCCACAATTATTGAATTTCAAGGATAAGATGAACCTCTTAATTAAGTTGAAAATGTATCAAAAATGAGACTTGAAAAAATATAAATAAAGTAACTAAATTATAGAAAAATATTATATCCAAACCTACATATCAAGTTTTGTTGAAAAAAGTGAGTTAAGCCTTGTGGTTCCATCGAGAGTACACAAACAATTTGATGTGCATGTTAATAACTTCACTTGTATTTTGTAAATAGAATAAACAAATTAACTTATCTTAAGTTGTTGCAAACTCTGAGTACCCCACCACTAGTTGGGGTTGAGATTACTCTTTCTAGGCAACCACTGCTCCATAAATTTTATTTTATTTAAAATTATATTATTTGCAGTTTTGAAATGCAAGAGGTTGCATATAAATGTATTTAAGATATCGACAATAATTATATATTATTTAACTTTTTTCCACAAAGTAAGTTCATTAAATTATGAGCACTTCATACCAAAACTTTTTATGCAATTAATTTATTTGCACAAAGGAGAATGTACAAACTAGTGAGAAGTGACTAGGGGCCCTTCTTCACTAAATTATACACATCATTTTAAATTATTTTTATTAAGCAGTAAATATTTATTGTTGTAAATAAGTTGACTTTATTTTTCAATCTTATTAAGTGGGCAAATTGTCGTATAAAGCATAAATCTAGTTTTGTGACTAGGAAGGCAACATGCTGAATTTAAATCTTCACATCATTTACAGGTAGTTTGTAACCCACTAACACAATTTTTTAAATAAAAATTGTTTTGAATATTCAAATTTATTGTGGTAGTATTGGGGTGTGAGCCTAGGTGATTTGAGAGTTTTTCCATGTAATCTTAATTTTAAATGATGTATTCTTTGGAATAAAGGAAGATCACAAAAGGGTTTTGTAGAGAGTAATAATAATAGATTTTGAGCATACATTAATGCAATTGTTATTGCTACATGATCAATGACCACAGACTTTGCCAAGTAATATGAGATTTGTTAAGAGAGAGACAAGATTTTGCATAGCTATAAAGTTCAAGACGTAGTTTGGATTGGAGGGTTATGAGATTGTGTTATATAAAAGAAGAATGGTTAAACTCGTTGTATTGTAAAAACGCCACCTACTTGATCATTGTATTATGGTTTAGCGTAATTTTAAAATATAAATCTAGGAGCCATCTCTCAACTAACGCCCTCTTTCTCACACTCTATGATGGCTACCAAAGGTTGACCAATAGAACAACTCTTGCCACCACCAAGGTCCTATGGTTTGAAATTTGTAGTAGCTACCAATTTTTTCACAACCATTGAAAACGAAAATTCTACTCAAGGTATTATATTGCCTTCTTGAGTGCTCCAAGTGCAATGTTTTAATGGTTCTCATTAAACTTGGCAAATTTTCACACTTAGAGGACAACTAGGCAAGCACACCAAACTGGAATAGAAGCACTTGTTAAGAGTATGATTCTTTTCCAAGTTTATAAGATTAAAAAAATGATTTAAAATTTGAGAACAATCCATCAAGTCCAAAGATATATAGGAGCGGATAAGCTTATTTACCCCATGCTTGTTAGTCCTCCAAATTACTTTTGTTCTAAAATGTGAATAGAATTTTTGGGGCCTATTTGGAGAGATTGATGATGGACTAATAGGATTTGTTTTTCAATGCAACTAATGGTATGTACAACAAGTATGGACACAAGTTTCATATTTTCTATCAACTGACTAATGAGAAAGGGACCAATACTTGGCGATTAATGGTTGCATTGGTGACAAAATTTAGAAGAATAGAAAGTAAAAATACTTTAAGTGGAAAGTATTTAGTTGATTACTTCTCCATTAGAGCTCATTAGTCAAGATAAGATTGAAGAAGCTAAGGCTCACAAACATTACTGTGTTAAATGGCATCAAGAAGAAACAATGTTGCACACCTTTTTGCAATGAAGAGTAGCTAAAACCTTTTAGGGGTGCATAAAAAACATATTATAGGAGACTCTTTGTGTGCCTTGAAATGGAAAACAACACTAGGAGAAGAAATTTGGATGATTGGAGATCAAAAGAGACAAATGCTAAACTATGTAATTTTTTTGCATGCAAAAGAATCAAATTTTAAGAGAGAGAATTCTTCTTTGCAATTACAAAAACCTAATACTTTAAGGATAGACCTACTAGACACAATCATGTCTAGAATTACTTCTAAAAGTATGTTGAATCATTCCAAATTGATGCAAAAACAAATATTCTAGCTCTATTTGTCTATGTGAAGATGCTCTCTCAAATGTAGCACCCTTGTTTTCGTTGAAGTAGCATAGACACATGGCTTCAAAAAAGAATGTAATAATATCAAAAGCATATTGGCACCTTATTGTATTATTGAGTCCTAACCAAGTAACCAACCATGTGAGAAGGATGTACCCATTTGAAAAATCAAGCTGTTAATGAATTTTTCAACACAATCTTTTAAAATTTTAGTCATTTCGTGTCACACCAATCCCTTGCCTTGTGACATTTGATCTTTAAAGTACAAGAACTAGTATAATGGCAAAAAATTGTGAAGAAATGAATTGTACAAAGTTTGTGAAGAAGAATATAATAAGTTTAACATATGAAAATGATTCGTTGTCTACTATTCACTCTATGTGAAAATAGCTCTGAAAATCATTGCATTTACAGAATAAACAATAGCTAATATCCATTCAATACTAATTTAATAATTTTGTCAAAAAAGTTATCACAAAATTAATCTGAGAATAAAAAAACCAAAATAAACAAAAATAAAAATCGCAGTTATAAATATCTCTACATAAAGAAACAAATAAAGATCTAAACACTATATATTAGTGTAATAGCATTTATGAAAACAACCATAGATAAACCACAATCAATTCAATTTATTTAATAGATAACAACAGAATTGTTTTCGAATGAAATAAAACACAACAAAAATGATCTGGCCGCGTACAGATTCCCAAAATAAACTCACTGAAACCAAGGCAAGTGACTTACCTTAATATTCCGCACAAATTGAGTTGTGCTGTCAACGATGCCGATGAGAAAAATGGGCAGGGTTTGCAGGGAAAATATTACGAAACTCTACCAAAGCAGATTTTTAAAAAAAATAGACAAACCAAAACCACTCTCCCTACAGCTGATGCTTCAATCCATTCACAATAAGCTTACAGTAGATTGAAAAAATGGGGATTTCAGAGCTTCTAGATTATTGAGGTTGAGACAAGATCTAATTTTTGTAGCCTTTTACACGAAAGTATTGGATGCCGGTTAAAATTTGTTTTCAGGCGTGGGGCGAGGAATGTTCGGCGTGAGACAAATTTCCCGCTGCTACAAAATACAGCCTATCAGTTAATGAAACTAATGAAAACATACGCATGACAAGATCATAAGCATAAAGTGACAATCATGGAGTCATAAGACATTATAAGAATAAAATAAGTAAATGTAATTTGTGCTAAAGACAAGCATTAAAATTATTAGAAGACATCACAAGCGTGTAGTATAGATCATGAAAATATTTATAAACAAGTGAACATTCTAAGTGGAAACATAGAAAACAAGCAATGATAAAAGTTAAATTATGTGTAGAAGTAACAAGGAAATGTAAGTAATGATAAAAGCTAAAGAAGCAAACGAAAACGGCTAATTATTAGACAAAATTCACCTATGTACATCGAAAAACGCATGAAAAACATATATATGAACATACATGGATACATACATAACATGATGAGACATCGTAGTGTGGGGCCCGCCAGACGCCTGAAACCGGTAGATGAGACGCCCGAGTGATGGTCAAGCGAGAGTTAACAGCGTCGTCAGGTGCGTTTTCCCACCTGTTGCTGGGCGAAAAAGCAGGCGGGTTAGCTTCGTCGGCAATTTTCTTTTGTCTGGCACGGGAAAAGTGGAAGGGAATGACGTGGGCCTTTTCTATTTCGAGAAAGCAAGGCGAAAATACTATTTGTTTTGTTTCTTGTCTGCATGTTGAAAGGGAAAGCTGAAGGTCTAAGTGCACGTGGACGACTTTGAGGAGAATACCGACCAAATAAGCTGAAGTGTGGGGTGCACGTGGAGGATTTGGAGGAGAATACAGACCAAATCGAGGTGAGGGGTAATTTTGTTGCAAGCAGAGGGTTTTACAAGATGTTTTAATTTGAAATTTGGGAAACACAAAGTGGAGTATTTTAGTTTCTTGAATGTCTTCAAAATCACACATTCCATTGTTGTGTTTAAATTTCTCACCATTGAAAAAAAAAACTGCAAAAAATAATTCTGAATGGGAAACGCAGTGTTGGGTTTCAATAAAAAAACTGTACAAAATAATTTTGAATGGGAAACACGGTGTTGGGTTTCATTTATTTGAATCTCCTTGTTTAAATGTAGAGGGTTTTACAAGTTCTTTTAATTTGAAATTTGGGAAACACAATGTGGAGTATTTCAGTTGCTTGAATGTATTCAAAATCACACATTCCATTGTTGTGTTTAAATTTCGCACCATTGAAAAAAAAAACTGCAAAAAATAATTATGAATGGGAAACCCAATGTTGGGTTTCAATAAAAAAACTATACAAAATAATTCTGAATGGGAAACATAGTGTTGGGTTTCATTTATTTGAATTTCCTTGTTAAAATGTAGAGGGTTTTACAAGTTCTTTTAATTTGAAATTTGGGAAACACAATGTGGAGTATTTCAGTTGCTTGAATGTCTTCAAAATCACACATTCCATTGTTGTGTTTAAATTTCTCACCATTGAAAAAAAAATTGCAAAAAATAATTTTGAATGGGAAACGCAGTGTTGGGTTTCAATAAAAAAACTGTACAAAATAATTTTGAATGGTAAACACAGTGTTGGGTTTCAGTTATTTGAATCTCCTTGTTTAAATGTAGAGTGTTTTACAAGATCTTTTAATTTGAAATTTGGGAAACACAATGTGGAGTATTTTAGTTTCTTGAATATCTTCAAAATCACACATTCCATTGTTGTGTTTAAATTTCACACCATTGAAAAAAAAAACTGCAAAAAATGATATTAAACTACTATCTTATACTACTAATACATAAGAAAAGAGACAAAAGCCATAATTGTTTTCACCAAAATAATAGACCAAGGCCTTAGTACATGAAAAAATCCAATACCCACCTTGGACATCAATGAATTATGTACGTCATATGGGCTCAATCAATGAGACCCTAAATACAAAACAAAACTGCAAAGACATGTTCGACCCATAACTATCCTATGGATTAAATCCCTAAGTATAGTTCTCTATTTTGGAGCCACTAACACATGTGGGACCCATTTTTATGACAAGATTTTCAACTTCTTCTTCTAGTACTTAAGAAAGGGAAAATACTTTAAATGAGTCTAAAGTCAAATGTAATATGAAAAATAATGCCAAGGTTACCATTAGAATATAAATAGAAGATACCTCTATAATTATACACTATAGGAATCCAAATTCACATTCTAAGAGTGTTCGAGATGCATGAGATAGAAATATGATTACAATATAAATAGAATCTTAATCCAAGCAATGTATTTGTACAATCCTTATCAAACAATCTCACTTTAATCTCAATTTTAGTAACATCCATATTCACCTATTTATAAATTTTCTCCATCCTTAATTTCATTCTCAACTTAATTCTTGAACCACTTTAGGAATCTATGTTGAAGATTAAAACCATCATTAAGTGATTTCATTTTAGGCTATAGTCTCCTTGATATAATTATTATTCCTTTTAGTAGTTGTTTATATATTCTTAAATCTAGGGTTATCAATAAACTCAATTGAAGAACCAATGATATCTAAGTATTTTCCTTTTGTATTAGAGGGAGGGGAAATTATATTGATAGGGGAAACATTAGACGGATCACCTTTAACACTAAGATTAGAGGGGGTAGGACTTCTACTAATACTAGTTCTACCTATAGGTCTAATAAGTTTAAAGAAGATAACACTAGGAATAGTGAAGATTTAGTGGGATCATTTGTAGTTTCCTCACCAAGACTAGACCTCTTGTAAGATTTAAAAATATGGGAACTATAGGGAGAAATTTTAGTGATCATATTTTTTCGGGGTTAGAGAATCTTTTCCCACATAAAAGAGACTTGATTCTTATAAAATAAGAGCACTTTTTCATTAACAACCACCCTATGGTTGGATTTGAGAAGTAAGGAATTGGATTTATCACAATTATAAAGTTAAATTATAAAAACTTGGTGTAGTGGACCATTTTTTCTTACCTAAAATCTCATTCATGACTTATTTCTCTATATATAATGAAAGGTACAAAGCAAAGCATACTAGGTAATTATGCCTTATATTGTTTACAAAGGGAAAGTTATTTAACAAAGGTTAGATAATTTATACTTCTCATTTAGGGTAAAATATTTAATGAGAAAGAAGTTGAATTCATTTTAAGGAAGAGCCTCCTTGAGATATCTTAATTATCATTTAGTGAGCTTCTCAAAGCCTTTTACGAAAGTGACAATGTTTTCTTTTCTTTGACATTTGCTCGTTTGATGGGTCTTGGCTCTTTTCTTAGACATGCTAGCAACTACAATGTTAAACTCTTTAGAGTCTTAAAATTTCAGATCCCTCACAATAACCTTCTTACTCTTCCATTGTACAATGAAATCTCTATGAACTAATGGATCATAACTATCTATGTATTATATAAATGGATTTAGCTCACCCTTCGCAAGGATTTCCAAATAGTAATTTTTTTATTGTATTATTGACAATAATAAGCCTCTATTCATAGTCTCTCATCTCCCATGATAATCTTCCAAATGTACTAGTCTATAAACAAGTAGAAAATGATGAAATTATTAAGTCTCATTGGAAAAAATGAAAGAAGTTGATTCCCAAAGAGGGATCAATAAGGAGATTGATTGATAGGTAGTATCCTTTACAAATAAAGAGAAATCATTGATCTCCAAGTTGTAGATTGTGATAAATCTAAAGGAGTAACCCAAATAATATTTTGATAAACTTCAATTATTATCAAGTCATTCAATAATTTTCCCAAGATCACATAAGTGCAATCATCCCCACTTCTCATAATTATTCCACAAGTAATTTTACTAGGAAACGATTTTCCATCATACCAATGCGATGTTTTCCATAAAACAACTCATATTGTCTAAAGAAATAGTTTTTCCACTACCTCCATGGTAGAGATGATCAATTGTTTCCTCATTTATGGAGTGAATTTTCTTATAGCTTTTAATAATTTTTAAGATATTCCAAGAGGGGGAGAAAGGTAATTGAGGTAGTTTAAAATACTGAGGGAATCTCCATTCATCATCAAAGGTGAGAAATTGATATTTAGATAGAGTAGGTGAATAAATATTCTAGAAAAATGTGAAAAATAAACTCAACATTATTCTCACAAAGATCACACCTATTGGGGATTGTAATGGCTCTATTTTTAAGATTATCAATAATCAATAATTTATTCTAACAAGCAACCTACTAGATGTCATTGAATTTATGTAATATATTCTTGTTCAAAATATTCTTCTTTTCAAACACCTCACACATGTATATCATGTTAAAGGAGATAAGTAGATGCAATAGTACACTTCCATATGGAAGAACCCAACCAAATGGTCTATTTTTTCCTATTAAACTAGACTATATAGAACTCTTTAACTTCTCTATAAGGTAGCTAATAACCTCTTGATTGAGATGATTGAGAGGAGTAAATAAATTAATCAAATGTCTACATTAAGTACCATATTCCTAGTATTTAGTCACATAGTATGAAAATAAAGAAGAAAGACCATTCTTGATAGCTAAACAAGGGATTAAAAAATTACGGAGAGTGTTTCCCAACCAAGAATCATACCGAAATCTAGCCTTCAACCCATTTCCTACATTTCAAACTGGTCTCTTTCTTATGAGTTATCTATAATTTTTTACTTTAATTCATATAAGTAAGACATTATATAAGTTATCCAAATTTGGAAAATCAATAACAAGTAACCCATTGAAGTATTTAGCCTCCACTATATTAGTTCAATTGTTATTCTCTTTTGCAAGTCTCCAAATAATTCTGAATGGGAAACACAGTGTTGGGTTTCAATAAAAAAGCTACACAAAATAATTATGAATGGGAAACACAGTGTTGGGTTTCAGTTATTTGAGTCTCCTTGTTTAAATGTAGAGGGTTGTCTCATGGTGGGTTGCTTGCTTCTTAAAACCCATGGTTTTGCAATATGGAATGTTACAATATAGTATGACTATCTTCCAAATCACACATTCCTTTGTTGTGTTTAAATTTTAGTTGATTGATAAGAAAATTGCACAAAATAATTTTGAATGGGAAACACAGTGTTGGGTTTCAGTTATTTGAATCTCCTTGTTTAAATGTAAAGGGTTGTCTTATGGTCGGTTTCTTGCTTCTTAACACCCATGGTTTTTAACATGGAATGTTACAAAACAATATGAATGTCTTCCAAATCACACATTCCATTGTTGTGTTTAAATTTCACACCATTGAAAAAGAACTTTACAAAATAATTATGAATGGGAAACACAGTGCTGGGTTTTAGTTATTTTAATCATCCACTTGAAATGTAAAGATTTTTCTTATGGTCGGTTGCTTTCTTCTTAACACCCACGGTTTCGCAAAGGTGGCAGAATTTTGATCCCAGGTTTTCTTCGACATGGTGCTTCCTAGTGAAGTTGTGAAATGGGAAATCGAGACAGTACCAATCATTTAGCCTAATTTAATGTGGCTCGAGGAGGAACAACTTGACATTGTTTCTGAGCTATGTTTGCTTGCATGGAAGGAAAATTCCAGCTATGTTGAATATTGGAGGGTGATCTTTGTCTTAGATAGAGAGGAAGAGCGAGCCGGATTTAAAAAATTTCTTAATGAAATGCTTGCGGAGATTTTCTGGGCTCCGGCTCCTCCAGTTGTTTAGCGAACTTGGTTTCTTTATGCAGTTGTCAACAAAAATGGTTTCTTTCGACAGAAACTGAATCTTTACTCTACATGCATGAAAATTTTGTAACTATGAATAGTGACCAAAATCCTAGGGTGTAATGGAAACAATGTTCGTTTCTTAATGAATTATTGCAACCTTGGCCATTTTTAAGGAGGATTGCGAACAATTATTGGAGAAAAGAAAAGGGAGGAAAGAAAGAGAGGAAAAGGGGGGAGAAGGGCATTTTCTATTTTTAGACAATTTTGTTACGCAGCCATGGAGCTTTTGAACCCATATTTTGTATTGAGAAAAAAGGAAATAAGATTGAATCTTTGAATTTGTTAATATTTTCTTGATTGTAAATGTCTTTGTGCTTCTGTGATCGTTCTTCAATATGATATTTGCTGAGTCAAATTGTGTTGATGTTTTATTTGTTGAATCTGTGAATTCTAAAATAAATCATCTTGTGAAATTAGTTAGTTGTTTATCTTTCCTTGTTTCATGGTTGGTTGCTTGTTTCTTAAATGGTTGTCTCATGGTGGGTTGCTTGCTTCTTAACACCCACGGTTTTGCAACATGGAATGTTACAAAATAGTATGAATTTTTTCCAAATCACACATTCCATTGTTGTGTTTAAATTTCAGTTGATTAAAAAGAAAAATTGCACAAAATAATTGTGAATGGGAAACACAGTGTTGGGTTTCAGTTATTTCAATCTCCTTGTTTAAATGTAGAGGGTTGTCTCATGGCAGGTTGCTTGCTTCTTAAAACCCATGGTTTTACAATATGGAATGTTACAATACAGTATGAATGTCTTCCAAATCACACATTCCATTGTTGTGTTTGAATTTCAGTCGATTGAGAAAAAAAACTACACAAAATAATTGTGAATGGGAAACACAGTGTTGGGTTTCAGTTATTTCAATCTCCCTGTTTAATTGTAAAGGGTCATCTCATGTTCGATTGATTGCTTCTTAACACCCACAGTTTTGCAACATGGAATTTTACAAAACAGCATGAATGTCTTCCAAAATACACATTCCATTGTTGTGTTTAACTTTCGCATGATTGACAAAATCAATTGGAAAAAAGAAATGTGATTTGGAAAACACAGTGTTGGGTTTCATTTATTTGAATGTCCATGTTTAAATGTGAAGGGTTGTCTCATGGTGGGTTGCTTGCTTCTTAACACCTACGGGTTTGAAACATGGAATGTTACAAAACCGTATGAATGTATTCAAAATCACACATTCCATTGTTGTGTTTGAATTTCACATGATTGAAAGAAAAGTGCAGAAAATTATTGTGATTCGGAAAACACAGTGTTGGGTTTTAGTTATTTGAATCTCCATGTTCAAATGTCAAGGGTTGTCTCATGGTAGGTTGCTTGATTCTTAACACCTACGGTTTTTCAACATGGAATGTTACAAGACAGTGTGAATGTCTTCCAAACCACACATTCCATTGTTGTGTTTGAATTTCGCATGATTGAAAGAAAAGTGTAGAAAATAATTGTGATTCGGAAAGCACTGTGTTGGGTTGTTGGACTATCTGATTTCCAACATGCGTTTGTGTTATGTTTTATGTGTAGCTTGATTGAATCTATCACCTTTAATTTTCCTCGGTTGAAGTCGAAACGTCCTATTGGTTTCACGTGGGTGAGAGAAATGCAAACACATTTTATCTATGTTTAGTGAATGATTTTTTTCTTTTTCTTCACACAATCCACACTAATTTAAATTATTCGTCCAATGTTGTGATTTCCTAGAATGGGGAGAGGTTTGAAATGGAAGAAGCTAGATGAATTGCAGGTGCAAGATGTAAAAAATGGAGGCTCTCCTTTTTTGTCTTCCGATTTGGAATGGGCTACTATTTCCATCAACAAGGATAAGGTCCCCGACCTTCTTGCAACAATTCCTCTTACGAGACTTGATCAGTTCATTCACGGTGAAATGTCCGTTGAAGATGTAGAAACCAAATTTTTGGACAAGAAAATAAGAGAACTTGCCACCTCGTGTCCCGTCTACGACAAAACTTATAGCAAAAATTTTTTGTATAAGAGGTTTGTATATATCAACATTCATTTCTATGGCCGAATGATATTTTACTCTCTTGGTTGAACATGATGAGATGATGCCTTCCTTGTAGCTACTGGTGTCAATACAGTCCTAACGACAACATAAACCAGCCTCCACCAAAGAAGAAACCACATAAGACGTTTATACAAATGCAAGGTTGTCAATACCACTTCATGGTAAAGGTTATGGAAGGCAAACCCGATGTTACCTATATTATCTACAAAGAAATGTTCCACGTAGATAAAAATGGTGAATTTTTCCATGGCGTTCATAACACAAGTGGAGAGAAGTGTTCTATGTTTTCCGCTAATCTATCCACGAAGTGCAAAAGATATATTGAAAGCCTTTTGCTCATGGACGTCAGTTTCACTGCAATAATGGATAGAAACATCAACGATCCTCTGTTATGTGGCATGATGTCCAAGAGAGATCAATTCCTTGCAAGAAAGGATGTAATGAATGCCTGGCGAAAGGTGTGTTCTACTGACGCACAAAAACACAAAGTTGATTCGACAAGTATCCTACTGTGGAGTGGACAGAAATTTGACAATTTCTTCTACTTTCAACGACCCAATGGGAACAATACACCTTTTTTTATCGGGGTTCAGACTCCATGGATGTTGGATAGGATGGTTAGTTGCTCGCACAATTCATTCATCTCGATGGATTCCACGTTTGCAACTAACAAATATGAGGTGAGGCCTTACAAACATTGACAAATAGTTCGTCGTGTTTTCAATGATCTTCTTGGCTGTAAAATTCACAATGCTCATGCCGAGTTGTTCTCTCTACAGTACCCATTGTATACTCTCCTCATTTTCGATGAGCAACAGAGTGGTGTGTCGGTTGCGTGGGTAGTCTCCTCATGAAACAAGATTGAGGACATCTCTGTGTGGCTATGCGTATTGCTCAAACGTGGAAGAAGAGTTAGGCCTGACTAGAGAATCAATTCATTTTTGACCGATGATGCGACTGTAGAGATCCAATCTATACAGTATGTGCATCCCTTTCTTCATTTGTGTACCTTTCTCATTTGCTATTCATTTTCAATGCCACTTTCTCATGCAGTCGAGCAGTAAACAATATTGTTTGTATTGCCTATTAGGGTTGTCTTTCAATGTCATGCGCTTCTATGACTTTGGCATGTCAAAAGGGCTTGGCTAAAGAATGTATATAAGTATGTAGCCAAGGAAAGGGCAATCAAAATCTTCCATAGTCTTGGCACGATCATGATGGCAATCGTTGACACCAAAGATTGCGTCACTCAGCTATTGAACTATTTCTTTCAGGAGTTCAATGATCAACCCCGATTCTTAGAGTACTTCAAAAAGACTTGGTGCGAAGGAGAAGGTCGAATTGGGGAGTTGACAATTTTCATCACCTCGCATGATTCGCACCATTCAAATTCTTTGATGTCACATCTAATACGTTGTGGCTTACTTTACTATTGGATGTTTTTTTTTGCAGCCACATGGGCAAAAAATTGCAGACTATTCCCACATGCCAACTAGGATACGAATGCAACCATTGAGTCATACCATTGCATACTAAAAACTCGGTACTTGTGCGATTGTTCAAAACAATTCAATAGGAGAATGGACTATTTGTATTACACACTTGTGTATAAAATGGAACCATTCTATAGAAAAAAGGAAAAGTTGCAGCATTATGGTTTTTTGACGAACAAAAATTATTTAAATATGCGATCTAGTGTGGAGCGAGCCAAGGCAATTCCAGACGATGACTGTATTCTTGATGAAACAAATCCTGGATGGTACTAGGTGAAAATTCAAAGTAGGTCAATGCACTACCTTGTTCAAAAATTTGGGGAGCACCTTTTTATTTGTGACTACCCTTGGAGTTTGCAGGGGAACACTTGCAAACATTTTGTCAAGGTTGCTCACTTGATTAAAATATTATATGTCATTGAAGGGTGGTCCATGGTAAGTGAATTTCAATTCGAATTGCGTTACTTTATTGGAGTCAATTGTGTTTTGCATTTTCTACAGCCTAATATAAATTTCTTATGTGTCCTCATTTAGACGGGGGAGGTCAACCAATTGATACAAACATAGATTTGAACGAGACATTGTCAGAGGGGGTCGTAGAAGAAAATAATCCTAATGTTCTGACCCCTGTGCAAGATCCTTCTATGACTCATGTATATGATGAACATGTGGTGACAATGTCTCTTTGGAATGACACTAACGAACTCTTGAAGAAAGTGATGCGTACACCGCCATAATCTCTACAACAGGTGCAGTCATATGCAAAATGTGTGGATAGGTTTGTTGAGGACCTACGACAATCAAATACATTTCCGTTTGAATTCATTCTGGATCCTGATCAAGTTGCAACTACCACCGTTCACATGCGTCCATGGTTTAGTGCAACCAGGGATCATCGTCGACGTCCAACCTAGCGTACGAAGCATTCTGCACAATAGTCAGATCATCGAACCCCTTTGGATGACTCCTTTCCATTTTCCGTGAACAATAGTTTGAATTTGAATGTCAATATGCAATGTGAGACTTCAGGTGCAACTGCTATGGATGTGGCAAAGGATACAACATCTAATACGGGTGAGTATGAGAAAACCCATTTCAATTTCTTTATTGTAATAGGAAATGGTATTGCAAATTCCTTTTTTCCAATATGTGCTTGTACGATGCCATAAACTTTATGATTTCTTTTATGGATTTTTTGTTCACTTCAGCATTCCAATCTCGAGAAAGGAGTCCTTGCTGACAATTGTCTTTCATGGGTGTAAACCCAATGAAAGGTATGGTTCGAATTTAATAGCTTTGCTTACATAAGTCCAATTTTTGGTATGATGTTATGTAATTTAAGAGGTGTGCTATTGAATCATGCAGTAGAAGTGAACCATTCAATGTTTGGTTGCTGATCTTTAGAAAATACAAAAGATTTCCAATGAAAAAGGATCCGTACAAGTTGGTAACTGAGGAAAGTGCATTCAAAGGGGCTAAAATTTTGTTCCTAAAGCATGGGCATACGTTTGTAAACATGTTTCATATGGTGGTAGAGCATGGGAAGGTTTGGAATATAGTATTCTATCAAAGCCTCCATTTATAGAGCTTTTTTGTGCATAAAGTAAGGGTTTAGTAGATCAGCGTTGGCTTGAGCCTTTGTATTCATAAAAGTAGACGATTCCTAAGCTATGAGAGTTGTCAAAAGACTGTTTCAAGTCGTTAGGTGTTTTGATGATGATTTAAGACCCGCTCCTTTGTAAATTTGGGCTAATTGAGTGCACTTCTAGTGGTAGAGTCATGTTTTCAAGCATTCTTTTCAAAGCAATAGCATCTCAATTTATGATATGTAAAAATTGGCACAAATGGGTTTTTGGAACAACAAATACCTTATGGAACAAACACTTCAAACAAGCTCTTCTTCGCTGTCGTGGACCCCAAAATAGGCCTATTTTACAAACAAAATAATTAAGCCTAAAACATTCTTCAAGCATGACTAATTAAGCTTGCAAAAACTTAATCTTACCTTAAGCTTTGTTGCCCCCAAGTTTGATATACTTACTAAACCCACCATATTTCACCTAAAAGTTGCCTTATGAAAGATGTGTGATGCAATGGATGTAATCATCGATGTGATCTCCGTCGCTCGGGGAATGATTCTGATAGGTTAGGTTTTGTTGCTGGGAAGATGGTTTTCAGATAGTTAAGTTGACAAATTTGAGTGTTTTTCCATCGTGCAACTATTATGTGCATTTTGTGTTTGGAACATATGAAGACATATTACAATGGAATGTTTTGTGAAAGAAAGGGTTGCCACAAAACAAGAAGGTGAACTTTGAGACCTTGTTTTGTTACAGTCTACAAAAAAAAAAATGTCAAGAACAACCCACTGTGTTTTCCATCTTGCAATTGTGATTATTTGCAGGGGTTGTTAAGAGTTTCAGATAGTTAAGTTGACAAATTTGAGTGTGTTTTCCATCGTGCAATTGTTATGTGCGTTTTGTGTTTGGAACATATGAAAACATATTAAAATGGAATGTTTTGTGAAAGAAAGGGCTGCCACAAAACAAGAAGGTGAACTTCGAGACCTTGTTTTGTTATAGTCTACAGAAAATAAAAATGTCAGGCATAACCCACTGTGTTTTCCATCCTGCAACTGTGATGTGCATCTTGTGTTCATAACAAAAATATATTTTCTATAATTCATTAGTTCAACTCATGTGATTGCAACAAATAGAATGCTCAAATTATTTTCCATGTTGGAAAAGACACAATCCATACACAGTTACTTAGTTATGAAAAGTTTTCTTTCGCTTTCAATTTTTTTTAGCAACTGTTTCGTGTGTTTCTAATTAGAGAATGTTGTTGTATGTGCTGAAATTTTTGTTCTCTTTCCTTTCGGGCATTGTTCTTCCCACTGTTCGAATTGTACGTTTCCATATGCCCATTGGAGATACTGCACATGCTACCTCGTTCAGTTTAAAACAATAGGTACAATCTCTTTAGTGCATACATTATCTATATCTTCCACTTTGCTCGCTTATTTTTTCACTGTTTCCATTGCATTGACAATGCTTTTCTAATTAGAGAATGCAGGTCTACCTTCTAAAAAAGTTGTTTTGTCTTTCATTTCAAGAATTTTACAACCTGTTGTCACAGTTCTATAGAAGATGTCCCACAATTCTCGAGCATGGGTGGCTAGTTGGTTGACCAACTACCACCCATATCTTCCATGCAATATTCTTGCTTGAATTGAGAAACTCAGCCTCTCGTACAAGTTGCAAGAAAAGATGTTAAGGAGAATTAATAGAAAACGGCCAAACTGTACAGATTTGCAGTATGATAATTATGCTCACTTCTTCAACAAAGTCTTTGGTGTATGGGCACATATGGGCATGGAAATTCAATATTACAATCTACAAATAGAGATTGTCAATTTATGTGATTGGCCAATGTCTGTTTACCGAGAAATTCGAGACCTTTTCCTAGCTGGATGCATATGGAAGGTGTGCATTAGACCAACAGTTATCATACACATGCACAATCTTACGGAACAATTGAGCATGAGGTTTATGATATTCATCAAGGGGGAATCTCTAATTAGTAATCACAAAGCTCCTATGGAGGAATGGTTGATGGTCGTATTCAAATTCAACCACATTGTCAGGTTTGAGATCCACCGTGTCAAGCCCTCCTTCAGGTTGCTACATGAGAATTACGGGGTGCCAGCATTGTATGTTGTCAATTCCACCTTGAAAATCAGAGTGTGACAAATGCTTCCAGATGTTGAGAACACGAAGATTATACCTATTCATAAATGGTTGACATAGTCCTCAGTATTACCAGTATTAAATGTGCATTGTAATTTTCTTCAGATTGTATAATATTGACTCAAAATGTTTTTACATTTCATTGTCTGATGCACATTGTTCTTATAAATTGACAGTGAACTTGAATACACTATTTTTTTACAGTCTGTGTTTTCCATTATGCAACTTTTCTTGTGCATATTCTCTTGGAAATGTATAAGGATATTGAAATGGAATGCTGAAATGGAATTTCAAAATTTGTAAATGTCTCTGTACATTTGTGACTTGATGAGTTTTGTTTGTGGAATATCAGTCCTTGTTGTGTAATTTTGTTTTGCAGAGGTTTTTGGGCACAGCTGACTCCATTCCAAGATAGGGATTGGTGAATTTATGAGTATTTGGAGACCATTAATTGACTGCCCTTTTAGGACAAAATTCTCAAAAAGGTGTAGATTGAACAATATGTGGAGTGTTTGGAATTTCCTTCCTTGAAAGGCTAAAAAGATATTGAAGATTCATTCAAATAGAGTATTTTGCATGCCATGGAACTAAGTTAAGAGTGTGAGAGAGTCTTTTTTTGTTGTCTAACAAATTGAATGATTAAAGGAAACCTAATTAGGCAGGTTAAGGATAGTCTATTTTGAAAGTTCACATATGGAGATGTTTAAGTTGGGTGTTGGTTTATGTCAGTCGTTTGTTCTTGGCTGAAAGGTGGAGTTTTCCAATTTAGTCATCTTACTTGTTTGCAATAGCATAGTGAGTTGAGTTGTTTGACCCCTGCAATGTCATCAAACGTTTCCTGCAAGCAAGGGTAGTTATAAAATATGCAGCTCAACTTCAATACATTATCTTCTTACAGTGTGCATAAAACTAACTGTTGTCTTCAAACAATATTTGGAAAGTCTAGGACAACCCAGTGTGTTTTCCATCTTGCAACAGTTAAGAAAAATTTGTGTTGGAAATATATGAACATATAGTGAACAAGATTGCTTTTCTTAAAGTAAGGGGTGTCATAAAATAAGAAAGTGAAGTTGAAAACATTATTTTTTTACAGTCTGAAAAAAATAAGAAGTGAGCCACAACCCACTGTGTTTTCCATGATGCTACTGTTATGTAAATTTTATGTTCGAAACATATGAGCAGATATTGAAAAAGAGTGTTTTTCTCAAAGTAAGTGTTGTTAAAAAACTACAACGTGAACTTCAAAACATTCATTTCTCACAGCCTGCATAAAATAATAAGTGAGCCACAACCCACTGTGTTTTCCATGATGCAACTGTTATGTGAATAATGTGTTGGGCAGATATCGAAGAAGAGTGTTTTGCTGAAAGTAAGGGTTGTTAAAAATTATGAAGATCAACTTCAATACATTGTCTTCTTACTCTGTGCATAACACTAGCTGTTGTCTTCGAATAAGATTTACAAAGTCTGAGACAACCCAGTGTGTTTTCCATACTGCAACAGTTAAGTAAAATTTATGTTGGAAACATATGAATAGATAGTGAACAAGACTGTTTTTCTTAAAGTAAGGGGTGTCATAAAACAAGAAAGTGAAGTTGAAAACATTATTTTGTTACAGTTGGAAAAAATAAGAAGTGAGCCACAACCCACTATGTTTTCCATGATGCTACTGTTATGTAAATTTTTTGTTGGAAACATATGAGCAGATATTGAAAAAGATGTTTTTCTCAAAGTAAGTGTTGTTAAAAAACTACAATGTGAACTTCAAAACATTCATTTCTCACAGCCTGCATAAAATAATAAGTGAGCCACAACCCACTGTGTTTTGCATGATGCAACTGTTATGTGAATAATGTGTTGGGCAGATATCGAAGAAGAGTGTTTTGCTGAAAGTAAGGGTTGTTAAAAATTATGAAGCTCAACTTCAATACATTGTCTTCTTACTTGTGCATAACACTAACTGTCATCTTTGAACAAGATTTGCAAAGTCTGGGACAACCCAGTGTGTTTTCCATCCTGCAACAGTTATGTATACGAACTATTATACAGGAACCAATTCAGGTTATATGGAGAAAATACTCCAAGATAAATATTTTTTTAGAAGTAAATTACCCTCCTTAAATGGAGAAGAGGTTTGAACAACTAAGTTTGTAGAGATAAACAACTCATAGAGAGTGGTGTTTTAGAATATTGAGACTTAAAACCTTACTTTAAAGGTTTTCTAGAAGGATGAATAGGGTTTTCTAATCCACCAATATATGCTTTTGCTTTGTCATTGGCATTTGGGTAAGGGTACACCATTAAAATGAATACTTTACCAATCACATTGTTGTCATTACCATATGGTTGAAGGTACATAATGAGAATCAAGGGTGCATTACTTGATTGAGATATTTTGATGGGCCTATTGTAATCACCTTTGTAATTGTTGACATTAGTCTGATTTTCATCATTCTTTTCTTGAGGCATTTCACTTGTTCATTCAGAAGTTGATTTGATCTTGTGAGTGACTCATGGATAGTCCTTATTTTTATGTTTCCAAGGATTGAGACCCAACATATTTTTTAGGTAGTTATATATATAATATGCATTACAAATGGTGCATTTCAAAAATTAGTATATCATTCTATCCACTTGTATGGATTATCACAATCCAAAACTAGATTACCGACACTTGATGGGTTTCAAATCCCATACCTCATGGATTATTTTTTAAAATAATTTCTCAAATTTCTTGATAAATGGTGACATCAATTGTTCCCATACCAACCACTTTAGCATTAATAACCAAATGTAAAGTGCAAGCTCTAGAGCAATTTAGTTATCAAGCATGTTTGATGATTTTTAACATGTATGAGCATAAAGACCATAACCAAATCACAGAGAATGAGAACATTATAGAAACCCAAAAGATGAAATATTTACAAGATAACATAATCTTACAACTTTAAAACTGAATGACATATGATAAATAAATGAACATGAGGACCAAAATTGTCTTCATAACTGTTTCAACTCATATAATTGTATTTACATATAGCCACAATTTTAGGTCCTTATCACAATATGCAAGATGAATGAACATGAACCAATATGCAGTGTACTAGAGTTTAAAAACACGTGTATGCCAAGTCAAGTGATTGTCAAAGAACTGAAATGAAGAGACCATCAACTGAATTACCAAACCAATACTACTGACTTGTTTACAAATCAAAAACATCTTATTGTATTATTTCTTTGACATTAATGGCAACACATGCCAGAGGGGACAAAACAAGAGTCATGTAAAATTTATGTTCGAAACATATGAACAAATAGTGAACAAGACTATTTTTCTTAAAGTTTGATATGAAATGGATAACAATTATGTGTTCCAATGACATGAAATTAGTACATATGTTCAGCATAATTGTACAATAATAAAATAATTAAAGAAGCCCATGAAAAGTCTCGTATCAAATGTATAACACCATAGTGTTGAAACATATGCAAATGGTGTATCTCTACACCAAAAAATTTCAATATTCAAATAATGAAACCCACAAAGCAGAATCAGTATTCGGAGCCTGTCTCATCAATTCCTACACTACCTATTCCTTGCAATCAAGTTCAGGTTTGCGTAAAATATGGCACGTTTCTTAGGGTCCTTGTGTATTTCGAGAGGGGTGATTCCAGATCCATGAACCCTCACATATGATGAATGTGAAACAATCGATTTCTTCATAGTCTATGCTTTGTCTGTGTCAGGTTTAACACCTTCACCCTATAGCAAACAATTAATGAGAATTAACATATGAATGGAAACAATATACGTAGTATGATATATATACAACAACATATCGTTTATGTGTACCTCTGGAGCATAATGCTTCATCTCAACGAGTTGCCATATGACAAAGCCGCCCACACATTCTTTGATGGTCTCTGCGCTAGGCATGGGAAAAGGCACGTAGCATTAACCATCAATGGCCTCAACAATGCTGACTCTCACACAATTTTTTGAGTGCCTCAAGTTGTGGGTGTGAGCATTTCTGGCGACAACATGTAGAATGCCTTTTGCAACCCATGTATGCGGCCTCCAAAGGTTGACATGATCATCGACCTTAAAAGTTATGTCGTTGAACTCTATCATCTGTTCATCCATCGGATTTTCCTGCAATGGAAATGTCATTGACGTGAAGCATAATTGAAGGCACATTAAAAGATTCCTAAAGAAATAAGAACAGAGCATGGAAGTGTGTTGGGTATCATACCAATATAGATGGCAAACCGCACCTCTCCCATTCCCCATTTCCATATTTATTGCCATCTCCCCCTTGCAGGCCAGCGCTCTCCTCCTCCCTGGGTCCATCCTTATTACCCTCTCCCACTTGCAAGCCACTGCTCTCCCCATCCCCATGTCCATCTTTGTTACCTAGTTCCACATTCAAGCCAGTGTTCTCCCCATCCTGATGACCATCTGTGTTACCCTATCCCACTTCATGGCCAATTCTCTCCCCATCCGCATGTCCATCTGTATTAGCCTCTCTCATTTCAATTGCAAAGACATCGCCAATTAGGTCAACGCCAACACTTCATTGTTTATCCTTTCCTTGTAATAGAAGGAATTAAAAGGTCATTTCAAATTCAGCTACATGCAACCAATTCATTGAAATAATCAAAACAAATATGAAATAAAAGAATTGCAATTCACCGTTTCTTCTAGTTCCTCCATGTCAAGGCACCTTGACATGTTTGATGACATATGCTCCTTCTTCTTCTTCTTCTCAACATTGTTATACGACGGGTCAGGAGGAACAACATCATCTTGTGCTTCCATGGGCAATTGTTCACCATCAAAAATCACAAAAACCTGCTCGAGGGCAACAGTTCACTGTTCATAATTGTTGTGTAATAGGAGGAATTGAAAAGTTGCACCAAACTCAGATGCATGCAACCAATTCATTCAAATAATCAAAACAAACTTTAGAGTAAACAAAATATTTTGAGATCATCGTTTGTTTTCATTTCTTCTTCAAAGGGTGCCTTGAATCTTTCAACTGTGTAGGATGCTTATTCTGAATGTTAGACATAGGGGTGGGAGGAACAACATCATCTTCACCTTTCGTGGGCACAACTTCCTCTAGCGAATGAACCCTACTCTGTTGGGGGTAAGAAACCTCTTCTCGACCATCACCTTGTCATGTCATGTAAGTTAATGTTAAGTGAACCTTGTATGCATCTAAACAAAAAAGATGAAGCAAGGAAAATTCACATTTAACAATTCAGTTTGACATTACCATTCCTTCTTGTCTCTTTCTCTCCTGCAATTATAATATTCTTTTCCTTCTCTGCTCCTTCATCTCCTCACTATTGTATAACGCCATTTGCTTCTTCACCTCGTCCTTTCCTTCCTGGGTAAGTTGAAGGAAGTTTGGTTTCCCATACTTTTGACAGACACGTCTAATAACACGCTTCTGTTGTAGCTGCTATCGTATATTCATTTGGTACTCTGTATTTTCCACCTTCTTTAGAAGGTACTCTTTCAATTTATCAAGGAGAGGAGTGGGTTGTTTTGGTTCCCCCCCAACATAGCTCGGCCACGCTTTGGTGCCTCAAGAATAGGAAGGTAGTGATGCTGAAACCTATGCATGTTGAACACTCTCTAGTCATAATACTTTCTCATACATTCTTCTACAATACAATAATATATATATCTACCATTCATTGTTTCTCTTTTGTATTCAAAAGCAACCTGCACAACAAATTCGGAAAAGGAAATCGCTTAATATATTTGATATTCAAACAAATTGAATGCACAACATATACACACATCCAAACAATGCAATAATTTAGTTATTATATCTACCTTCCTGTCCACCACATCACCCCATGCTTCATTGGATCCCTCTCCATCCTTAGGGTGTCCCTCTGCACGCTTTTCATTCCGGTCATGGACTATGGCAAGAGCGAGATCATCTCCTTGATTATTTTCCTAAATCAAAGGAATGATATATGCCAAAATCAAAATATTTGTAACAGACATGATATTTTTGAACTGAAATTAAAAAGCATTCTAATTGACACATAGGAAGGGAAGGGCAATTGCAAGTTCACAATCAATTACCGAACACGTCGCTGCCTTACGGTTGACCATTTTTCGTAAACCAAGGGGACTTCCTCTGTACTGCGGTTGCTACCTCTTGAATAAAACATTCCCACTTTCTAATCAACCTCATAACCACTTATGAGAGATTACAATTATACATTTGATTGCACCTTGTAATTACCAGATCTTACCTGCACATTTTGTGAATGCGACCACCCTGAAGAAGATGTGCTACTACACAACCTTTCAGGTGTGTTGTCCACATCAATGACATTCTTCACTACAGGAACCAATTTTCGTTTTACAACACACATCCTTGGTTTCCTGTAAACTATAAAATTGTTGCAAGTGTCATGGACAGTTAAAGTTCCAAAATTTATTGCACCATTTTGCAGTAATCAAGCATATATTTTTTCAATGAAAAGAAGAATTTGAAACGCACAAACCACACTATTGTAAAATGCTATACAAGTAACCCACTTTGTTTTACAACATGCAATTATTTTGTCCAATTATTATTGTCAATCACGTGAAGATACTAAATTGCAATTTATACCATAACTAACAGTTGTAATTTTTGGAGGTGCCATTTTTACATTCATACAGTGTAAATAAGAAAAGCTTTTCAAGACACTCAAACTATTATCCGAATTTTCAGGTTGGAAAACACAGGGTGTTATAAACCATGCAACCCATAAACTGTTCTAAAACCCTTTACAAGAAACAACCCTATTGGTTACTCCCCTCGCCTCAATTAGGTTAACACAGTTTTCCCTTGCTTCTATATTCTTCTTCAAAGACAACACTTTCTATTATGCAGACTGTAACAAAACACTGTATTGAAGTTCACATTCATATTTTATAACAACCCATCACATGCACCAAACATTCCATTTGAATATCGTAATATGTTTCGAAGAGAAGATGCACATAACATTTTGCACGATGGAAAACACATTGGGTTGTCCCACACTTTTCAAATCTTGTTCAATGAAAACACTTAGTGTTATGCACACTGTAAGAAAAGAATGTATTCAAGGTCAATTTCATATTTTATAGCTGCCCTTGCTTGCAACAAAAGTTGCAAACAAAAAAAAAGAAAAAGTTGCAATACATGGAAAACCCAGAGGGTTGTTTGTCGCTTCTCAAAAGCTTAAATAATTATGGTTATTTAAAAGCTTTAGGATCATTTAGGTTATATATAATGGTAGCAAGCTAACTCTTGGACAAAATTCACATATGTATATAACATAGGATATGCCGGTTTCAAGGGTCTGGCAGGCCCCGCACTACGACGTCTCATCATGTTATGTATATATCCATGTATGCTCTTATGTATGTTTTTCATGCATTTTTCAATGTACATAGGTGAATTTTGTCTAGGATTTAGTTGAAATGTAGGTCTGATAATGATTTTTTGTATGGAGGGTTTTGAAATTTTTATTTTGTTTCCTCCCCGTATGTTGGTTTTCGAATTTTGCATTTCTGAATGAAATAAGTGACAACCCATTGTAGAAATATGAGTGAAATTACTGAATAATGTTTGTAGAAAGAAAAATATATGGGTTCTGCGATGAAATTCTATATTTCAAAAATCATGTAAAACTTGGAATGTCGCCATTGTTCTCATTATTTTTCGGAATGGATATAAAAGGGAAAAACGTGGCATTCGAAATCATAATTAGGAAATAGAAAAAAGCCCACATCACATCCCATTTTTTCCACCATTTTATACACTGTTGTTTTGGAAAACATTGTCTCCTAAAACTCAGACTATTGTAAAACCCACTGTTTTAGGTGTCTGGCGGGCCCCGCACTACGACGTCTCGTCATGTGTTTTTCAATGTGCATAGGTGAATTTTGTCGAGGAGTTTGAAACCGGCATATCCTATGTTATATACATATTCACATATGTATGTAACATAGGATATGCCCCCCATACCGCATGGAGAAAAGAGTCGCAACAAAAGAGGTGGGACCGGTGAGGGAAAAGTTTGTCAGACGGGAAGGAAAGACTTGAGGGTTGGATGTCTCATCCCGTGTGCCGTTTGTTGTCCTATCGCCGAGAAATCGTGTCAGTGCTAGTGGGTTTTCAAAATAATTGTTTGGCATGGATGGACAAAAATCCAAAAACGTGGCATTCAAAACCATTATTAGCAAATATCAAAAAGCCCAAACAAGGTCCCATTTTCTCCATTTTTGGACAACGACGTTTTGGTGGATAGCAAGGGCAAGAGTTGCAGGAATGCAGAGCTCCTTTAGGTATGTATATCCACTCTGTGTATGTGCCATTTTTCCATTCTGCCATGAACACTGAAGAAATGAACGACCATTCATTGCGGGGTTTTCATTTTGTGATTTTTTGTTGAGGATTTTTTAATTATGTTTTCTCTCGTCTGCTGGTTTTGAAAATTTGCGGTTGCCGAATGAAATAGATGAAAACCCATCGTGGAAATATGAGTGAAAGAGCTAAATAAGGTTTACAGATACCACAAAGCATTATGAAAATCAAAATAAGTGAATAAGGTTTACAGAAGGAACCCGCGACGGAAAAGGTTTCCATTTGATTATCATAATACGTTTGGAAGAGAAGATTGACAAAAAATTTGTAGGATGGAAAACACACTGGGTTGTACCGCACTTTTCAAATCTTGTTCAATGACAACAATTAGTGTTATTCAAACCATAAGAAGATAATGTATTGAAGGTCACCTTCATATTTTATAACTGCCCTTGCTTGCAGCAAAAGTTGCACACAAAAAAAAAAAAAAAATTGCAGGATGGAAAACCTAGAGGGTTGCCCCTCGCTTCTCAATTATTCTCGAAAGACAACACTTTTTGTTATGCACAATGTAAGAACACAGTGTGTTAAAGTTCACCTTCATATTTTATAACAACCCTTACTTGCACCAAACATTCCATTTCAATACCGTTATACATCTCGAACACAAGATGCACAAAAAAAGTGCAGGATGGAAAACACACAGGGTTGTCCCGCCTCCCCCCCCACCATGACAACATTCAAGCATACCTTTCTAATTTCCGAAGCATGCACTTCTCTCCATCATACATGGATGACACCTTCCAACAACACAGAGCTGAGTGGATGAGATTGTGGAAGAGGTGGTGATGTGTGCTAGAGAGAAGAGCTTGTTTTACAAATATTGCAAAGTAGCTCGAAAGATGCCCAGTTTTCATGAAATGTTGACATGTCTTTTATCTAACACTTGTATGGGGCATGCAGAGGTTGACGTTTACATAGAATGCCAAGGCCAACAATGTGTAATTGCAGGTTGGAAAACACTGGGTGTTATTATACCTGCAAACCAAATACCATTTACAAACCCTTCACAAGTGGGTAAGTGCACCAATCTGTGACACAATTTAGGTGCCAAATTGAAAAACGATCAAAAAAACCCCGAAATAAGACCTTTGGCGCACGTCAAATGACTAAAAATCCATTTGGCGCACGCCAAATGGCTAAAAAGACATTTGGCGCATGCCAAATTTAGCGTGCGTCAAATGTCTTTTTAGACATAAAAAGCAAAAATCGGGTTTGGAACCCTCATTTTGTCTTCAACTCGCGGCTTGAGGAAGAGGATTTCAGGTCTACAACTCGTGCTCGCCAAATCTCTTCCATTGTTTGCATCCTTAGCTTGCCATTTTCCATGAGGATTTCACCAACACGTCGGAGAGGTCGAAGATTGCAAAGAGGTGTGTATTTTTATTCTATTTATTTCGAATTTGATTTGGAATGCAAATTTAAATAGATTTTTATAATAAAACTTTGTTCTAATTCTTAGGGAATGAATCTCCACCTCAAAACAATGAGAATTCACAATCACCCCCTCATGAAGAGCCTCCTATACAAGAATAACTTGAAACCCCTCCATCAATTCATAGGCATCCTCAAGGAACACAAGAAAATATTCAAAATCAAATTGAAAACAATAAAAGAGACATTCAATAATTAATTACAAGATTAACCAAGCATACCGAAACCCACCCTTATAGGAGAGGGATTGCTAAATCATTGAAGTCAATTTTAACTCATGTAGTTGAAATGAGCGAGCAAATGAATTTTTGGTTAACTAAGAGACATGAGATGAGACAATTTTATGCTAATGGTTTGTCATATGCAGATGTCAAAAAACTAAAAATTAGCAAAGTTGAGTTGTGTGCCCTATTTAAAGACCCAAAAACCAATGAACCTTTGTCCCATGCATGCAGGAGGTTCCCCATCCATTGGTACCACCATGAGTTAATTAAAAACAAATTTTGGGAGCGGTGGTGGATGGTATTTGACCAACCTCCATGCAATAACCATGAGATGTCGCAATACTTTTTGAGGAAAATCTATTGCGAGTTTTTCCTCAATAAAATGCCAAACTATTTTGACATCTTGGACTTTCAGGGTAGAGGTGGGGGCTCCACACATGATAGACCTATTGCACGACATAATCCACAGTTGGCATCGAGAGCCTTGGGCAGACCCATGGTGGAGCATGTCATTGTTCCTTCCATTGTTAAGGACAGTGTAGAGGTGGACACGATGAAGTCGATTGGCTCACTCACCTAGACCATTTTACAATGTGCGAGTCGTCTAGTAGAGCTTGGTGTGGAGGAGACGTGTAGGCCCGGAGCTCCACCCCACCATTGTGGCGCTTATGGTGTTGTTTGCATGTATGAATATTAGGGTGCTCCTGATGCAGCTACATAGCCTACGTCAGTTGCAGAGGCAATGGATTTCACAGATGATATCTGAATGATACATTCAACATTGACACTCAGGTAAAATTTAGCAAGTTATTTTAATGTTGTTTATTAAAATATATTTTGAAATTTAAGAATAACTAAATTAGTAGAATTTTGATATGATGAAATTTTAGGGTCACATTGTTCATGAGGGATGCTCTATTCCTACATACACTTATATATTCTAGATGATGAGTCCACATGTATGCAACTAGTATTAAAGATATTATTATTGCATTTGAACAGTTGAATGTTATATTTGAATGTTTGTCTCATAACATGCTTCGGATTTCAAATAGTTTCTTGGTGCACCTTCTTCCTCCACACCTTGTGATTCATATCCTCAAACAACATACACTCAGGTAGGATTTATTCATTAATGGTGTTGTAAATCTATGTTAGCTAGTTTTCATAATTTTGCGTATATACAAATCTAAAAAATTGATGAGAAACACAAACATTGCATTCAAGTATTCCTTGATCATGCCACATTATGTTCTTCCATATCAACATGATACCTAAGATATTGTTTCATTTGTAGATGTTGACAAGAGATAGCCCTGGTGATGTTGGTGGCACGATGGACCATGGATTTGTTGTAGCAATAGCCAGTTCTGATCCATTGAGAGAGGTATGGAATAGATTAGTCGATTTGAAATTATATTTGCGCTTTTATGGTCTATTATAGAAAATTTTCACGATAATTTTATGTAGTTTAATTTATATCTTCATGGTTGCTACAGGCGGTTGTCACTCCAGATCATGGACGTGGTGATGCTGTAAATGTGCATGATGACTATATGTATGTAATAAGTGATTATATATTTTGTCATATGCCATTCCACAATTCAATTTCTATGTTTTAACATCTTTACTTTTTATTGTATCAGTTGAAGGTCTAGAGTGAAGAGAGGAGGAGTAGCGAGTGTGTTCGAAAGACAAGACAAGCAATAGTCACTCCATCCAGCCGAATTTCGAAGGCAGCACGAGATCTATTTCCTTCCCCTAGAGGGAAATGACTATGTATTAGTGTTGTTTATTGTATGCTTATGTGGCATTTTGGAACATATGTTTTATACTATTGATATATATGCGTGATATTTTATGTCCATATGGCTCCTTTGTACTAAGCCTATATGGTTTTTTTGGATATATTTATATACTTTTATCAATATATATCATTGTATAGCCTTTCAGATTTTTTATTAAAGAAACTCTTATTTTCCTACTGCCATTCTTGAATGATGTTATCATGCGTATCGTGTAAGTTGTATGCTTGAATGTTGTAGGCATGGATTTTTTTTACATATAATGCTTAATTAATTACTATTGAAGGCTCCATCTAAAGCGTATTGTATAAATAAGCTCCATTCGTGGTGGTTTGTATCCTTTGGAATGCTTCAATTTCTTGTGCCTCACTGATGCAGAGGCAAGGAGGCTCAAAGCCAATCAGTCTAACAACCTGCCTTCAAGGGGCTCCTAACAATATTAATACAACCTATTTTGAGAAATCTGCACAACCTCAAAGCCCCATCAAACCAAACTCTTACATTCAACACCTTACCCAACAATCCACCCTTGTAGCACTCAAAACCCAGTCCAAGCCTAATTTCTCCCAAACTTTCCAAAACACCTGACCATTTAAAGGTGGATTAAGATACCCTTTTCAGGGTTACACAACATATGCCAAAACCAATAGTAACTCTTTTGGACCAACATGAACTTTTAATACACCTCCCTCGCTCTAGGCTTCTCCCATTTTAAGAGCCCCAATAACTTGTTCTATTCCTCTACTCACAAACCCTCCTAAACCTTCACAAAAAAAAGGGTTTTAAAGAAAATCATAACTCCATACCTCCCCCAATCCTTCCAAAGGTCCAAAAATCCCACAATACCTCTAACCTAACTTAAAAGACACTCACAATCCCATTCCTTTCAATATTTATCAGATTCACTACTCGAGCTCCTTACTTTCATGGTGGAAACACCCTTGAACAACATTAGAAATTCACACCCCATTGAGTTTATTCATTCTCTCAACCTCCAAAGTATTCATAAACCAAAATAATCATGGTACAGGCCAATCCACCGAGCCATAGGGTCAGAACAGTAGGTGGATTGGCTAATGTGTCATGGTGTTGCCCTCAAAACCCCTAACATAGAAAATAAAATAGTAACCAATTTTTCTAATCCCACACACACCAACGGTGGATTTAACCCTTCAGAATAGATGCAAAGAGATTAAACACATATGCAATCAAGTATCCAAAGCCTCAAGTCATGATAGACTTGTACGGGCTTGTGCAAGGAAAAGAAAATTCAGGAAAACAAAGAAAACCAGTGATCAACGTTTTCAAAAGTATATTTTCTTATTATAAACTAAACAAAATCAACCCTCAACTCGGGGTATTACAGCAATATATCTTGATACCACCTTCCAACTACCCCTTGAGCTGATCAACCACCATAACCACCCTTTGTCAGACTTCTAAGATGGCAATTTGCCAATTTTGCTCTTAATTACCATTCATTCACAACTTGATTTTGTAGATACCACCTAATTGACCTATTAAGCCTTTTAAATACAGTTTCAAGGTATTTCCATAGCATATAGAGATATAGAGAGAAAATACAATAAATATTTTAACTAATGAATTGTAAAAAATGGTTTTTTATAGTTTATATTCATGTCGTTGATTACATTGCATTGCACATCTTTCAAAGTCAAAGCATTACTTCACTTTGCATAACTAATAAGTAGATGTTGATAGATGCCTAAAATTTAATTACAATATAGTTTGTACAAAGTCAACCTAAGTAGTTATGCAATTTCTTCACATTGCATAACTAATAACTAGGAGCAGTTGCCAATTGCATTTTCTTATCATGGCATTCTATGAGACCAAATTTCTTTGAGATATTTTTTCAAATATTTCCCTACCTTGTCTATGTTACCATATTTTTCATACATGTCTACCAAAGCATCTTCTCAAACAGTTCATTGCCTTGTTGCTATGGCTAAAAGCCTAAAACAAGTGATTTTGAACAAGCTATGGATGCTTCAAAAAAATACATCAAAATCATAATAGTAAGCAATAGCATAGACAAGGCAGTGAACTGTTTGAAAAAATGCATCAAAAAAATTGCTTTGAAATGATAAATTTAGTTGTGCTTTCCCTCTTCTTTAACATTATATATCTGCTCCTTTTGGTTTTCTATTTGTGTGATGGTAGACCAATGTTCAAGCCCTATGTACAATCTCAATTGGTATTTATTTTTTTGTTCATAGCAACAAAAATATTTTGGGGAATAAATTGGCAAACCAAAAGTACAAGATTTTTTTAAAAAATCAAGAAAAAATCGTGAAAAATTTGAGAAAAAATCGGATTTAAAAAAAACGTAAAAAATTGTATAACAAGAGATAAAAACTATCTTTTTTGAAATTGAAAGGCATTTCCATAGCATAGAGATATAGAGAGAAAATAAAATAAAGAGTTTAACTAATGAAATGAAGAAAATAGATTTTTGTAGTTTATATTCATGCATTGCACATCTTTCAAACTCAAAGCATCACTTCACATTGCATAAAAAATAACTAGATGTTGATAGATGAAAAAATTTCAATTACAATATAGCTTTTTACAAAGTCAACCTAAGCAGTTATGCAATTACTTCACATTGCATAACTAATAACTAGGAGCAGCTGCCAATTGCTTTAGCTTGTCATGGCATTCCATGAGACCACATTTCTTTGAGGCATTTTTTCAAATAGTTCATTCCCTTCCCTATGCTACGACATTTTTCATATATGTCTACCAAAGCATTTTATCAAATAGTTCATTGCCTTGTTGCTATGGCTAAAATCCTAAAACAAATGCTTTCGAACAAGATATGGATGCTTGGAAAAAATCAATCAAAAAATAATAGTAGGCAATAGCATAGATAAGGCATTGAACTTTTTGAAAAAATGCCTCAAAGAAAAGTGGTCTCATGGTGATGGAATGCCATGACAAGCCATAGACAAGGAAATGAATTGTTTGAAAAGATGCCTCAAAGAAATGTGGTCTCATGGTGATGGAATTCCATGATGAATGCCTATGGTGATGGACTGTCATGGCATTCCATCACCATGAGAACACATTTCTTTGAGGCATATTTTCAAACAGTTCACTGCCTTGTCATGGTATGACATTTTTCATACATATCTACCAGAGCATTTCATCAAACAGTTCACTGCCTTGCTACTATGGCTAAAAGCCTAAAACAGGTGCTTTCGAACAAGCTATGGATGCTTGGAAATTTTTTGTCAAAGCATAATAGTAAGCAATAGAATAGACAAGGCAATGAATTGTTTGAAAAAATGCCTCAAAGAAATGTGGTTTCATGGCACTGATGGAAGACCATGACAAGCCATAGACAAGGCAGTGAATTGTTTGAAAAAATGCCTCAAATAAATGTGGTCTCATGGTGATGGAATGCAATGACAATAATCACCATGAGACTGCATTTATTTGAGGCATTTTAAAAAAAAATTGACTACCTTGTCTATGCTACCACATTTTTCATACATGTCTACCAAAGCATTTTGTCAAACAGTTCACTGCCTTACTGCTATGGATAAAAGCCTAAAACAAGTGCTTTCGAACAAGCTATGGATGCTTGGAAAAAATATATTGAAGCATAATAGTAAGCAATAACATAGACAAGGCAGTGAACTGCTTGAATCATTTCATCCCCCCATCCATGATGCTAAAAATAATTTTTACCATTACTGTTTACCCTTCATAAGTGTTTATCGCTTTACCGCGGCCTTTTGCAAAGTGGCTCATGGTATAGCGGTGACGGTTAAGTGCAGTCATGATAAGCGCTTACCGCTACACCGGGGTCAGTCAAAATACACATTGTGGTGGCACGGTGGATGAAGGCAAGCTGTGGATAGAGCTTACAGCACTACCACTGGCGGTCATCCCAGTGACCGCGGTGGTGCAATAAGTGGTGAAGGGTGGCATGATAACAGTCAACATAAATAGTTGGTGGTTAAGTAGTGAATGGAGATAGGTGGCGAAGATGACAGTTAGTGGCTATTGTGATACCGCACATAGCAAAGTCAGAAACCATGGTAGTGCAGTGGCAGTTGGTAGAGGAAAGGAATAGATTTGTGATAGGTAAACCGCTATATCACCGAAGGGATAAACACTAACCACGGTAAGGTAGTAGGAGATGGCAATGAGTAGTCAATCACTACGAAACCACGGGGAGAAAACTGATAGGTCGTGGTAGCATGGTGAAACAAGGACAATCGGTGAGGTGGTGGATGAGAGCACTGAATGCACAACTATGGACGGTCATCGAGGAGACCACGGTAGCTCAGTGTTCAAGAGATAGATAGTGAGGCAGGGGTTTGAAGGCCACTGTAATACCGTAGGGTGAAGAATGTGAGACCGCGGTAAGGCGGTAAACAAAGAAGTTAACGGTGGAGGAGGCAGCAGTGGCTGTCATCGTGATACCGCAGCCGGTCAAAAGGTTGACCGTAGTAGAGTGGTAAGTATAAAAGGAAACTTCACGCCAGCGCATAAAGTGATAAGATAAAAGGGGTAAACTCAATAAAAACTATATGATGAGAAATAAATAAATGGCGAGACTATATCAAAATATTTAATTTTCCAATAAGGCAACTCAATTAAATATTTTAATTCATGTCAAGGAATTGAAGCGGTTGTAAAAGGAAAGTGAAGGGTCACAACCCTTGGGATATACTGTATAAATATTTTGAAAAATCAGTTAGCAAGGAGAGGATAGTAGTTAGAATAGTTAGATTTTGACAGAAAATGAAGACTGGGAATGTAAACAATGACAGACTTTCTTGAAGCAGAATCAATGGACAAACTATTTTAAATTGGTGAAACCCTTATTGTGTTCAGTTGTTGTGATACAATAATTTAGATTCTTTATTTGGTTGTCTCCAACTTGAAATCCTTTAATTATTTAAATCAGCATATCAAGTATATCTCTGATTTATCAAAGTGCACTCTCATTTTGTGTGATTTAGTTGATTGGTGTCTACAAGTCAGATTTAAATTCTTTTGAATAAGTCACAGTGATTTAAGGATCTCTTTTGGATAATTAAAGAAGAACCTGATAAAGAAACATTCCAGCACAATTTATGCTAGTCATGAATTAATGAAGTTTTATGCCAGTCATATAGTTTCATTTTTCAAAGTGCCTAACAACTAGAATTGAGATAGAGAGGGAAACACAAACATTTTTTTTATTTTTTGACTCCATTGCCCATGTGGATAGAAGGCACTAATCTATCACAACCAAGAAAACAAATTTCATATAATATAACATTTTCAAATCCTTTCTTTTATGCAGTAGGAGTAGCAGTCAGTATTTTATCTATTCACTTCCATTTTCCATTGTGAATAGATTGTTTGAGCAAGAAATATATTTTAAATCTGCATTATTCACATAGGTGCACTCGCCTAGGTTTAGCAGAGCCTGAAGAGTAGAAGGTACAATTGCATCAATTGGCCTTGTACGTTGGCCAAAAGCGTTGTGAGAGCTTGGCAACCTCTCGTGGTTCAAACCTGCGTTTTTGAGACCCAACAAAGTCAATGACAAATATTACAATAGTGATGGAAGAACATCTTGAAAATCTTCCCATTTGTCAATACTTGTAGCAATACATGTAGGGAAATAATCCTCCCATTTCCAGCACAGATCATGAAATATATTGTACTTGAGAAGAAACAAAAGGAGTTGCTGCCCAGTTTTGTTTTTCCATTCCACCTCAGTTGGCCCAGCTATTTGCATTCCAAAAAAACTGCAAAAGCCTCTCAATCTCAGACATAGACTCACATAAAAATCATTAAAAGAGCAATAACTAAATAATGTCAGTCATACAGCTGACAAGACCTACTATCACCTTCATGCATGCTAGATAAGGAGGTCGATTGAAGGTCCTACAATGGTGATGTGCCCCTTCACTACTTTATCATCTCTCAATGACCCTATGCTTAAATTTCAAATATATTATTGAGAGGCTTTACATAAAACATGTAGCATATAAGAATCCGATAAATCTAGGAGATGGAAAAGAAAGAGAAGATTGACAACCAGAAAATGCACCAGCAACCAATGTTTCTCATACCACTGAACACTTGCACCACCAACCGATGTTCTTTTCTTATATACTTTGACAAACTTCAGTATTACCTACAATCACAATCAGAAAAGGATCAATGACAGTCGTAAATGCATATGACATCAAACAGTAATGGTGAAAAATCCTTATTGCAAGGTGTTGGTCCGAAAGAGTGATCAATAACATGACTTTACAAATTCAATGTGCATTCTTACAAATCAATCCAGGGAACCATCTAGGTCTGTTGTACTCTTTATTCTGTCGAGTATTGCCTCGTGGTCAGATTCACACACTTTCCACAAGTTCTTTTTCGCAGGTCTGCCCTTATATTTGATCAAATGAACGTTGGTGGTGACGACAAGGTTCGAATAGTGAAGAATTTTTTGATGCGTGTCGAAGTCCTCAAACAACCAAATTGCAACATTCTTAACTGGATACCTTTGAAGCCATGTTCCAGTAACAACCACTGAACCTGTAGGATATTCTATGTTTTCTCCGTCTATAACTGGGGACTCCAATTTCTTTTTGGCCTTGATACAACTCATGTAATAATTTGTACCCTCTTCATTGTCTTCATCTGCAATCACCGCATAAACGTGCCCTACATTGATATGTTCATCTTGTTAGATTTATTTACCGAGCAACATAATAAAACTTGTAAGTAAGATATATTACATGGTTCTAGTAGGTCTGATACATGATCAAAGTCAATGGATGATTGCATCTTCGTGATTTGTAGAGCCGTCGGGAGTTGATAAGTGTCAAGTGGGGTTAGACTTCGTACAGACCATTCGTCAACCCACTCTTTTGACTCACAATCATTCCATGATTGAAGTGTATATGCATAAAAAAAGCATGCCATCTTCCTTGTATGGATAGTCCATGTAGTTGCATTGGAGCTTCTAAAAGAGTGTAGCTCACTCGATCCTGTTAGTGTACAACAATCCTCATATTTTTCAATGTTAGTATCATCTACTAAATGAAAAAATCTACGAACTAAATAATTACCTTCACTACCTAGAGCCATTGCACCATTGCACCACTAGACAATTGATCTTGCATCATGCTCCCCCTTTCCATGCCTTACCTCTGAGAAGTTCCACATATTTTGAACACCACTAATCCTATACATCTTGCTCAACCAGTAAAACATTCTGGCGTTCTTGAATTTTGATGTACAATTATCTGACCACATGATATGCTGACTAAATGATATGCCCTTGCTAGCTAGATCAGCATAGAACATATGAAAGCAACCTTGAACAAACTCTGTAGAATGTGTGCGATCATCACTGATTTAAAAGTGATACTCCCTCAATACTTTCCTATTTTCCTCTATACTATCATTTGCATGAATGAATGCTATATACACAAATATAGCAACCTACATAGAGTTGTAGTACTATGATTGCACCTCGTTCTATGGTTGTAGTGTGTAGTTCTCAGTGAAGTCGACAACTGAAACGATATGACGAAGTGGAAATGTGTCCTTGCATGACTTGGACTATGAGTCCAACCATTGTGCTTTGTGTGTATGCATTGTATAATCATAGACCACCTGATCACAAAAAATGCCCATAAACTGATACATTGGAATCTTATCACTGACCAATTCACACTTCTTTGCTTCTTTCCCATCTTTTAGATTGTATGCCACTGTCTTATATTTGCCAAATTCCACAATTTTGTCTCCAATTGTGTGTGTACTAGCCATGTGTTGGAAAATTGGAAAATATTGCATGCCACCACAATGATCACATGTGCCATCCAAACATGATTTTTTTTAAAAAATTGACCATCCTCTCTTTCACATAAAATGGAAGACAAACATTTCCTTGACAATTTAGGTGGAGGCATTATGTTACATTCCTACAAAACATTGTTAGTATGCATATCTACACATATACGTTTTTAAACATAATAATGGTTAGAAAACTCAATATGAACCTTACAACAACAAGTAGTGCATCTGTTATTTATTTTGACATAAAAAGGCTTTAGTATTTCAAAATACCTTTGACATATTTTAATTTCAGGAAACATCTATACAAAATCAACAAAAAATTGGGTTTGAGTGGTATCCAAATAATGCATTGGATGTGGCTCACGGTTTTTACTACCAATTCTCCTTCTTACAACATCTCTTTGATTAGGAGAGGTCCTTGTGTTATCCTTCCAATAATTCACAATTAAAGATCTCAAGCCTTGATCAATTCTTGTGTCTTTCCGTGGCACTCTACCCGAAAATGCCCATAACTCATTGCTATTTGGATCCTCCACTCTTTCACGCCTTCCTTTGGCTCTCATTAGAGATGATCTACTTATTTTCAAAGACTTACTTGACTTTGTAAGGTTCACCTTGTTCCTTGTTTGACTGCTTAATAGTGTTGTTGTCATCACACATCATGTGGCACAACTATCCTTTGTGCGTGAGGTGGAACCCACGCTCTCATATGCACCCATCAAGTTCTTTACAATGGAATTTTCACTTGAGTCATTCAAAACTCTTAGCCTAAGAGCCTTCATGGTGGGCCTAAATTTGAGTTGCCTCGTCATTTCAACAAATAGTTGGCATCTTCCACCCTCACTTAGCTTCGCAAAAAACAAACTCCATATCCTTTGTGCATATCTTTGACATGTACGTTTTGGAATCTTATTAGGCATCCATTTCAAAATATTGGAATCAATATCAATCAAAAATGTAGGTTTTCTATGCAAAACTCTAGGAGGAGTTCTCTTCAAATGTAAATTTGTGTCAATATTGGGAAGGTCAACAATATTGGGGATAGATTGTGTACCTTCAATTGGAGGTGCAATTGATGACATACCTTGAGATTGACATGTAAACGATGTTGTACCTCCAACTTGAGATGTCGTTTGTGGAGTGCCTTCAAATAAAGATGTGTTTGCTGATGTACTTTCAAAATGCAATATTTTTGATGGTGTGTCTTCAATTGGA
Source organism: Sequoiadendron giganteum (assembly GCA_007115665.2). Lineage (NCBI taxonomy): Eukaryota > Viridiplantae > Streptophyta > Pinopsida > Cupressales > Cupressaceae > Sequoiadendron > Sequoiadendron giganteum. Next base: position 397,870,946 of record CM021101.1, on the reverse strand, counting down.
GATGTGATTTTTATGTACCTAGAAAACCACTTTTTGTTGTCAATGTGTCTTCAAATGGAGATGTGCATTGAGCTTCACCTAAGGTTGATGAGGTGCCCCCAACTTCTGTAGCCATTCCTATCCTTCCATGAACTTTCCTCATTCTTGCCCTTTATTTTTTCAATTTGACATCTCTCTTAGATTGCACGAAAATTTGTGGTTGTATGGGCTGTAATTCCTTTGCTTCACGAGATACGTTTTTTGATTCTCTTCTCCTTGCATTTTTAGCTGCACGTTCTTCTAGTGTTAGAGGCTTCAGTCAATTCCTAGGCATGACCTTCAATGCTACATTTTCACAAACACACATAGAACAAAAGTAAGTAATGCATTTTACAAAAATATTGATATCATTGATTACATTGCATTAAATATGAAACACACCAAAGCATTTTATGAAAGAAGGCAGCGAGTTGTTTGGAATTATCAAACATGTCTATGCTACACAATATTTTTCATACATGATGGAGTTAGATGTCTGTAGGGTTAGATATTAGAGTAGGGATTTTGTGTGTGTTTGAAGAGTTGGAAAAGTACCTAGAGGCTGATGCAGTACATGTAGGAATCCACAATGAACTTGTTCAAAGATTTAGAGGAAGGCTCTTAATAGACTTACAAACAACTTGATCACTTAACTTACCAAGAAACACCATTTTTGATGCAGAGAGGGGTGGAAACCATTCAATACAACAAATCAATGAGAATCAATTAGATTCCAAAGCAAAACCAGCTGTTCAATTGAAAATCCCAACTTCTACCAAGCTTTCCCTTGTAGCATAGGTAACCCGGTTCAAGGACCTTTTCACCAAGATTTTCCAAAACACTTGACAAACTAAAGGATGATTAAGATACCCATTTTCAAGTTAGAAAACATAGGTAAACCCCAACATCAACTCCTTTGGACCAACATTGACTTCCAATAGACCCACCTTGGAAAAGGCTATTCAATTGGCCTAATTTACAAAGACAGTACCTTTTAAACACTACATATTCACTCAAAATCCTCAAAAAGAAGTATTTTATCTGTCAAAACCTCCAATTTCCTTATTTGTTTCCAGGTCCAAGACCTCTAGACCCCTAATACACCAAACCCTCAATTTCAAGCAAAATACTTGGGGTTTTAATCTCCCGGACCTGCCAGACCCATACAAAGCACCAAACACACTTACTAGACCCTGCACATGGTGAATAATACATTACATGGATAGTCCTTCCCACATTTTGTCAAATCACCACTTGAAGCCCTAATTTTCACCATGAAAAGACGCTGCTACAGTCCTAAAACATCATCCCAAACACCCAACCTTGACCCCACAACATTATAAATAGGTTAGCCATGTATTTTATAAGTTAGAGGACCCATTCCACAAGTTAAAGTAGGCAGAAAAAGTGTAATGGGTCGAATTACATTATGAAACCCCTCAATCCAAGAACATTGTGAAAGTAGGTAGCAACAGTAAAAACAATATAACTTTTGCTATACAAAGACTTAGAACCTCTAAATAGATGAAAATGAAAGCTAATTCATTAATCTACAACATCCAACTAGTTTCATAACATCTTAGAGTCCGTAGAGGCCATACAACAAGAAAAGTGAGAGAAACCAGTAAATTTCTAGAAAATAATGTTCTTCTTGATAAAAAATGGGGTAAAAATCAACCAACAACCTCTCCTTCAAGGCATTGAAGGTTATTAATCATATTTTTATTTCATTTCAACTCCCTCGAACTCTGCAACTTTTGCATCTTTTAGCAACTTTTTTTACCACATTTAGCCAAATTGCAAGCTATGACACAACTGAACTCCCTTAGCTCCAAATACATTATAAAATGGTCTAATTGACCTTACTAAACACAATATACTCAACATTAACTAAAATCCTAGCATTTGACCATGCTCACTAAAAGATGACATTTTTGACAAAATTGAGCTTACAAGGTGCTCCTGCACCAGAGGCCTACAACGTTGATTTTGAAGTTGTGGACCTTTTGACTAGCATTATTGAACTTGAACTTTATAAAGGTTATGATGAAAAATTCACGGATTAGAATTTCTAGTAATATTGAGTTTATTTCATTCTGTTAGGAGTGATTGCTGTATGAAAACAATATTTCGAGCAATAGACTTACATATGGTGGGTTTTGTTAAAATCTTCCAGAGGTTTAGAATGGTATTCATCTTGAAAAGCATAACTTGTTATTTATGGATGATCTTTGTTTTGTTTTAGATGTGAATTGGTCAGTTCAACATTGAATTGAGGTTTTTGAGATTGAAGATTGTTTGAAACTGATCTAATTAAATGATTGTTGAAGGTTTTGTCTCCCTGCTTTGCATCACTGACCTAGGGTATAAGTTGTTACCACCTAAATGAAAACTAGAGACTCTTGTGTTTATTTTTCTCAAAACCAAATTTTTGATTGTCAACAAATTCATGGAGAATATGAATTCAAAGAAGGGTTTGTGATACTATATCTTATAATTATTCACTATTTCTTTGGCAATGAGGTAGCTTAGAAAGACAATAAGCATTCTCAATTGCAAAAAATATCCCATTTTTTAATTTATTAGAAAGGTAAATGGTATGAATGAATGGAAACTTGCATTTACAACTATATCAACTCACTTGAATTTATCTAAGCACATGTTCAATGAAGGTGAATTTTTTATGGAACAAAAGAATTAATGGATACTTGCATTAACATTGATGAAAGCTATTAGGTTTTCCAAATTAGATGAAAATAAAAGTTTTCCAAATTAATTGAAAAAGAATGAAATACAGTGAATTCCACTAGCCATGCTGGAAATGGACTACTATAAGCAATGCAAATAGAATTCATAAGTAAATTTATATTAAGTAAATTTCATGTTTTTAATTTTTTTGTTCTTCAAACTCATAAAAATTGAACCTTTTTTATGCAGATCCCATCTAATTCAATGTTGAATTCAATGTCCAATTGTTATGATTAATAAAATCATTAAGGAAATTTAGTTATATTGTCAAAAACAAACAAATATACTAAATATAAACATTTCAATTTACCAAAATGAATATATTACCTCAGATAATGTAAAATGATGTAGAAACTTCAAAATGTCTTCTTCTACATTGTCTACCATGCAGATTGGTGGTAAAAATGTGATGGGTCAAGCATAGATTGGTACAATATGAAGTCAACTACATAAAAAAAGGTGTTTCTGACTTAGATAAAGCGCTGAACTAGACAACTTCACGAGAATGTGGGCCTGAATCACGGGGTCAAGCCTTATTTTACTGTTTCAAGGTAAAACACATTTGGCGCTCGCCAAATTTGGAGAGCACCAAATGTGTTGTTTTGAAAAGGAGAGACCTGAGAGAGAGGGAGAGAGACAAAGTGGGAGAGGGATAGAGGGAGTGAGAGAGAAAGGGAGGGAGTGGAGAGAGAGAGAGAGAGAGAGAGAGAGAGAGAGAGAGAGAGAGAGAGAGAGAGAGAGAGAGAGAGAGAGAGAGAGAGAGAGGGGGAGGGAGAGGGCATGAGAGGGAGAAACCTAAGAGGGAGAGAGGGAGACACCTGAGAGAAGGAGAGGGAGTCAAAGTGGGAGAGAGGGGGTGGGAAGGAGAGACCTAAGAAAGTAGGGTGGGAGGTAAGTGAGGGCTGACAGAGAGGGATTGTGAGAGAGGGCATTAGAGTGACACTGATTAGTGTAGGTAGCATGGGAGGGAGTGAGACCCAAGAGAGACATACTTGAGAGGGAAAGAATTTATTTAGTTATATGGTGGGGGGGAAGACCTGAGAGAGGGAGTGAGAGAGAGCGAGAAGGAGTGGGAGAGAGAGAGAGAGAGAAGGGGGGTAGGAGGGGGAGACTTGAGAGAGAGAGGGGGTAGGAGGGAGAGACTTGAGAGAGAGATAGGGGAGGGCGAGGGCATGGGAGGGAGAGAGGGTGGGAGGGAGACACCTGAGAGAAGGGGAGGGAGTCAAAGTGGGAGAGAGGGGGTGGGAAGGAGAGACCTAAGAAAGTAGGGTGGGAGGTAAGTGAGGCCTGACAGAGAGGGATTGTGAGAGAGGGCATTAGAGTGACACTAATTAGTGTAGGTAGCATGGGAGGGATTGAAGAGAGACAAACTTGAGAGGGAAAGAATTTATTCAGTTATATGGTGGGGGGAAGACTGTAGAGAGGGAGTGGGAGAGAGATAGAGGGAGTGAGAGAGAGAGGGAGGGAATGGGAGAGAGAGAGAGAGAGGGAGAGAGGGTGGGAGGGAGACACCTGAGAGAAGGAGAGGGAGTCAAAGTGGGAGAGAGGGGGTGGGAAGGAGAGACCTAAGAAAGTAGGGTGGGAGGTAAGTGAGGCCTGACAAAGAGGGATTGTGAGAGAGGGAATTGGAGTGACACTGATTAGTGTAGGTAGCATGGGAGGGAGTGAGACCCAAGAGAGACAAAATTGAGAGGGAAAAAATTTATTCAGTTATATGGTGGGGGGGGGGAAGACCTAGAGAGGGAGTGGGAGAGAGATAGAGGGAGTGAGAGAGAGAGGGAGGGAGTGGGAGAGAGAGAGAGAGGGGGTAGGAGGGAGAGACTTGAGAGAGAGAGAGGGGGAGGGAGAAACCTAAGAGAGAGAGAGAGAGGGAGAGAAGGTGGGAGGGAGACACTTGAGAGAAGGAGAGGGAGTCAAAGTGGGAGAGAGGGGTGGGAAGGAGAGACCTAAGAAAGTAAGGTGGGAGGTAAGTGAGGCCTGACAGAGAGGGATTGTGAGAGAGGGCATTGGAGTGACACCGATTAGTGTAGGTAGCATGGGAGGGAGTGAGACCCAAGAGAGAGAGACTTGAGAGGGAAATAATTTATTCAGTTATATGGTGGGGGGGAAGACCTTAGAGAGAGAGTGGGAGAGAGATAGAGGGAGTGAGAGAGAGAGAGAGAGAGAGAGAGAGAGAGAGAGAGAGAGAGAGAGAGAGAGAGAGAGAGAGAGAGAGAGAGAGAGAGAGAGAGAGAGAGAGAGAGAGAAGGGGTAGGAGGGAGAGACTTGAGAGAGAGAGAGGGGGAGGAATAGGGCATGGGAGGGAGAAACCTAAGAGAGAGAGAGGGAGAGAGGGTGGGAGGGAGACATGTGAGAGAAGGAGAGGGAGTCAAAGTGGGAGAGAGGGGGTGTGAAGGAGAGACCTAAGAAAGTAGGGTGGGAGGTAAGTGAGGCCTAACAACGAGGGAGTCAAAGTAGGAGAGACCTAAGAAGGTAGGGTGGGAGGTAAGTGAGGCTTGACAAAGAGGGATTATGAGAGAGGGAATTGGAGTGACACTAATTAGTGTAGGTAGCATGGGAGGGAGTGAGACCCAAGAGAGACAGACTTGAGAGGCAAAAAAATTATTCAGTTATATGGTGGGGGGGGAAGACCTGAGAGAGGGAGTGGGACCCTTAAACCATGAACCCTATACCATTAACCCTTAAACCCTAATCCATCAACCCCCATACCCTCTTAATCCCTCAAACCTTAAACCTTAATCCCTCAACCCCTCTACAATCTTAATCCCTCAACCCTTAACCCTCAACCCTTAAACCCTAATCCCTCAACCCCTATACCCTCTTAATACCTCAACCCTCAACCCTCAACCCTCTCAAATCCTTAAACCCTAATCCCTCAACCCCTATACCTTCTTAATCCCTCAACCCTTAAACCCTAATCCTCAACCCTTAACCCTCAAACCTTAAACCCTAATCCCTCAACCCCTATACCCTCTTAATCCCTCAACCCTCAACCCTCAACCCTTAAACCCTAATCCCTCAACCCCCATACCCTCTTAATCCCCCAACCCTCAACTCCTCTACAATATTAATCCCTCAACCCTTAACCTAACCTCAACCTTAAACCTAGTCCTCAACCATTATACTCCTCTTTAATCCTCAACCTCAACCCTAAACCTAATCCTCAACCCCATACCCTTAATCCCTCAACTCCTCGTCCCTAAACCCTAATCCTCAACCTCAACTTTCTTATCTCAATTCTCAACCTCACTTGAATCTTTATCCTCAACCCTACAATCTTAATTCAAACATTAACCCTTAACCCTTTAACCCTTAAACCCTAATCCCAAACTCCTATACCTTTTTCAACCAATCCAACCTTGAACCCTAATCCTCAAACCCTATATCCCTTATCCTCAACTCCTCAACCTTAACTTCTAAACTTAATCAATCAACCCTCATATACCTTCTAATCCATCAACCAACCTTAACTCCTGGTCTCAACTCTCATATCTTCATCCTCAACCCTCGGTCCCTCAACCTTAAACCTTAACTTTTATTAATCTTAATCCTCAACCTCTAACCCTTAACCCTCAACCCTAAACCCATTCAGTCAAAACCTCTATATAATCTTAATCCTCAACCCTAACTCCTTGACACCCTAAACTCCATCCATCAACTCTATACTGCCAACCTTTAACCCTAGTCCCCTTAAACCCTAATCGCCACCTATACCTCTTATCCCATCAACCCTCAACCCTAACCCTTAAACCCTATCCATCATCCCCATACCTCTATCCTCAACCCTCAACCCTAAACCCTAATCCTCAATCAACCCCTATACCTTCTATCCTCACCAACTCCTAGAACCTTAATCCTCAACCCTCAACCCTTAAAACCTAATCCCTCAACCCCTATACCCTTGTAATCCCTCAACCCTCAACCCTCAACCCTTAAACACTAATCCCTCAACCCCATACCCTCTTAATCCCTCAACCCTCAACCTTTAACCCTTAAACCCTAATCCCTCAACCCCCATACCCTCTTAATCCATCAACCCTCAACCCTCAACCCTTACCCCTTAATCCCTAAACCCTCTACTTGAGAGAGAGAGAGGGAGAGGTGGTGGGAGGGACATACTTGAGAGAGAGGGAGAGGGAGAGGGAGAGAGAGAGGGAGTGAGAGAGGGAGGGAGTGGAAGATAGATAGAGGGAGTCACTGTGAGAGGGAGAGGGTGTAGGAAGGGGAGACTTGAAAAAGAGAGAGAGAAAGATGGGGTAGGACAGAGATACTTGAGACAGAGAAAGAGGGAGATAGGGTGGGAAGGAGAGACCTGAGAGAGAGGGAGAGAGATAGAGGGAGTGAGAGAGAGACAAAGTGGGAGAGAGATAAAGTGAGTGAGAGAGAGAGGGAGTGGGAGAGAGAGAGAGGGAGAGACATAGAGACACAGAGAGAGAGTGAGTGAGAGCGAGGGAGAGGGGGTGAGAGGGAGAAACCTAAGAGAGAGGGAGAGGGAGAGAGGGTGGGATGGAGACACCCGAGAGAGAAGGAGAGGGAGAAAAAGTGGGAGAGAGGGGGTGGGAAGGAGATACCTAAGAGAGCAGGAGAGAGAGGGAGTGAGAGATAGAGGGATGGGAGAGATACATGGAGTGAGAGAGAGAGACTTGAGAGATGGAGAGTGGGTGGGAGGGAGAGGGATTACTCGGGGGAGAGGGAGTACTCAGGATAGAGGGATTCGAGAGAGATGGAGGGGGTGGGGGGAGATACATGAGATAAAGGGAGAGAGAGGGAGAGAGAGAGAGGGAGTGAGAGAGAGAGAGGATGTGGGAGAGAGATAGAGGGAGTGAGTGAGAGAGACAAAGAGAGGCCTAAAAGAGGGAGAGGGGATAGAAGGGAGAGACTTGAGAGACAAAGAGGGAGGGAGAGACTTGAGAGAGAGAGAGGGAGAGAGAGTGGGAGAGAGATAGAGGGCATGAGAGAGAGAGGGAGAGGTGATGGGAGGGAGATACTTGAGAGAGATGGAGAGGTAGACGGAGACAGATAGAGGGAGTGAGATATGGAGGGAGTGGAAGAGAGATAGAGGGAGTGACTGTGAGAGGGAGAGGGAGAAGGGGTAGGAGGGGGAGTCTCAAGACAAAGAGAGAGAGGGAGAGGGGGTAGGACGAAGATACTCGAGAGAGAGAGAGAGGGAGAGGGGGTGGGAGGGAGAGACCTAAGAGAGAGGGAGAGAGATAGATAAAAATGTTGGAATTCTGTTGCTACAGGGTCATTTAGAATAATGATAGAAGATCGTTCTGTATAATATGGTTGATAAGAGGACATATATGCAGGATTTTCATGGCATGGAGAATAAAAAGCCATGTCTCCATGAAAACTTGACATCTCTTTTCCATTCAAACTAGAAACATGTCAGCACTTGAACTGCTGAAACTAGAAAATTTCACACTCGGAGTTGCCAAGTATGTGATTGAACGTGCCTCCAAAAGGCTGAAACTACCGTTGTACACACCAAACAACAGTAACATAAGGATAAGAGAGACTGAAAATTAGTTCTCTGTCCCACCGGGCGTGCCAAAATTGTTATCTTCTAAAATTTGCACCCTAGCTAAGTTGCATGATAAATCATGTTAAGCTACAATACTTAGCTTTTTAGAGAGAACATGGGATTTTTTCCGAGTTGTGGGTTGCCAAGATTTGGAAAAGAACCTTCGGAGAAGGCCAGCTTCCTAGTTGGTTATCACCTACTTTACTAAATTTTGAGGGGAAAAGGAAGAAAGATTGCATAAAATGATAACTACCTCCTAAGGTGATACACCAGAATATGACTTAGACCATGGAAAACTCAGATTTCATACGCTTGTACATAATGACTAAAGAAAACAACTTGCACGACCTGTTTCTATGTGCCTTACATAAGTATTTTATAAAAAGGCCTTATTGCTTGAGCTCTTAGGAGGAGAAGACCTCACAACTAACAACAACCTGCAATCTTGACACAGATTATAACCTGTAAACATCACACTTCTCCGCAAAAAGGTACTAAAGCCATGAGACAGAGTTAAGGGAAACGAAAAACTATCTCACAATAACTTAATCAATCATGTAAAAATACACAATATTGCAGTAACAAGAAGACAAAAAAATCCATTCAATGATGTCCAAGGTATGCATTGTATTCCATGTCTAAATGAGTTACAAAATTCTACAAAATTCTGCCAAAGGACCTAAAAAGTCACTAAGTGCAGAAAAATGCTAATCCATAACTTCTTACAATGAAGTCACATAAGTGACTAAATCACTCAACTCCCAACAAGATCCATCAAAATAGGACCTAGAAGCTCTATGGGTTAGATGAAACAAGGCCTAATTTATAGCAACTGATTCCTCTCCAAAGAGGCTCCAAAAGGTTGAAAAGGTCACATTTGACCAAGTCCAAGATAAAAGCATAATAAATTAATGCCTATATGCTCTCAAAATGCTCCAAAAAGCAAATAAAGAGGCCTATTTCTTCTCCATATATTTTCAAATTGCATTTAACCTCCCTAAATACCCTCTCCTGAAATGAAGATTCAACCATATCCCCCTAAAAGCATTTACAAAGGCATATTACCCATTTTGCATTTCAAAATAACAATTATAATAAGTGATTTATAATTAATCACTTAATATAATTTTTTACATTTAAAAGGTATGCAAAATTAAAAGACACGTTACTATGTTGACTCCTTCAATTTAAAATGCAAAAAGAAAGCATTATGAACTACATTTTATGAAGAATATTCCAAGGCTTAGGAACTTTACAAAAACATAAGGCATATGACACCAAGCCTTAGCACATGGGTTGATTAGTGACTTCAATAAAAACAAAAAAAAATTAAAAATGCCTTATGCATATGTCGATTGAGACTTAGGGTACAAAACCCTAAAACAAAACAAAGTGAAGAATAGCATGAACATTTCATTTGTTCAAAAAGCTTTTGAAGAAGCCACCGCCGACAGCAAGGGTTTTCTGGAGTTGAAACATGCGATCATGGAGGATCCTAGAAACACAGCAAGATTTCATCTATATTTTACAAACATAAAAACTCGGGTAAGCTACAGTGATCACAAAACTTGCTTTCCTGTATTATTTGTGCCATCATACCTGCGCCGCCATTGTTTCTCAGGTTAATATGCTTTCTATTTAGAATGGCCGCGGCCATTCCTAGTCTTCTGGATTTTATTTGATTCAGGCCGCTATTACCACTTTCTCATTTATGTTAATGGCCGAACCTCCCTGTAGCGTAATCCTTATACTTTTCCTTGTGTCCTTGGCATGAACATTTCTCTGATTTTGCACATGAGTCAAAATTTGTCAAAGCAATGGAAATATTTCTATTTTTCAAGTGACTCTCCATATTTCTATTCTTCTCAAGCTTCGGCTGTGTAAGAAGTAATGAAGTTTTCTTTTAAAATTTATGTATATGTAAAATGCTCGATGAAATCTTGCAGGAATTTGAGGGCTTGATCTCACCATAGGCCGTAACTCCTCACCTGTACATTTAGCATATGTCTCTGTTTCTAAAACAAAAACAAAACCCTCCATTTCAATGGTCGCGGCCACCCATCATATTGGCACTAGGGTTTGCATTTTCGTTATCTTTGGTCTGTGTAAAATCCTATGGTTTACATCTTTCTGTAACTTCTTAAATTTACCCATGGTGGAGGGTTATACTTGTGCCCTTCTTATAAAATATCAGAGCAAAAACTAAAATACGTTCTGGGTTGTCAACACCCGCGCCTGCACTTTTTTGTTATCTATTTTTTTTTCCTTTCTGTATATTCCACTTTCTGCTAATGGCCATGTTTTGCTAAGCATCTTTGTTTGTACTTTCCATTCAGCCGCTACTATGATTTTGATTAGCACTGTATATGTGATCATTGCCTGAAAAAGATAAGAAACCTCTGTGATTTTTTCACTATATATTTTCAATAATTACTTATTGCATGAGATTGTTCAAATGTAGACCCTCTCTACTGTCACCTTATAAGACATATGAATGTGATCACCCTTTCATTTATGATTGTCCATGAAGATCCCCTCTCTCACTCGATACATACACAACTGTTCGTGTTTCCAAAACACTATCAAGAGGACTGCTCCCAACCACTTATGACAGTCCCATTGCAATGGTTATCCAATATCAGCCACCAATAGTTAGCTATCATTTTACATTTGTCTCATCAAGATTCAATGATTGTAGTTGTCTTTTCATTATATAGTCCTCCATGTTTTAGTTACTCTCTATTATGGCATGGTCATTGTCCCTATCACTGTCAAGCATTAATGCTGCATCCAGTTTGAACAAAGGCTCATCATCCATTTATAAACCATGCGACTATCTTATGAACACATGACTGCATTTGTCATTTCACAGTAATAAATGTCATCTCTCCCTTCACAACTGTTGACTGTCACACATACTTACTGTCATGCATTACTTCATAAGAGATATGAATGTGCCTGCCCCTTGATACTCTTTTGCAATAAAAGTTTCCATTCTCATTATTGTTAAGATACCTTTGGATGATCGTACTATTTTATGTTCCTAAAGGTTGTGCACATATAATGAGTTGGGCTCAACCCTGGTGGGAGCTGCATTTTACTCCACTCATTCTGAAACTGATGAACAACACATTGCATTTCCTGTTTCTGCACATGACACAAACTAGTTAGTAAAAATAAAGCATTGTTTGGATTTATAATGTGAATGCGTGTGTGGATGTAAGGATGATAGGCCAGTTATTGCTTAGATCTTTTGGATCTAACTTCATTTATGTTGTGCTTTCAGGATTTGTAGTTGGAGGACAGAAAGCGGGAGCAACAAGGCAGCAAAATATGCAAGCAACAACAACACCGCCAGTCATTCAGGCAATGACTGGCCCCTATGACTCTTATGCCTTTTTTTTCTTGTTCACACATGTATTCATGTTATAAATTCTAGCAATTCTTTATTTTCCTTAGCTAGTTTCATGGCTTGTGTGAAGCAATCTTAACTTGGAATCAATAAAGACTTCCTTTCAGCAATTTTGTGTAAATCTTTTCAATATTGTATACATTTGTATAAATGCAACAATCTATTACTGAAAATAAAAGCTTCTTGATTCTTATGTTTATACACCTGAATGCAATATAGGGAAGACTAAAATGAAATGCACCTCATTTTTTTTTTGTTAAAACTTAACCAATAAGCTCGACTTGTTTTGAGCCGTAAGTGAAAAATGGGTAACAGTAACATGAGATCAAATAGGCATTTCATTTTCCTCATCTGATTCGACCAAATAAATGGTCACATTATCTACACGATTGGAAAACACACTGTCTCGATATAAGGTGTTAAGAAACAAGCAAGCTAACTCATAAACAAAAAGCACCTATTTATGTAACACGAGATAAAAATGACATTTCATTTTCCTCATCTGATTCGACCAACTAAATGCTCCCATTATCTGCATAGTTAGAAAACAAACTGTTTGGATATAAGGTTTTAAGAAAGAAGCAACCCAAATAGTGTTGTAAAACCCACTGCAATAGAGAGGAGACAGTGTGTTTTCCAACTGTGCAAATAATGAGAGCAATTCAATTGTTCCAATCAGGAGAAAGCTAACTCATAAACAAAAAGCACCTATTTATGTAACATGAGATGAAAATGGTATTTCATTTTCGTCATCTGATTCAACCAAATAAATGCTCACATTATCTGCACAGTTGGAAAACACACTGTCTCGATATAAGGTGTTAAGAAAATAGCAAGCTAACTTATAAACAAAAAGCACCTATTTATGTAACATGAGATCAAAATGACATTTCATTTTCCTCATCTAATTCGACCAACTAAATGCTCCCATTATCTGCACAGTTGGAAAACACACTATCTCGATATAAGGTGTTGAGAAAGAAGCAACCCAAATAGTGTTGTAAAACCCTCTGCAATAGAGAGGACACGGTGTGTTTTCCAACTGTGCAAATAATGAGAGCAATTCATTTGTTGCAATTAGGAGAAAGCTAACTCATAAACAAAAAGCACCTAAGTAAATAACATGAGATCAAAATGGCATTTCATTTTCCTCATCTGATTTGACCAAATACATGCTCACATTATTTGCAATGTGGAGTTTAAGGTAATTGAAACCCCAATTTGCTTCATTCTTCTCAATCCGTTCATTGTTTGCACTACTCTAAACAATCAATATTTCCTCTACAGTGATGGATCATAAGGGAGAATCATCAGAAGCGTAAGATCAATACTGAATCTTTCTCATTCTCTGCCTTCACCTGCTTAGGTATTTTCATGGATTGTTAAATAAATGAGTGGTTTTGTTGGTAACAAGAAAGGAACGAAAAGAGATTTCAGCATAACCATTTTAGGGAAAAAGAAGGCGATAAATCAACTGGTTGTGGATGAAGCCATTAACGATGATAACTCCATTGTTTTCCTGCACCCAGAAACCATGGAGAAATTGCAATTGTTTCATGGAGACACAATCCTTATTAAGGTATTTTCCTTTGCCCTTTGCCCTTTGCCCTTGAGACACTACAATATTTTGTTTTGCACTTTAGATGCTTAGGTTTTTTACTTTGCCCTCAATCTCTCCTCTGGACTGTGTTGCAGGGAAAGAAGAGGAAGGATACAATCTATATTGCTTAGGCAGAGGAGACGTGCGAGGAGCCCAAGATTAGAATGAACAAGGTCATGCGGTCGAATCTGAGGGTTCATTTGGGAGACGTGGCTTCTGATCACCAATATCCCGATGTTAAGTACAACAAGTGCGTCCATATTCTTCCCATTGATGATACCATCGAGGGCATCACTGGGAATTTGTTTGATGCCTATTTAAAGCGTGAATCTTTTTGTTCTTTCTTTTCCATATTTTCACAACGCATTATGTACCGCTTTTTTTTTATATTTAATTTTTTGTTTTTCGTATGTAAAGTGCACACGTTGGGGGAATTTGTAAACCTATACTTTTTTTCTTTGAATCTGAACCCTCCCCTTTAGGTCTCCTATTTTCTAGGTTCTTTTTTCAGTCTTACCAGACTATTGTTTTTATATACTGATGCATGTTAGTTTTATAAGATCAGATGAGTGCACATAAATTATTAAAAATTGACACAAGAACACAACCGATACCCTGGGAAAACCCTCCAACCTGAGGGAGAAAAACCTAGCCAATATATCTCTTATATATTGATCAGATAGGAGCATAAATATGGTTACAACTTAGGCACAATGCAATGCCAATTTGATACAATGAATAGTAGCACCTCTCTAAGATGCAAGATACAAATGAATATGCTTCTCCTTATGATCGATCTGCTGCTTCAGATAAAGATCTACTTACCGAGTGAACTTCTCCTCTTGTTGGGCGTGATCTTCTTCTCCTCAATAATATGAACTATGAATGAACTTGATGATTATCATAAAGAAGAGATCCACACACATATATATACATTTGCATCCTTTCACAAAGGGGAGGTCGACCTCAAGAAAGACATCCTTTCTAGACGGGCGTGATTTTCAATGAGAGGTCGACCATTATAAATAATTAACTATTATTTATTTTGAATTTAATATTTTATTTTTTGTTCTTTAATGAATGCGCCTCTTCATTGTATAAGCTATAAATAAATTTAAACAACTAGAAGCTATATTAAATTTATTTCTCAATTCGCTTTCAAGTATTCATCACGAATCTGTACAATAACATTAACAATGCAAGGGTTAGTGCCTTGGGTGAAGACAATTGTTCAATTTTTTTTTTATCTACATTCCATTTCATTATAAGCGTCAAATATACAATCAAATATATTGCAAGTAGGGTTAACAAGATTCAAATATGTGGTAGCCTTTTTGCCTTTGTGAAGTCTATGTGCTAAAAGACTTTACTGATTTATAACTTGCAGCCTATTTATTGGAAGCTTGTCACCCAGTGACAAAAGGTGATCTTTTCCTTGTAAGAGGTAGTATGCATAGTGTGGAGTTTAAGGTAATTGAGACAGACCCTGGGGAATACTGTGTTGTTCCTCCAAATACTGAAATTTTCCGTGAAGGGGAGCCTGTAAAGCGAGAGGATGAAGATAGATTAGATGAAATAGGTTATGACGATGTTGGTGGTGTATGGAAACAAATGGCTTAGATACGTGAATTGGTAGAACTTCCTCTCAAGCACCCACAACTCTTCAAATCAATTGGTGTGAAACCCCCAAAGGATATTCTGCTTTATGGGCCACTTGGTTCTAGGAAAACCTTAATTGCTAGGGCAGTTGCAAATGAAATCAGTGCCTTATTTTTCTGTATCAATCGACCTAAAATTATGTCAAAGCTGGTTGGAGAAAGTGAAAGCAATCTCTAGAAGACTTTTGAGGAGGCTGAGAAGAATGCACCTTCCATTATTATTTATTGATGAAATTGATTCCATAGCTCTCAAGAGGGAAAAAACCCACGGTGAAGTTGAGAGGAGAATTATTTCTCAATTTCTTACAGTTATGGACAGACTTAAGTCTCGTGCTCATGTTATTGTGATTGCAACAACTAACCAACCAAATAGTATTGAACCGACACTCAAAAGGTTTGGAAGGTTCGATAGGGAAATTGACATTGGGTTTCTGGATGAAGTAGGCAGGTTGGAAGTGCTTCATATCCATACAAAGAATATGAATCTCTCTGATGATGTACGTATTGTAGAACTTAATTTATTTTTTGTACTTCTAGATCTAATGTCAAGCAGTGCTTGGATTTTGAGAGCATTTATTAATCTTTGTTTTTCTTGGTGAGAGTATATATTAATCTTTAGGATTCTTGGTACAGGTTGATCTCGAAAGGATTGCTAAGGATACTCATGGATACGCTGGAGCAGCTCTTGCAGATTTGTGCACTGAGGTTGCACTTTGGTGTATTAGGGAAAAAATGGATGTCATTGACTTAGAAGATGAGACAATAGATGCTGAGATTATAAATTCAATGGCCGTGACTAATTAACACTTCTAGACTGCATTGGGCTCTAGCAACCCATCCGCTATCCGTGAAACTATGAGTTTTTCCAAACAATGTCTAGACATTCAATTTTTCTCATATCGATTAAGTAGGGATTTTATTTTTAAACTATTGATCTGTTGGGCCCCTAAATTTTAATTTTCTAAGTTTGTTTGTTTCTGATGATTTTAATATTGGTAAATTTGCTTATGAATATTGGGAAAACATTAATAGGTTGTTGAAGTCCCAAATGTCACTTGGGAAGATATTGGAGGGTTGGAAAATGTCAAGAGGGAGCTTCAAGAGGTATGTTGAGATACGTGGTTCACTATATTTGTGCCTTGCTTTTCTTTCAATGCAGAAAACCTGCTTTTCAAGGAGATATCAACTAACAAAATTCATTATGAGTTTGGTGTAGACTATTCAATATCCAGTAGAGCATCCTGAGAAATTTGAAAAATTTGGAATGTCTCCTTCAAAATAAGTGCTATTTTATGGCCCACCGGGTTGTGGAAAGACATTGCTTGCAAAATCCATTGCCAATGAATGCCAGGCCAATTTCATCAGTGTGAAGGGCCCTGAATTGTTAACAATGTGGTTTCGAGAGAGTGAGGCTAATGTGACAAATTTTTGATAAGGCTAGAGGGTCAGCTCCTTGTGTCCTATTTTTTGATGAGCTTGATCCTATTGCTATGCATGTGTGTTTCTTTTTTATAAGTAAAAGTTTAAGTTTGACTATAAATGACTAGGAATTTGACCTTTTTGAAGTAGGCTCTAACTTGTGATGCATAATTGGTTTTCATGTTTATAGCGTGGAAGTAGTGTTGGGGATGTTGGTGGTGTTGCAGACAGAGTCCTTAATCAACTGTTGATGGAGATGGCTAGTATGACAACCAAGAAAACAATTATCATTATTGGTGCTACAAATAGGCCTCATATCATCGATCCTGCATTGTTAAGGCCTAGCCAACTTGACCAGCTGATTTATATTCCCTTACCTGATGACTCCTCACATTATCAAATCTTCAAATCTTGCTTGAGAAAGTCACCCATATCAAAGGATGTAGACCTAATGGCACTAGCCCGTTATACCCAAGGATTTAGTGGAGCCGATATCACTGAGATTTCTCAGAGGGATTGCAAGTATGCTATTAGAGAAAATATTGAGAAGGCGAGTTCCAATTGTGCCGTCTTTTGCAAACTAGATCTGTTTATGAATTTCTAATGGTTTTTATTTTTACTGCTATGTTACTATTTTTTAAGATAGAGCAGTAGTCTACCTATTGAACTTAACTCAACTTGTAGCTTGTTATTTCAATTCATCATACTAGCATGCATTTCAATTTTAGCATAACCTCTCCCCCCACACTTTCAGGAAATTTAACATGAACGAAAAAGAGCCGAGAATCCTGAGGCAATGGATGAGGATGATAGTGATGAGGTAGCTGAAATAAAAGATGCTCATTTTGAAGAGTCTATGAAATATTCCTGAAGAATTGTTAGTGATGTTGATATTTGGAAGTATCAAGCCTTTGCACAAACACTACAAAAATCTCAAGGCTTTGGTTCCGAGTTTCGATCTCCAGACAGACCTGCTGGTACTGTTGTTGGGGCTTTAGATGTATTTGCTACAACAGATAATAAAGATGACGATGACTTATATAGTTAGGAAAATTCATACAAAACTGTCATCTTAATGAAGAGACAAATGTGTCTGTTCTAGTAGGGACCTTCCGCTGACAACTAGCCAAAGCTATTAAATTTGGCTCCGCTTTGCTTGTATGAGTTTAATATTCATATGTTCTAAACTTTATTTAATTTAGCAACCCTTTAATAGTGGACTGAATACTCTTTAGTAACTTGTAAGTTTTTAGAGCAAGATCAACTTTATGGCAAAGAAAGCTACTCAGCTATGGAAAACTTCGTTCAACTAGTAGATAATGCTATGGAAACTTTGCTTTTTCTTTATGCTGTTATAAAATATGTTTTACTAAAATAAACTCTAAAACAAAGAAAGCCTTGTTCAACTCTGGTAGGTATTCTATAGAAACTTATTATTCTAAAGCCTTGTTCAACTCTGGTAGGTATGCTATAGAAACTTATTATTCTAAAGCCTTGTTCAACTCTGGTAGGTATGCTATAGAAACTTATTATTCTAAAGCCTTGTTCAACTGGTAGGTGTGCTATTTTTCTTTACCTTGTGAGGAATATTTTTTCACTAAATCATTTTACAACAAAACCTTGTTGAACTTTTGTTTATATGCTATGGAATTCTGCTTTATACTAACCCTATTAGGATACAGTTTACAATAAAATGTCAATTTATGTTCTTACATTTATTAACATTACTATGCGTCCACTACACTTGTGATTCAAACTATCACAACTAGAATCACCTGTATTTACTGCACAAGGTTCACATCTCCTGAAGCATCCTTCTCAATCCACTTGCCCTTCTTTTGTTCAATTTTCTTTCCTAGCCCATATCAACCACCTGGAAGAAAGACAAGTGTTAGCGATAGATTAAATTGGAAAATTAAAGACAATTGGTGCTAGAAATAATTTTATTTCTTCCAAATTTCCCCAATATACAATTTATATGTTCTGTTGAGTGCAAAATGCCAGCTTGCACAGACAATAAACAAACATATTAAATTGTACATTGGGAATTTAATTTCCAATTTAACCTATCACTAACACTAGTATATATATCAGCAATCATATGTGCCATTTTGTCATTTTGCTAGAATTGTGAAGCAATTAACGTTCATTTTGTTGGATAAATTCATTTGTTCCAATCAGGAATCAGGAGAAAGCTAACTCATAAAAAAAAAGCACCATGTATGTAACATGAGATAAAAATGGCATTTCATTTTCCTCATCTAATTCGACCAAATAAATGCTCACACTATTTGCAGTGTTGGAAAATACAATGTGTCCATATAAGGTGTTAAAAAACAAGCAACCCAAATAGTGTTGTAAAACCCTCTGCAATAGAGAGGAGACAGTGTGTTTTCCAACTATGACGTCTCATCATGTTATGTATGTATCCATGTATGTTTTTCATGCATTTTTCGAAGTACATAGGTGAATTTTGTCTAGGAGTTAGCCGGATCCTTAAGAAACAAGCAACCCAAATAGTGTTGTAAAACCCTCTGCAACAGAGAGGAGACAATGTGTTTTCCAACTATGCAAATAATGAGAGCAATTCATTTGTTCCAATCAGGAGAAAGCTAACTCATAAACAAAAAGCACCTATTCATGTAACATGAGATCAAAATGGAATTTCATTTTCCTCATCTGATTCACCAAATAAATGCTCACATTATCTGCACATTTGGAAAACACACCGTGTCGATATAAGGTGTTAAGAAATAAGCAACCCATATAGTGTTATAAAACCCTCTGCAATTGAGAGGAGACAGTGTGTTTTCCAACCCCACAAATAATGCAAGCAATTTATTTGTTCCAATTAGATAAAGAAAGTGAAATGACATTTCGGCTATAGCAAAGAGTTGTTCAAAAATGCATGAAAAAAATACATGGCAACATACATGGAAACATACATAACATGACAAGACGTTGTAGTGCAGGGCCCGCCAGACCGGCGATCAACACGAAACCAAAAGACAAAACGAAACATTCTGGCGATGGTCAGGTGGGAGTTAACGACGTCGTTAGGTGGGTTTTCCCGCCTGTTGCCAGGCAAAAAAGTGGATGGGTTAGCTTTGTGGACAAGTTTCTTTTGTTTGGTGCAACAAAAGTGGAAGGGAATGACATGGGACTTTTTTGTTTCAAGAAAGAAAGGTGAAAATACTGTTTTCTAGCAACAAATAGTCGTTCCTTTCTTCAGTGTTCATGGTAGAATGGAAAAATTGCACATACACAGAGCGGATATACATACCTTAGGGAGCTCTGAACACCTACAACTCTTCCCATTGCTATCCACCAAAATGTCACTGTCCAAAAATGGAGAAAATGGGAGCTTGTCTAGGCTTTTTGATATTTGTAAATAATGGTTTCGAATGCCACGTTTTAGGCTTTTTGTCCATGCCGATAAATTATTTTGAAAACCCACTAGCACTGACATGTTTTCCTGACAACAGTTGCAGGTATTGGGCCTTTTTTGTTTCGATAAAGAAAGGTGAAAATACTATTTCTTTCCAATCTGCACATTGAAAGGGAAAGTTGAATGTTTCAGTGCACATGGACAAGTTGGAGGAGAAATCAGACCAAATTGAGGTGACAGGTACTATCCAATAGTGTTGCAAAGGGTTTTAAAAAAAAATTGGGTTACTTCTTTCTTAACACCAAGGGTTTTCCAACATGAATTGTTGCAAAACAAAATGAAGTGAAGGCGGGCTTCAAAACACATCGTGTTTTCCAACATGCACTACCCAATGTGCACACCTAGATATACTGGTTTAAAAACCAGAAAGGGCTTGGGTATGTTGTGATGTGGAGGTTGAAAAATGCAATGTGTTATGAAGCATGCAATTTTTTATATACTTGAAACTTAAACACAACAATATAAGGTGTGATCTGGAAGACTTTCATACTGTTTTGTAACATTCCATCTTACAAAACCATGGGTGTTAAGAACCAAGCAACCCAGCATGAGACGTCCCTTTACATCTAAACAGGGAGATTCAAATAACTGAAACCTAGCAGTGTGTTTCCCATTTAGAATTATTTTTTGGACTTTTTTTTTCAATGTTGTGAAATTTAAACACAACAATGGAATGTGTGATTTTGAAAACATTCATACTGTTTTGTAACATTCCATGTTGCAAAACCATGGGTGTTAAGAAGCAAGAAACCCACCATGAGACAACCCTTTACATTTAAACAAAGAGATTCAAATAACTGAAACCCAACACTGTGTTTCCCATTCAGAATTATTTTGTGCAGTTTTTGTTTGAATCGACTGAAATTTAAACACAACAATGGAATGTGTGATTCGAAAGACATTCAAGAAATTGAAATACTCCACATTGTGTTTCCCAAATTTCAAATTACCCCTCACCTCGATTTTGTCGATATTTTACTCCAACTCCTCCACGTGCACTCAGGCCTTCAGCTTTCCATTTACATTTAAACAAGGAGATTGAAATAACTGAAACCCACCATTGCATTTTCCATTCAGAATTATATTGTGCAGTTTTTTTTTAATCAATTGAAATTTAAACACAACAATGGAATGCGTGATTTGGAAGACATTCATACTGCTTTTTAACATTCCATGTTGCAAAACCGTGGGTGTTAAGAAGCAAGCAACCCAGCATCAGACGACCCTTTACATTTAAACAAGGAGATTGAAATAGCTGAAACCCTACACTGTGTTTCCCATTTAGAATTATTTTGTGCACTTTTTTTTCTTCAGTGGTTTGAAATTTAAACACAACAATCGAATGTGTGATTTGGAAGACATTTGTACTATCCTGTAACATTACATGTTGCAAAACCATGGGTGTTAAGAATCAACCAACCCACCATGAGACAAACCTTTACATTTCAACAAGGACATTCAAATAATTGAAACCCAACATTGGGTTTTCCAAATTGCAATTATTTTATGCAAATTTTTTTTCAGTCATGCGAAATTTAAATGCAATTTTTGCCCAAATTAAAATTCCTTAGAAATTTTGAAAGGGATTTTGAATACATTGAGACTGTCTATATTACAAAATCTCTATAAGACATTGTTTTTGTTTAGTAAGAATGCATGTTGGAAAACCCTAGGTGTTAAGAAACAAGCAATGCATATACTGTTCTAAAAACCCTCTGCAAGTGAGAAGAGACAATGTGTTTTCCAACACTACAAATAATACAAGCATTTTATTTGTTCCAATAAGATAGAGAAACCGAAATGAAATTTTGACTGTATTAAAGAGTTGTTCCACAATTTTAAAGTGGACTGCATTACATTCTTGGAGTAACGAAATAAAACTCTTCATAACGAACTAACTGAAATGGGACAATGTGTTTCCCAACACTGCAAACCATCTATAATGACACTGTGCCTTGCAAGTATCATAATACCTATTGTTTTACAATTTAATTACATTCTTGGCACCTCATTTTGCTATTTGCAAATAATGGTTTTCAATGACATGTTTTGGGCTTTTTGTCCATCCACGGCAAACAATTATTTTGAAAACCTGTATGCGCTAAAATGTTATCCCAATGACGGGGCAAGAAATGACATACAGGATGAGACGTCCAGCCATCAAGTCTTTCCTTTCATCCGACCACATTTTCCATCATGGGTTCCTTCCATCCAGCCACCTTTTCCATCATGGCTCTTTTGTCCATTCGGTATGGGGGGCGATATAACATATTATAATATGTTATATACATTGGTGAATTCTGTCTAGGAGTTTGATTTCTCTAGAGGCTCAAATGAAATGCAATCTTATATATATTTGGTTATATGTATTGGTGAATTATGTCCAGGAGTTTGCTTTCTCCATAGGCTCAAATGAAATGCAATGTTATATATAATATGTTATATACATTGGTGAATTCTGTCCAGGAATTTTCTTTCTCTGCAAGCTCAAATGAAATGCAAAGAGTATCATTACATTCCTACTATCAAAATCCCAAAAGGTTCTCCACACAATCACTCATATTTATACAATGGGTCGTCACTTATTTAATTAGGAAATGGAAAAATTCGAAAACTAGCATACGAGGAGGAAACGAAACAAAAATTTCAAAACCCTGAACACAAAAAACCATTATCAGACTTGCATTTCAACTAACTCCTAAACAAAATTCACCTATGCACATTGAAAAACACATGAAAAACATACGTGGATACATACATAACATGATGAGACATCGTAGTGCGGGGACCGCCAGACGCTTGAAATAGTGGGTTTTACAATAGTCTATGTTTTAGGAGACAGTGTGTTTTCCAAAACAATAATGTATAAAATGGCAGAAAAAATGGGATGTGATGTGGGCTTTTTGATATTTCCCAATTATGATTTCAAATGCCACATTTTTCCCTTTTCTATCCATTCTGAAAAACAATGCGAACAATGGCGACATTCTGGGTTTTACATGATTTTCAAAATATAGCATTTCATTGTAGAACCTACAGATTCTACTTTCTACAAACATTATTCAGTAATTTCACTCATATTTCTACAATGGGTTGTCACTTATTTCATTAGGAAATGGAAAAATTCAAAAACCAGCATACGGGGAGGAAACAAAACAAAAATTTCAAAACCCTCCACACAAAAAACCAATATCAGACCTGCATTTCAACTAACTCCTAGACAAAATTCACCTATGCACATTGAAAAACGCATGAAAAACATACGTGGATACATACATAACATGACAAGACATCGTAGTGCGGGGACCGCCAGACGCCTGAAACAGTGGGTCTTACAATAGTCCAAGTTTTAGGAGATAGTGTGTTTTCCAAAACAACAGTGTATAAAATGGCGGCAAAAATGGGATGTGATGTGGGTTTTTTTCTATTTCCCAATTATGATTTTGAATGCCATGTTTTTCCCTTTTCTATCCATTTCAAAAAACAATGCGAACAATGGTGACATTCTGGGTTTTACATGATTTTTGAAATATAACATTTCATTGCAGAACCCACAAATTTTGCTTTCTACAAACATTATTCAGTAATTTCACTCATATTTCTACAATGGTTTGTCACTTATTTCATTAGGAAATGGAAAATTTTGAAAACAAGCATACGAGGAGGAAACAAAAGAAAAATTTCAAAACCCTCCACAGAAAAAATCGTTATCAGACCTACATTTCAACTAAATCCTAGACAAAATTCACCTATGCACATTGAAAAAAGCATGAAAAACATACATAAGGAAATACGTGGATACATACATAACATGATGAGACATCACAGTGCGGGGATCGCTAGACACCTGAAATGGTGGGTTTTACAATAATCTGAGTTTTAGGAGACAATGTGTTTTCCAAAACAACAGTGTATAAAATGGTGGAAAAAATGGGATGTGATGTGGGCTTTTTGCTATTTCCCAATTATTATTTTGAATGCCACGTTTTTCCATTTTCTATCCATTCCAAAAAACAATGTAAATAATGGCGACATTCTGGGTTTTACATGATTTTTGAAATATAGCATTTCATTACAGAATCCATAGATTCTACTTTCTACAAACATTATTTAGTAATTTCACTCATATTTCTACAATGGGTTGTCACTTATTTCATTAGGAAATGGAAAAATTTGAAAACTAGCATATGGGGAGGAAACAAAACAAAAATTTCAAAACCCTCCACAAAAAATCATTATCAAACCTGCATTTCAACTAACTCCTAGAAAAAATTCACCTATGCACATTGAAAAAAGCATGAAAAACATACATAATAACATACGTGGATACATAGATAACATGACAAGACATCGTAGTGCGGGGACCGCCAAACGCCTGAAACAGTGGGTTTTACAATAGTCCGAGTTTTAGGAGACAGTGTGTTTTCCAAAACAACAGTGTATAAAATGGCGAAAAAAATGGGATGTGATGTGGGATTTTTTCTATTTCCAAATTATGATTTTGAATGCCACATTTTCCCCTTTGCTATCCATTCCAAAAAACAATGCGAACAATGGCAACATTCGAGGTTTTACATGATTTTTGAAATATAGCATTTCATTGCAGAACCCACATATTCTACTTTCTTTAAACACTATTTAGTAATTTCACTCATATTTCTACAATGAGTTGTCGCTTATTTCATTAGGAAATGGCAAAATTCGAAAACCAGCATATGGGGAAGAAACAAAATAAATATTTCAAAACTCTCCACAAAAAATCATTATCAGACCTGCATTTCAACTAACTCCTAGACAAAATTCACCTATGCACATTGAAAAAAGCATGAAAAATATACATAAAAACATACGTGGATACATACATAATATGACAAGACATCATAGTGCGGGGACCGCCAGACGCCTAAAACAGTGGGTTTTACAATAGTTCAAGTTATAGGAGACAGTGTGTTTTCCAAAACAACAGTATATAAAATGGCGACAAAAATGGAATGTGATGTGGGCTTTTTGCTATTTCCCAATTATTATTTCGAATGCCACATTTTGCGCTTTTTTATCCATTTCGAAAAACAATGCGAACAATGGCGACATTCTGAGTTTTACATGATTTTTGAAATATAGCATTTCATTGCAGAACCCACAAATTTTGCTTTCTATAAACATTATTCAGTAATTTCACTCATATTTTTACAATGGGTTTTCGCTTATTTTATTTGGAAATGGCAAAATTTGAAAACCAGCATACGGGGAGGAAATGAAACAAAAATTTCAAAACCCTCGACACAAAAAACCATTATCAGACTTGCATTTCAACTAACTCCTAGAAAAAATTCACCTATGCACATTGAAAAAAGCATGAAAAACATACATAAGAACATACGTGGATACATAGATAACATGACGAGACATCGTAGTGCGGGGACCACCAGACGCCTGAAACAGTGGGTTTTACAATAGTCCGAGTTTTAGGAGACAGTGTGTTTTCCAAAACAACAGTGTATAAAATGGCAACAAAAATGGGATGTGGTGTGGGCGTTTTGCTATTTCCCAATTATGATTTTGAATGCCACGTTTTCCCTTTTCTATCCATTTCAAAAAATAATGCGAACAATGGCGACATTCCAGGTTTTACATGATTTTTAAAATATAGCATTTCATTGCAAAACCCACAAATTCTGCTTTCTACAAACATTATTCAGTAATTTCACTCATATTTCTACAATGGGTTGTCACTTATTTCATTAGGAAATGGAAAAATTCAAAAACCAACATACGGGGAGGAAACAAAACAAAAATTTCAAAACCTTCCACACAAAAAATCATTATCAGACCTGCATTTCAACTAACTCCTAGACAAAATTCACCTATGCACATTGAAAAAAGCATGAAAAACATACATAAGAACATACGTGGATACATAGATAACATGACGAGACATCGTAGTGCGGGGACCGCCAGACGCCTGAAACAGTGGGTTTTACAATAGTTCAAGTTTTAGGAGACAGTGTGTTTTCCAAAACAACAGTGTATAAAATGGCGGCAAAAATGGGATGTGATGTGGGCTTTTTGCTATTTCCAAATTATGATTTTGAATGCCACGTTTTCCCCTTTTCTATCCATTCCGAAAAACAATGCGAACAATGGCGACATTCCGGGTTTTAAATGATTTTTGAAATATAGCATTTTATTGCAGAACCCATAGATTATGCTTTCTACAAACATTATTTAGTAATTTCACTCATATTTCTACAATGGGTTGTCACTTATTTCATTAGGAAATGGAAACATTTGAAAACCAACATACGGGGAGGAAACAAAACAAAAATTTCAAAACCCTCCACACAAAAAATCATTATCAGACTTGCATTTCAACTAACTCCTAGACAAAATTCACCTATGCACATTGAAAAAAGCATGAAAAACATACATAATAACATATGTGGATACATACATAACATGACGAGACATCGTAGTGCGGGGACTGCCAGACGCCTGAAACAGTGGGTTTTACAATAGTCTGAGTTTTAGGAGACAGTGTATAAAATGGCGGCAAAAATGGGATGTGATGTGGGCTTTTTTCTATTTCCCAATTATGATTTCAAATGCCACGTTTTCCCCTTTTCTATCCATTCCGAAAAACAATGCGAACAATGGTGACATTTCGGGTTTTACATGATTTTTAAAATATAGCATTTCATTGCAGAACCCACAGATTCTGCTTTCTACAAACATTATTCAGTAATTTCACTCATATTTCTATAATGGGTTGTCACTTATTTCATTAGGAAATGGAAAAATTTAAAAACCAGCGTACGGGGAGGAAACAAAACAAAAATTTCAAAACCCTCCACAAAAAAAATCATTATCAAACCTACATTTCAACGAACTCCTAGACAAAATTCACCTATGCACATTGAAAAAAGCATGAAAAACATACATAAGAACATACGTGGATACATACATAACATGATGAGACATCGTAGTGTGGGGACCGCCAAACGCCTGAAACAGTGGGTTTTACAATAGTCTGAGTTTTAGGAGACAATGTGTTTTCCAAAAAAATAGTGTATAAAATGGCGACAAAAATGGGATGTGATGTGGGCTTTTTTCTATTTCCCAATTATGATTTCAAATGCCACGTTTTGCGCTTTTTTATCCATTCTGAAAAATATTGTGAACAATGGCGACATTTCGGGTTTTACATGATTTTCGAAATATAGCATTTCATTGCAGAACCCAGAGATTCTGCTTTCTATAAACGTCATTAAGTAATTTCACTCATATTTCTACAATGGGTTGTCGCTTATTTCATTCAGAAATGGAAAAATTCGAAAACCAGCATACGGGGAGGAAACAAAATAAAAATTTCAAAACCCTCGACACAAAAAAACATTATCAGACCTACATTTCAACTAAATAGTTTCCCAACGAAAACCCTGCAAAATTCAAAATAAGAATGTGAAAAATGGCGATGTGTTGGGTTTTATGTGATTTTCACAATAGTTTGTGGTCTCTGTAAACTTTATTCGGTTATTTCACTCATATTTCCATGATGGGTTGTCATCTATTTCATTCAGCAACCCCAAAATTTTAAAACCAGCAAATGGGAGGAGACGAAAAACTAAAACCCTCAACTGAAAATCACAAAATGAAAACCCCACAATGAATGGCCATTTTTTTCTTCGATGTTCATGGCAGAATGGAAAAATGGTACATACACAGAGCATATATACATACCTGAAGGAGCTCCACATGCTTGCAACTCTTTCCCTCGCTATCCACCAAAACGTCGTTGTCCAAAAATGGAGAAAATGGGGCCTCATCGGGGCTTTTTGATATTTGCTAATAATGGTTTCGAATTCCACATTTTTGGCTTCTTGTCCATCCACACTGAATAATTATTTTGAAAACCCACTGGCGCTGACACGATTTCCCGGCGATGGGACAACAAATGGCATAGGGGATGAGACGTCCGGCCGTCAAGTCTTTCCTTCTGTCCGACAACCTTTTCTGTCGCGGGTCTGACCTCTTCCATCACGACTCTTTTCTCCATGCGGTATGGGGGCATATCCTATATTATATACATAGATGAATTTTTTCTAAGAGTTAGCTTTCTTCGAAGCAAACAAGGAAATATAAGCATGTGTTAAAAAGTAAAATATGATATATTATGAAGTACAAATTGTGTTAAACATGAAAATAAGACAAGAAAAAAAAAATGAGTGAGGAAACAAAAGCATAAATTTAGATATAGAAGGTGAAAAGAGAATAGGTGAAAACACAAAAAATATAGCATATACAAGAGGTAAAAGTGGAACAATACACAAGATAAATGAGTGAATAAGAAAAGAGAATCACAACAGACATGACATAATCAAAGGACTAAATTAAAAATAATACAAAAGACAAGGAAGGAGTGACATGAACAACACAAAACATGTTCCATGTTACTTGTATCAACATACATGAAGGTGTCTTTGTGTCATTCACATGCTAACTAGGAACATTAACACAACACAACATAAGCAATAAACCAAGAATAAAAAATAATAGAAATAGGGGAATCAATAAGAGAGAGAAGTAAGCATGTAAAAGTAATGATGTGGTCCACATTAGGTGTGTCAATGTTTGTATGTGTTAAAAGTGTGTTATTGTGTCATGATGGAATCACTATAAGAGAAATCAACCAATGTCCTATTAGAATCTCATAATCATTTGCTAAATTTCCATGTATATGGATAAATGAATAGGATATTTTACTAGAGTTCAAATTAGTATGAATTATAAATAACTCAAGTCGTTTCCCTTTTCCCTTTACATGTTTTCAATTTTCTAACCAATATTTCATGTCTTTATATTGATAACCAATACCATGATGTTCTTCATTCTCCTTTAATGCTAATAGGTTATAACTATTTTGCTCATGTTTTCCAAATCCTTTACCCTTATAACCCTATTTTTTATAATCTTGAATTTTGGACCATATATTTTTTTGTGATGGAGGGGGAAACATGACTTGATTGTAGTAGTACCCTCAAAATCACTATCACATAAATCAATAAATTTATCATCAACATATGCCTAGGGTTGGTTTCCCATAGATAGAGAGGAACATATAAAGTGGTGAGATTATAGGATTTTATTGTTGGGATTAGGGTGTCAGCAACCTTAGAGTCCTAGCATTTATTTATTTTTATTTGATGTATTTATTTGTTTATAATGTTTATTAGCCTACCAAATGTGTTGTCACTTTGTGGGACCCATCGATGATGTGGCATCCTACATGGCAAGTGGCATGTAATTGTTGTAAACTACATTTGTGGAGGTAGGCATCCACTTTGGAGGACCTAAATTTTAAGCTATATTGGTGGAATTTGTCATATGCTTCTATGCAAAGCACTATGACAAATTATGACACTTTCTATGACAGTCTATGATAGTCGTAAGAGTCAACTATGACAACTGTCGATTTGGGACTAGTGAGGATTTGGCAGCTGGCAGTCTTGCATGTGTTAGGTGCCTTGCATGTTGAGGAGAATCTCTTGCATGTATCCTCTCGAATTGCATGTTGATAGGACTTCAATTTTGTTGCATAGAAATTTATGATAGAAGACCTGCATGTCAAGGAATTATGTCAGTTGCATGAGTAGGTGAAGTTGGATGTCTTACATGTTCTCCAACTCATTTTGCATGCATGTAGTGATTTTGGAGATGACACATGGCAATCCTGGGTGCCCAAGTTGTTCTTCTATAAATTTGTGATGCCTTAGTGCATTTTTGGAGGTGACGGGTTGAATTTTGTTCGCATGTTGTTATGGTGCCAAAATTTATCCAAATTCTTGTTGTAGTGTGAAGACTCCTAAGCATTGCTCTGAGAGTATTGTAACTATTCTATTGTCATTGATAATGCATTTGAGCTATGTGATTAGGAGTGTGGGTTTTCCCATGTAAACATTGTCTTATGATTTTTAATTGTTTATATGTTTTGATATGTATGTGCATCTTCTAAATATGTAATAATAAATGTGAAAATAATTTTTTGCATCTCTCTCCTGCTTAGATTAGTGTAGGAAGTTTCTTTTTCTTACCCAACTTCCTTTCAATTGGTATTAGAGCCTAGATATATTTGAAGGACCTAGATTTTAAGCTATATTGATGGAATTTGTCATATGCTGCTATATCAAGCACTATGACAAATTATGACACTTACTATGACAATCTATGATAGCCATAAGAGTCAACTATGACAACTACCGATTTGAGACTAGTGAGGATTTGGAAGCTAGAAGTCTTGCATGTGGTAGGTGCCTTGCATGTTGAGGATAATCTCTTGCATGTATCATCACACCTTGTATGTTGATAGGACTTCAATTTTGTTGCATAGTAGTTTATGACAGCAGACCTACATGTCAAGGAATTATGATAGTTGCACAAGTAGGTGAAGTTGGAAACTCTGCATGTTCTCCAAATCAATATGCATGCATGTAGTGATTTTGGAGATGACACATGAAAATCTTGGGCACCCAAGTTGTTCTTCTATAAATTTGTGATGCCTTAGTGCATTTTTGGAGGTGACAGGTTGAAGTTTGTATGCATGTCATTATGCTACCAAAATTTATCCAGATTCTCATTGTAGTGTGAAGACTTTTGAACATTGCTTTGAGACTATATTGTAATTGTTCTATTGTTGCTGATAATACATTCGAGCTACGTGATTTGGAGTGTGGGGTTTTTTTCGAGAGAGTTTTCCCACGTAAACATTGTCTTATGGTTTTTTATTGTTTATTTGTTTTGATATGTATGTGCATCTTCTAAATCTGTAATTGTAAATGTATTAAAATAAAAAAATTGCATCTCTCTCCTATTTATATTAGTGTAGGAAGTTGCTTCCACTTAACCAACTTCCTTTTAGTTGGTATCAGATCCTAGCCAACTTTGATTTTGTTGTTGGGTTTGAAGGGTTTTTTGAGCTGATCTTTGTTTTAGTGCGAGTTATGCAAAAGGGTATTTTGTGACCTTGTTGTAGGAAAAAGATGGCAAGCACATTCAGAAGAATTGAGATGGAGAAGTTTAACAATGGAAACTTTGAAATTTGGAAAATGAAAATGGAGGATGTGCTCACAGATAGATCTATGGGCTGCAATATTTGGATCCAAACCGGCTACAATAACCCAAGTAGATTGGGATCTTATGGATAGGAAATCCAAGGGTCTGATTAGACTCTATTTGGTTGATTTTGTCCTCCTGAACGTCCATGAAGATAAAACTACAAAAGGCCTTTGGAATAAACTTGGAGACATTTATCAAGCTAAATCCCTGCCAAACAAGTTGTTCCTAAGAAAGAAATTGCACTCTTTGAAGATGGAAGATGGAAGATATATAGTAGATCATTTGAACACATTCAACATGATAATAACTCAACTAGGTTCCATTGGAGATAAGATTGATGAATAGGATCTTTGCATGCTCTTTTTTTGTTCATTGTCAGACTTGTGGGACCACCTGGTAATGGTTGTTAGAAGCACAAACCACCAGTTTCAAGATAGATGAGGTGGTATCTTTGTTGGTATCTAAATAGATGTAGAGAAAGTCTTCTAAGATGGCTAAGAATTCCCTTGCTATTCGTGGTAGATCAAAGGATAAAGGCAAAGAGAAGGACAAGAAACCGTTCAGTCAAAATCTCTAAGGAGGCCTTAGAAGTCTCCTAACAAATCCAAGGTGAAGTGTTGGAGCTGCAAAAAAACTGGTCATATCAGAAAAGAGTGCAAGGAAGAGAAGAAGAATAAAGGAAAGAATAATTTATCTGATTCTAACTATAACAAATCCTCTCAGGATGATGCAAATGTGTTCATCGCAGCCTTGGCAACTCATGCATCAGAAGATGTGTGATTGATAGACTCGGGTGCTTCCTTCCATGTGACCTCTCAAATATGATGGTTGTCGAAGTATGAGGAGTACGATGGTGGGAAGGTGTATCTGGGTGATGACTCTCACCTGAAGATCATTGGTTGTGGAAGAGTCAAAATTAGATTCCCTAATGAAAGAGTGAAGGTGATTGATGGTGTCTTGCATATCCCAGGTGATCAATGGTGTCTTGAAGGTGATCCATATTTGGTTTAGGAATGGCTCCTAGACTCTAATACCATGTTAAGAAAATTAATGGAACAAATAGGATTCAAACCTAGGACACCCTACTTAGTGGTGCAGTTCTCTATCACTGAGTTATCAACCTTCTTGGTGAACATCCCATCTTTGGTTTGGGCGTGGCT
Source organism: Sequoiadendron giganteum (assembly GCA_007115665.2). Lineage (NCBI taxonomy): Eukaryota > Viridiplantae > Streptophyta > Pinopsida > Cupressales > Cupressaceae > Sequoiadendron > Sequoiadendron giganteum. Next base: position 397,838,850 of record CM021101.1, on the reverse strand, counting down.
CATTTTCCAACAATATTATGGCCTATATGGTGATGATATGAATCTTACTCTTTATTTCCCTTTAGAAATCAAAGTTTTCTCTAATTGTTCCCAATATGATGATCATTTTTCCTTATTAAATTAAGTTCACAATGAATGTATTTCAATATTGTGACATAGCAATATATCATCATAATTATTAGTAGAAAGGGGTGGAAACTTTTAAATTTAAATTTGATGTACTAGGATTTAGGGATCATTCTCAAAATCCTTTAGATTGTATTAGGTTGATCCCTTATCACTTGGAAATGACTTGAAGGGATAAGGTGATAATGTTAAAATGAGAGGAAAATGAATGGGAATATGTGTGGCTATAAATAAAGGAGTGAATATGCAATGATTGTATGGGAATACATGCAAACATGAGTGAAATAGAGATGGATAGGGATTAGGCCATGAGCTACAATTAACCTAAGAGTATGTCACTTATTCATATGTTATTATATTAATAATTCCATCAATATGGGTGCAAAATAAATGGAAAATAGTATATGTGTGCTAATTCCACCATTGCAGTATTGTATCACTAAGTATTAGAAAAAATAGGTGGAATAGGATCATATATCAATAGAAAACTACAACATTAAACTCTATTTTCATACGGATCTAAGAGAAACAAAGCATCAACTTGAAGAGGAGAAAAGTACATACTTTTCATTTCCTCCCTTTTTTTTTTGGTTTAATATTTAATCTATTTAATTTATTAAGTTTACTTAGGTTAATATAGTCAATTCCTTAGTAGCTAATAAGGACATATGTGATCCTAAATTGAAGTCAATTAGGTACCATTCCTTTGCCTCATCCTTGATTGAAGGAAATTAGGTGTCATGTCTTCCTCCTCAAATGACACCATTTAATGTACTTTCTAAGTTATCTCCTCTTTTTTGTGAAAACTCAAATTCTCATGGACATGAGTCACTATGACTTAACCATCCAAGAGGATGTAAATAAGTTTATTTTTTCTTTTGAATTTTATAAGAATGAGACTACCACTTTTATTATTTCAAAGGCATTCCCTCTATGAACCAAGGTGACCTATTAGAACATATCCACAACTATCATGGTATCCATAGAAAGCAAGACGACTGAAAGAATCATTATCAAATTTATGTTGTATTAATTAATTGTTTTTTTCTTGTTCATTTTTTCTTCACTCATTGAGCATATATTATTGATACTTATCTTGGGTGGTAGTAGGAAGGCATTAGCATAAGGAAAAATGAGGGTTTTTTCTGAGTGCCATGGTTGTTTTGTATATGTGAGAGAATTTGAGTCATGAACAGAGCGATTGGATTGCTTTGGCTTCTTCTCCTACCAATGGAGAAATTTGGGGATGACATAATGTGTGGTTTCCTTCTTAAGGAGGTACATTCTATGTGGTTTATTAGATAGTCCAAAGGGTGAATCCTTTAAATTATAAATAATTTATTCATTGCAGTTGTATTTATGTTCCGATCTTTGATTGAAAGACATGGATGTAATGCAATGTTGTATAAATATTAATGTTTCAAGATGATAATATCCCAAAATATAGAAACTAGGTTGGAAGTTACATATATTTAACTATCTTCTATTTTTTATTGCTTTACGTGTTATACCCTATTTTTTGAAGTTATTTTTTATTATTTTTGTTATAGTAGCAATATTAACTAGGTGTAATAATGTCCTTTTATAGGGTTCCCAGTTGCTTGGGTAGGGTTATAATTAAGTTCTTTTATAGTAGACCACTGGTATTGACCACATTGATTTTGTTATATATTCAAGATTGATCTCCTTATTTATTTGAAGCATTGATATGCCATATTTTTTTGTAGCACTCAACTCTTCTTTTGTCTATAGTGAAGTTAGGATTTAAGATTTTCTTTTGGGCTAGTTGGGGATGATGTTTAGTAGATCTAATTATTTTTCTAGTTGGGTTTATTTGGGGGATAAATTGATCATTGTCATGACGGTTGGAAGGATAGTGGGTACCAAGGGGAACTCCAATCTCGCATGTAGAAGAAAAATGGGAATTTGTGGCACAAGCGAAATGTCAAAGCAATAACCTCTATTACTTATGGCAGGTTGAAAGAATAGTATAAATTGCTCAGTTTGAAACCCAATTCCATTAAAAATGAAGTCAAAAAGTTATATCCTCATATTTCCTTGTAGGTACTAAAATTCCCATTTAATTTTCTTGGCAATTCTTGGAAGAAAATAGGGGGAATGTGTTTTGTTTGTGAAATATTTTTACAAATTTGAAAGAGTAAATCAAAATTAAAATTGTGTAACCCACCCACAAAAAATAGGCAATATCAATTCCATATAGAAGACTCCAACAAATTATGTAGGAGATAGAATTTTATTTTATGTTTAGAGAATTTTTTTTTGATAAATTATTCAAAATTTTGAATGCTTTATGAATTTTGAAAAATTTGTGTCAACTATAGAATTTGTAGTTAATTTTTTAGGATTTAAAGGGAAAATTTGGGGAGAATTATGTTCTTTTTCAATATTGACCCAGGATTTTTTTGACATTCATTGAAAAGATTAAAATGGAAAATCTGGTTTAAATTATGCCCTTCTCAAATATTGATTAAGATTTTTGTGAACCAATTTAATTATATTTTTGAGCCATATAGGAATCGATCCCAAAAAATTCTCTTAAAACATAAATGGAAAAAGGGTTTGTGTGATTTATCCCAAAGTTTTTGTCAAAGCTTCTCAAGATTATGTTTGCTTCTTTCTCTTTTCAATTTTGTTTTGAACACAAATTTGTTAGGCCAATCGAAGATCCTAACCTATTTCATTAGTTCATATTCTGATTGTCAATGAAGTGAGTTGTGTAAAAAAATGTTTTTAAAAAGCTTATAATTCTCACATGGTGACCCTCTATGGTTTTAGTACCATCCTGATGTTTGTAGAGGAGACAATTGCAATGTGAGGTTTCATAAGATCAATGAGGCCTATCTGGTACTTAATATCAAATCTTATGATGTTATGTCAATTTTTTATTATTTTTGATCCACCTACTTATTGGACTGTTGAGTTTCTATCTTAAAATTAGATTTTCTCATTCTTTATATTTTTCTAAATCTTTCCTAATGATGATGCAAATTATGATGTCTACACTGGTAGAGGCAACTAAGGAGGAGGATTATTATGTTCATGAGAATTACATGGGGTTCAACCAATGGGAAGAATGGATGGGATTTGAAGGTTTTTTTCCAAGTCAAGATTATTTAAATTAAATTAACTAGCATGCCTAATTATAATCAATTTATAATGGAAAACTCCATGAATGGTCTCTATCAAGAGTTCATTATAATTATTTAACTCAGCAATAGCTCTTGCAATTTGAGCAACTAATTTTGTGTCTTTTATTCTTCTCATTTCATCTCCCTCTGAAGAAATATTACCTTTACAATGTACATATAATAGGCTCCATTAATATCTTGAAATCAAGATTTCATGATCCATGCTATCAAATTGAAATTCAAACCATTATTTATATTCCTCCCTAATTATGACTGTTATATAACACTATATACATATGTATTGTATATTTTCAATATTTACTTTGAAGACCTTGCTCTACAATGAAGATAACCTACATTTTGTGTAGGCATTCATCCTCAAAAATCAATAGAAATTCTTCCACTCCTTAAATTTTAATGCATCTTTATCTAATAACTTGAATGAATTGTGTGAGGATTTGTGGGTGACTATTTTAAATGAAGAGCTACAAATTATTCTAGTTATAATTCACGACTCTTCATTATCAATTAAAAAATACTATTAATATCAACAAGTTGGCATTATTATGCACTAATCATTTTTATTTATTTTATGTTGTATTTTTATTGAGAATAATTAAGCTTATATATTTATTTGAATGGCATTGTTTTTTAAAACATGTGGAACTGGAAAGAGAACACTAGTTTATTGACATGGAACATGGTCAAATATATCCCATCATCAATACCGTATAAATTTTATCACATTTTAGGTTTTTAAACATAGAATACAGTCAAATTGGTACCATACACTATGTTCCATTGTCTTAAAATTTATAAGTGTCGATCCTGTGATAAAATGCACTCCATAATTGATACACTACAATTCATCCTAAATTCCTAAAAAAATTAAGCATGGATCACAATCAAATGTAACCCATAATTGGTGTTAAAACTTACCCCACATTCTCAAGATGTCAAAATCAAGATTGCATGGAAATTGGTACCATACAATATACACTCACATTCTTCAAACTTACAACCATAATTTACAATTAAATCCAATTGTATAATGGGTTCAATAAGAGAAGACATTCAACAAGACAAGGGAAGAAAGAACAATATGCTTCCTACTTTCCATAAGTATTATTTACTTAGTCATTAGATGAAAGAGATTTAATAGGAAGGAAAATATATTTTTTCTTTTCAATTTATACTATAGTGATTCATTTCACATTAACTAATAATTTATCTCACCATCAATATATCAGGATAAGAGGAAGAGGGAAATACAAAGAGAGAGAGAGAGGGATGGAGGGAGCGAGAGAGAGAAAGAGAGAGATCTAACACACTTTCATTTATTTTGAAATATATTATTATTTAAACTATTTATCAAATTTCAAGGTCATAATATAACAGAGTAATCATTTTTATCTCCATTTCTCCCTCTCCCTCTTCCTTTCTCCTTCCATCTCTCCTTCTCTATATATTTATCTCTCTCTTGCCATCTCCATATCGATCTATATATTTATCTTTATCTCTATCTCTATCTCTTTACCTCTCCCCGCATCTCTCTTCCCCCTTTATCTTTCTTACTATCTCTATCTCTATATATCTCCCTCTTTCTATCCCTCTCTCTCCCTCTCTCCCTATCACTCCCTCTTTCTATATCTCTCTAATTCTCCTCTACCCTCTCTTTATTTCTCTCTCTCTCTCTCTCCCTCCCTCTATATCTATTTATAAATGTCTCTCTTCATCTCCATCTCTATCTCCATATCTCTCTCTCACACACACACTCCATGTCACACACTTCATGTTTATCCCTACCTATCTATATCTCTATATCTCACTCACTCTCTCACACACACTCTTGTTGAATACATTGTTGTCATTGATATCAAAGTGGTGTGATTGACATTCATGTCAAAATATGTGAAAATGGAATATCAGTTGTGTCTGTTGTAGATGTTGTGGAATGTTAATATTATCATTATTGATAAGGAAAACATGGGAAGTCAAGGTACATATGGAATTGGTATTTCCTAGCTATCTACTACTTTTTTGAAAGTCTGGAAGTGTTTGTGGTAGTTTCCTAAGGTTTTGTGTAATGGGTTTAATAGAAAAAAATAATTTTAATCAAAATTAGCGTAATTAGGGTTAGAATTATCAAATACCCACATACAAAAGATTGATCAAAACCCACTAACAAATGAAATTAAATGAATACAACTTGAAAATCACAATAAGCATGAAATTAAACATTCAAAACCATAATTCAAATTATGCAAACCTAGCATTTCATTTTGAATTGTGTTGGATTGCTCAAATCTTAGCTCCCATGGTTGCACAATCTTCAATTGACCTAGAAAATGCTCAAAATGACAAGATGATGATATGATGAATGCTCAAATGAAGGATCAAAATGACATGAATGCTTTGCAATGATTCTAGGTTCCTAGGTGGTTTGAAATGGAGAAAATGCATTATTTTATAGATTTTAAAAAATCAAATCAAGGGTGAAGATTTGATCTTGAGATGAAGGGCTCAAATTGAATTTGGGAAGATCAAGGGCTAGGATTAATTGGAACTCAAAATATCTCCTCAATTTTAGGAAATTGGTTGAAATATTTTGAAATCAATGGTGGAGATGAGATCATGCAAAATGAAGGGTTGAGGATGAATGAGAGACTTGAGTTTGATTAGGATATTTTTTTGAAAAATAATATTCCAAATGAATATGCTTTTGAGAGGGAAATTATATTAATTAAATAATTTGAAATTATTTAATATGGAGGATGAGAATATTCCCTTTTTTAAAAATAATATTTTATGTGCAAGTGGGAGGGAAAAAAAATAGATAATTAAATAATTACAAATTATTTAATTATGGGATATAGAAGAAAATTAGATTTTTCTAATTAAATATTTAAAAAATTATTTAATTGGGGGTGATAGGGGAAAATTAGTGAAAAATGATGAATTAGTTAAATAATTCAAAATTATTTAATTAATAAAAGAAATTAGGTGAAAATGAGGAAACATGATGTTAAATATGAAAATTATGAGAAAGTGATGAAAGTGAGGAAAATGATGGAAAAATGCGGATTAATGGATGTGTGATACATTTAGGCATTTTTGCATGTCTACATTTTACCCCTCTTTGACAAAATATACTTGTTACATTGTTTCAAAGACAATCGTTGCTTTGAGAAAAAAATGAATTTTTTTCCTGATGCCCCATTGTGCCCCAATGGATGACAGAAGGATGGTACGATGCTAGGTTGCTCCCTCGGGAGGCTGATTAGAAAAAAATAATTTATTTAGAGGATATTTTATGCGTGATTCAATCATGTATGTCATTTAATGTAATTAAAGATTCAAGTACATATTTTATAAAATACATTTATTTTAAAAATTATTAATGTAAATTTAAGAAAATTTAAAGATAAACAAATTAATTAAATAATGAACATTAAAAAAATGATATTTTTGGAATTTATTAAAATAAGTTGAAATGTATTTAATAAAAAATTATATATCAATTTATGTTTTTATATAATGAGTTAGAGAGTGTGATTTCAAATGTTTTAACTCAAATAACATAAATGATACATTGAAATGGGTAAAATTTTATTATTATAATTCAAAAATTATTAGAATAATGGTTAGGGTTAGGGTGAAGGTTAAGATCAGGATTAGAATTAGGGTAAGAAGTAGAGTTAGAATTATAGTTATAACTATGATTAGTGTTAGGGGTAGAGTTAGGTTTACAATTAGGGTCAGGTTTAGTGTCAAGGTCATAAGAAAAATAGGGTTATAATTAAAGATATGGGTAGTATTAGAATCAAGGTTACAATTATCGTTAAGGATAGGGTTGGTGTCACAATTGGGGCTAGGGTACAATTAGGATTTTGGTTACAGTTAAATTAGGTTCACAATTAGGGTTACTATTAATGTTAAGGTTAGGGTATTTCAAATTCTTACAATTTGTGAAAATTTTATTGATTAAACCATTCAAAAAATTATAGGAGATGATAATTGAATATTTTTTCTAAACATAGAGCCTAAATTGTGAAGATTGAAAATTGAACATTTTAATTTAATTTTAATTATAAGTTTCTCATATATTTTTTAATAATTGATTTAGAGGATATTTTATGAGTGATTCAACCATGTATGTCATTTAATGTAATTAAAGGTACAAGTGAATATTTAATAAAATATATTTGTTTTAAAAATTATTAATGTAAATTTTAAGAAAATTTAGATAGAAAGATTAATTGAATAATGAACATTTAAAAAATTAAAAATTCTAGAATCTATGAAAATAAGTTGAAATGTATTTAATAAAAATTTATATATCAATTTATTTTTTTATATTTAATGAATTAGAGAGTGCCATTTAAAATATTTTAACTCAAATAACATAAATGATACATTAAAATGGGTAAAATTTTATTATTATAATTTAAAAATTATTAGAACAATGGTTGGGGTTAGGGTTAGAGTGAAGGTTAAGGTTAGGATTAGAATTAGGGTAAGAAGTAGAGTGAGAGTTATAACTATAACTATGATTAGTGTTAGGGGTAGATTTAATTTTACAATTAGGGTTAGGGTTAGTGTCAAGGTCATAACAAAAATAGGATTAGAATTAATGGGTAGGGTTAGAATCGGGATTATAATTATGGTTAAGGATAGGGTTGGTGTTACAATTGGGGCTAGGGTTTAATTAGGATTAGAGTTATGGTAAGGTAGAATACATATATTAAATATTAATATATAAAAAATACTGGTGAAGGGGACTCCCCTTACTTGAGTTAGAACGACATAAACAACCAGGTTTGCACAACAAAAATGATCTTTATTATTGGACTGACATTATAGAGTTACATGCCATCTTATGGGATTCTTACATGAATCTATCAATTGAAAGATCTAAGTTCCTCAGTCCTCGAGACTTCAACCTTCGTTCTTTTCTTCCTTCAGGACATTTCATGTTATTCTTCTAGCTGTCCTCCTCCTCCACGATGTCATAGTATCCATATATATATATTCTCCAAGCAGTTACATAAATTTCTTGTGACTACATTCTCATTCTTTCCCAGTAAGTCATCTTCCATTCATTCACTGCATGCCCGTAAATTTGTTTGACCTAGTCGATTAGCAAAAATGATGCGAATCGATGAAAGCTATCGTGCCATGTGTCGTCACTACGTTCATCCATTCATCATTCAATCATTTCTCACCATCATCTTCCTTAACATTGTATCGTTGGGACCATCTTAAGATTCCTATTGATGAAGGTCTGTCACACCGATCAACACGTTATCTCAATATGAGTCCACTCCGCCACCACACAATTCACAACAAGGATGTGAATTGCAAGACCATTCATTAATCACCATCGATTTGTACACATCATCGTCATGTCAGGTCCCACATGTCATCCACCTTCCATCGCCCCATCATTGAGACTCGTTATCATTTCCCACTGATAGCCTGTAGTCACTTTGATGCATACATTATCATTCAATCACTGGAACTCACTTCCCTATCCTACTGATACACCTAAGTCCTCCCAAGGTCATTTGTTAACTTCCTTATGAATTTCGAGTTGTCGAAGGGACTCACATTAGACTCTTGCTGATACACAAGTGTCTCGTCGATAGATGTCCATCATTCCATTGGGGAGACCTAAGTTAGCATCTCGTCGATGAATCTCACTCTCGTCGATGATATACATACTGCCACTCAGAAGGGATATCGGTTCGTCACTAGGACACTGGATGTTTTCCTACCAATAAGTAATCCTTTCATCGATGTAACTCTATGCACTGCTCACTCACTATTGTCATCAGTATGTCGTTGGGACTTGTAGGAAAGCCACACCGATATGTCAAGGTCCTGCCAATAAGCCATGTTAGCCCTTATTTGATCAATCAAACAATGAATTGGATGATGCAAGATTATTCTTCACCCTGGATGCTCCTGCATCAAATACAGTGAGAGTTATCATTATCGAGGCACCTATTGCACTGAGACAAAATGATGAAAATAGGCACCTCGAGAAGGATAACTCTCGGTGTATTTTATATATAGTAATATTTAATATATGTATGCTAGTCTAATTAATAAAATAAATTAGGTGAAAATGAGGAAACATGATGTTAAATGATGAAAATTATGAGGAAAAAGATGAAAGTGAGGAAAATGATGGAAAAAATGTAGATTAGTGGATGTGTGATACATTTAGACATTTTTGCATGTCTACAGTTTACTCCTCTTTGACACAATGTACTCGTTACATTGTTTCAAAGACAATCATTGCTTTGAGAAAAAAATGATTTTTTTTCCTGATGTCCCATTATGCCCCAATGGATGGCGGAAGGATGGGATGACATTAGGCTGCTCCCCTAGGAGGTTGATTGGAAACAAATAATTTTTAGGTCAGGCTCACGACATGACTTCGAGACTAGTTTTGGTGAGGAGAGGACAAAAAATTAGGCCATAGGGGTCCTAGAAACTGACTAGGATTGATAGAAAACCATGAAAATTGAGTTAGTAGGGTGGCTAAGGGTGAAACCCTAAGTCTTGGGGGTCATATATATGCATTTGAGCTCAAATTATCCTCATTTGTACACTTTGAGTTATAAGATTTCAGAGCTCTAAGAAATTAGAACTTCTATACACCTTCTTGATATGGTTCTCATACCTCATGTAGCACACTTCATAGATAGGGTTGGACAGTTCTAGAGGCTAGTGGGAGTAGGCCCCCCAATACGTACCAAGTTAATTTTTGCTTGCACTTAGTTTTATGGTGCAGGAGCACCCATGCAATTTTGGTTTGTCATTGTTTTAGTTTTGTGTCTATATTATGTAATAAGATCCTTTTGGATCATATTCATGTTTTTAAGGGTCTAGATGAGGTAGTAGGAGGATAGGTGTGGCCAAGTTGTCAAATGTAAAAGTTGCTATATGTGGTAAAAGTTGTCAATATTGTCAAAAAGTTGCAAACTGTGGAATATGAATAGTCAAAAGTTGTAAAAGATGGATTTGAATGGTTGCAACTTAAAAGATGTAGTTGAGAATAGTTGGGAAGTGGTGGAGAATTCTTTGTGTGGTCGAGGCAAGGGTTGAACAATTTTGAAGTTTAAGCAATAAAATTCATTTGTTTTTGGTAAATTTGAATGTTGCATCATTGTTCTTTGATGTAGTATGGTATTGTACAAAATTTTCATGATCTGCACATGATTGAGTGTGATAGAGGATTGAGTTAGCTTTCATTTTCAATTGTTTTGGTTGATTTTCGTTAAGTTTTATGTAAGTTATGATCAAATTGGTGATTGCCACTTCTAAATTTTTCATTAACCAGCCTGTTGCAACACGTGGTACATATTTTATATTGCATATCTTGACCTCAAAACAATTGGGATTGCAATAAATGTGAATCTAATTTCTAATTCACTTGGTCTCATTGATTTTTGTTGAGTTTGGAGAGAGATATTGCATTTTTGGAAAAAAAAATAGTTCAAAACTATCATAAACCCTAACTAGTGACTTTCAAAATATTATTTCTCATGTTTTCCACAATGGAAAATTCTAATTTTTTGTGTGGGAGTCTAAAATTTTGTATATTAATATTCTCCAAAGTTGTCGGGTTCCATATTGAGTTTTGCACATGTTTTGATGATGCCCTAGGTCTAATTTTTTTTATGGTTTAGGCTTATTTGGCAGAAGAACAATCCATTTTTGAAGGGTTCCATACAAATTAACCTACCCTGATTTTGAGATATTTTGTATAAAGCCCAAATGGGTATCTAGAAATGTGTTTATATTTTCAATATCATGTCTACACTGAAAGTTATGGCTAAAAAACCTAATTTTTTACCATGATACCTAATTTGTTTGATTGAGTTAGTGTTGAATTAATCCATCCTTCTCTACATCAAATTGGTATCAGAGCCTAAAAGGTCTAGGAAAAAAATTTTGGAGTTTGTGTTTTGTCTTTTTGCAAGTTGAAGCAAGAACATGGATGCCAAAAGACTAGGTAGTGAAGAAAGGAGAAAACCTAGGTGAGGTATCACGAAGACAAGAAGAAGCAAGGTGAAAGAGACTTTCTTGAGAAAGAAGAATGGATGTGTTGAAGATAACAATCCGTGGAGACTTGCAGAGTAAGGAGGCACCAAGCAAGAAATAAGAGAAAAGAAAAGAGAAAAGTGAGATAAAGAAGAAGGTTGAGAAGGAAAAGAAAATTGATATTCAGTAAGAGATAGCAGATTTGAGGCAAGCTTTGGAGAAAATGAAATAAATTCAGGAAGAAATGGAAAAGATAATGGAACTTGAGATGCAGTAGTTGCTTGAGAGAGAAAACCAAGAACAAGGTTGTCATTTACCAATAAATAAGAAGGCTACATGACCTATCAAAAAGATCATTCAGAGCAGAAGGCAAGAGGGGACAATAGAACTAGACATTAAAGAATCTTTGTTGATGAAGGAAGTGCAAAATCCATCTGGTATAGAGGAAGAGGTAAGTAATGCAATGGTAAGCAAACCTAGGACTGTTTTGACATTAACAAGCATTGGAGATTTTCCTTGGGAAGTTCAAGATGTTGTTGAGAGGTTTGATTGTAAACAAAAGGATCTATTTTCTGTTTTGCAAACTAAAATAAGAATACCAAAGGAAAGGTCTATTGATTGTACAGACTTCAAGGAGAAAGAAATATGGGATATGGTAGGTTTGGGTGATAGGAGTTGTAGTGTTGATTTTCAATCCATACTTTCTTTGCAAGTATTTCACAAGGGAGTATTGAAAGTTAGATATGATTTGTTTCTTGTAATAATAGAGGGTAGTGAAACTGATTTTCTTGTTGAGATTGCAAGATCAATGGGTGAGAAACCTAAAGTTAAATTGAAACAAGCCATGGAGGGAGAGCTGGGTGCTATTGAAATGCATGCAATCTATCATGAAGAAAAGGAGAAATTTCAGGTTGGAGATGAAAAATGCAAGCAAGGGGAATATGTTACTATGTTGAGAAGGTCACCAAAAGAGTGTGAGAAGTAGGGTAATCAAGGTTGTTATATGTTTTGTTCCAAGTTCTCAGCAATTATTTATTTTGCCAAGTTCACCTACCTATGCCATATGTTCAAGAAACCTCAAGTGAATATGAAGCCACTATGGAAATTTTTCAAAGAAGGTCATATGTAGATCAAGAAAGGAATTTCAAACCTGATTCTCAAGTTGCTACCTTCTATTCAAGCAGAGCTTGAATCTTTTCTTTGCCTAGGAGTATGGTGCAGGAGCACCCATGTGATTTCGGTTTGTCATTATTTTGGTTTTGTGTCTCTTATGTAATGAGACCATTTTGGATAATATTCATGTTTGTAAGGGTCTAGATGAGGTATTAGGAGGATAGGTGTGGTCAAGTTTTCAAAAATGTAAAAGTTTCTATATGTGGTAAAAGTTGTCAATATTGTCAAAAAGTTGCAAACTATGGAATATGAAGAGTCAAAAGTTGTAAAAGATTGATTTGAATAGTTGTAACTTAAAAATTTATTTGAGAATAGTTGGGAAGTGGTGGATAATTCTTTTTATGGTCGAGGCAAGGGTTGGAAGTCACAATTTTGAAGTTTAAGCAATAAAATTCCTTTGTTTTCGATAATTCTAAATGTTGCATCACTGTTCTTTGATGTAGTATGGTATTGTAAAACATTTCATGATCTGAACATGATTGGGTGTGATATAGGATTGATTTATCTTTTATTTTCAACTGGTTTGGTTGATTTTCGCTAAGTTTTATGTAAGTTATGATCAAATTGGTGACTGCCAGTTCCAAATTTTTCTGTAATCGGCATGTTGCAGCACGTGGCATGGATTTGATATTCCATATCTTGATCTCAGACCAATTGGGATTGAAAGACATCTGAATCTAATTTATAATGTACTTGGTCTCATCAATTTTTCTTGATTTTGGAGAGAGCTATTACAATTTTTAAAAAAATAGATCAAAACTATCATAAACCCTAGGCAGGGTAACTAATGACTTTCAAAATATGATTTCTCATGTTTTCCATAGTGGATAATTCTAATTTTTTGTGTGGGAGTCTAATTTTATTTATATTACCATGCACCAAATTTTCATGGTTCCATATTGAGGTTTGCACATGTTTTGATGATTCCCTAGGTATGGTTTTTCATGTTTCAAGCTTAATTGGCAAAAGGATAGTCCATTTTTGAAGGGTTTCGTAAAAAGTAACCTACCATGATTTTGAGAGATTTTGTATAAATCCCAAATGGGTATCTAGAACTATGTTTAAATTTTGAAGATCATGTTTTCACTGAAAGTTATGGCCAAAAAAACTAATTTTCTGCCCCCAAGTTTTAGGTTTTAAAGATTGAAGGCTTGTGATGAAAAACCCACCAAATTAGGGTTCTAGAGTTGAATAGTTTGTTTGATTGAGTTAGTGTTGAAGTCATCCATTCTTCTCTGCATTATTTTATGTTCTCAAATTGATAGCTAAAGGTAGGAGAACGAAGACGTTGATCTAAAAATTAGTGCCTTTGTAACTTGATTGGTGCATTTGCAATAAGGAATCAACACCTTTTCTATATTTTGCCATGTTTGTGGTAACATATCGAGCTTGCAATATATTAGCACAAATAAATTGATGCTTTTGGAAACACATTCATAGATGCTTTTTGGAATTCGATGCATTTGAAAAATAGGTTTCATCTATTGTCATGGAATTTTGCATTTGCAAAAAGTGACGTGTTTGTTTATTTGCTCAAAAGACTAGGATTTTTATCAAAATTTGATAATTTAACATTATGGGCTCTGTTCTTGCAGGAGATACTTCATCCCATCTACTCTTGGGAATGAATACTGAGGATTTTGGATTAGATGGCACTTTTAGATGAGGTTGAGGTTGAGTTTCTTTCATCCATCGGTTTATACTATATTGCATACATGTCTAAGATTCGAGCACATAGGGCTATGATGGTCGCACTCGTGGAGCAAAGGTGATCAGATATTGCTACTTTCCACTTCCTGATAGGAGAGTGCAATATCACATTGGAGGATGTCTGGTGCATATTTATAGTGTTGATTGAGGGTGTGCAAGTCATTTATGACATGAATCAAGGAACACCATCCCTATAGAGACTACTCGCTGATGGTGAGCTTGATGTTGTAGATGGACAACTAGATTTGAGACCTTACTATGGAGAGTGTGATGATATTGTGTTGACTCTAGCAAGATTGATTATGGGAACTGTCATGCCTGACATACAATCACAAGGATTCTCTATTAGACGGGGATATGTGATCAAGGGCATGGTCACAAAGGGGATCACTTACACATGGGGGCCTTTCAACCTCACACACCTATACCATGATATGCATCAAGTTTACTACATATCCGCTACCATATTATCTGTGGGTGTGACTCTACTCCATGTATGGGCATGGGAGTACATAGCAGTGAATCAACCTATTAGGGAGTCAGAGAGAGAGGCAGTGGATCCATTCATGTATAGGTATGCCTCAATGCTCACATAGAGGAGGATGGGAGAGTTGCACTACTGGAGAGGAGTATTTGATGATATGGTTGAGTTTTTATGGAGGCCATTGTTGCTTTTGTATGGAGGCCATGGATGCATTTGTATGGAGGCCATGGCTACGTTATGAGGCATGGATGGATGATCATCTGCACCTAGCCTACTACAAGTAGACTCGATGGCTTATCAGATGAACTATGCACATTATAGAGAGATACCTACCAAACAAGGTCCAAAGGCAATTTGGAGAGAGGCAAGGGTACTTGGGGATGACTACCTTGCTATTTTTGTGAGGATCATTCAGGAGATAGTAGATTGGGGTGGCATGATAGTGCCATAGACCGCACTAACAAATTTTGCATAATTGGGTCCCCAGGCATGGGGATGGACATGAGGACCAAAGGATGTAGGAACCACATAGGATTATGACACATGGTGGGTACAAAGGTGACCTCTTAAAATCACACATTCTGAAAGTGGGCCTGAAGCAGTAGGTTCCTAGAGGAGGAGGAGAGAGAGAGACTGTTCGGGCTTGACAAATGAGACAAAGAGCCAAGGTTGAGGCCCATGGTGATCAACAACAACATGTAGTATAGTAGGTTGTACAATAGTAGCCACTAGTACATGACCCTCCATAGGTACCCCCTCAGTAGTAGGAGGTGAGGGGAGGAGATGGGGATCAAGATGTAAATGTTAGATTAGCTCTTGTACTATCAAAGAGGGACCAGTATCGCTAGGAGTGCCATTTCCCAACTCATTCAAATGACAACCAAGAGGGACCATGACCTCACAAAGCGAGATCAAGCCTGAGTAGAGAGATGAGCAGCCATTAGAGAAAGACGTTGAGATCACCCACCACCAGGAGGCAGAATCATAGGTGGCTCAACTTACAACTGAGAGAGACACAAAGAGGGCTAGGAGGACCCAACTTGAGATTGTGAAGGGTAGTATGATTACCATGACTCAGTATCTTAAGGATACACAGTCTCTTATATAGGAGGCTACATACTACATGAATCTATACTAGGAAGTTGTTTCTAGAGAGTGGAGACAACCTAGATTCTTAGCATGGAGTAGTACAGTGGTTGGCTCTAGTAGGTCAGAGGGTGGTTTAGTAGGCCATCCTTCTCAGCTAGTAATAGGATAGGGTGAGCAACCACATGGGTATCTGAGGCACGGTGAGCAACATTAATAGATTATGGGTCCACCACCTCCTTGACCTTCTGATAGAGAGGAGTGTGGGAGCTTAGGGTAGCTCTATGTACATATTTATGTATAGGATTTTAATGTATACATGTTATGATGCATATACATTAATTTGATTTCGAGCCTCATGTACATATACTTTTTCATGTATAGATTGTATCACACACCTTATGAGATGATGATGTATCATGACACTTTTATTTTTGATGATGTATATATTGGATGAGATGATTTTTGATGTGGCTATGATGTATAATTTTTATGATGCTATGCATGATGTTTATGATATTATGGTGATGATGGCTATACTAATGATTCATTGATGTAGGATGTGATGATATAATATCATGATATGTTGATATACTTCTTTTTTATTTTATTTTTGATATTTTTAATTATATGCATGATTATGGATGATATATGATATGATATATGTATGTTGGATGGATGCATGGCTAATAATTTTGGTGGATACAAGATGTAGGTGATACTGATGATGCGATGGATGCAAGATGCCTGAGATTGATATTATGGATGCTAGATATGATTAATATTTTTGGTGTGTCATGATACTAGGATAGAAATGTTAGTAGGAAGAATGGATAGATAGAGGTTAGATGATAGATGAATAAATGATCTTGATCTGATTTTTTGAAAATCCATTAATTATGAATGTGGATATGAATGATGATTGATGATATTGAAAAAAATGATGAGTATGCTTTTTCTTGTGGGTATACTAAGTAATTTCATCATAGCAATCCTTATTAATGTATAAAATAGATATGATGCACCAAGGTATGAAGAACCAAGGAATTTTTTATCTATTACATGGACTTTGACTCTGCAAACAAGAGGAGTATTCTTATTCATACCAGACATACAAAAACCTTGTTACAAGTGTATGGATTAGAAGATCAGAGCATGTTGGACCAATACACAAAGAGATATGAAGAACCTAACATGTAAGGGTGTTGATACAGTTTTGGTTTTGATGTGGTGGTGTTGGTGTGGAGTTTATGTGGAGTTTTATTGTGGAGATTTGATTATGATGTTTATTCATATGTACCCCATTTCAGGTTGAGCCCCTACTCCCCCTAAATAGATTTCCTTTGTGGAAAACCATTGTGTTAGATAAATGCTTATGTATTTGGGAATGGTTTAATGTAAAAATCGTTGTGTACTTGTGAAGTAAACTTGGTGTATATTTGTGTTGTGCTCTGTGATTAAGTTTCTCTATGTGGCTAAGTGTTTCTCCCCATGCTTGGGGTGGGTTGTTTTACAACCCTATGGATGGGTGGAGAGCCCATCGGTACATTGTTGTTTTTCCATACTTGTTCTTTTTAGGTTTCTTATGGAGTTCTTTTGAAGATTATTGGGGAGAGAAAATATGTTGTGTTGGATTCAAGAAAATGTTCTTATTTTGTCTTGCACTTGTACTTCAAGCTTATAAATCTTTTGCAAAGTGTTGTAATACATCTTCAATTTTTTTTGGTAAAAGTGGCATTCCAAATAGTTGCTTAAGTTGTGTTTGCACAAAGAAAACATTTTATGTGTAGAGAATTATTGCATTTGCACCCTATAAATTACTTCTTGCATACATAACTTTACATTTAATTTTTAAAAATAAATTTTCAAACATGATGTATTGAAATATTATATAAATCTATGTTCTTGAGAAAAGAGGAATAAATGAAGCACTTAATGTTGAAGTAAAATATTAAGAAAATGAAAACTAGTTTTGTTATTAGATCCTATTTGTGAATTCAAAACCTTGTTCTTGCATAGTGAAAAAAGAAGAAGATTTGAGTAAAATGGCAAAGCATATATACATACTTGTTTAATGATCAAAAGCTACGTGTTTAAATCTCATGAATTGCTTTGTATCTTAAAGTGAAAAGTTTATTTTATTGTACTAGTAGATAAAAAATTTATTGATTGCTAAGTTGATCTGTAAATGTTATCTTTCAAGGAGAAAAAACACAATATAATATGTCAATGTTATGAGAAGAAACAAATTTTGGATGCAGAGTGAAATCTCAATTTAGTTGAAGGGAATGTTGTCTCGGGAAATGTGGATTTTGTACAAAAGGGTTTATTGAGTAGAGTTTTAAGGAAATCTTGCGCAGTACTACTAGCTAGTATTAGAGTTTTTAAAGCATTGTAGTTGTCATTAGATAGCGCAAAACCCTACCTTACCCTATCTAGGTTGTGCCATACTCTTCCTGATGATGGGGGCACTTGTTGTTCTGCCTTGGGTTTGGTTGTAGTGCTCAAGCTAATGATGTTGGAGGGAGTACGGTTTTTAAAATAATTGCATTTTTTTGTTGTAAAAGTTGTGCCCCTATCCCTCTTGATCACACCACCCTTTCCAATTCTCCTCTTTTGGAATGGTTGACAGTAGATCCTGGGTGCATGATGATTTAATCTTTTCCTCTAAACATTTACACCAACAAGTTAAGTCCTGAATCAATCGCTTGCATATAATTTTGATCAGCAGCAAAAACAAAATAAATGGTTAAGAAGATCCATTGCCATTAAAATTTAATTTAATTTTAATTGCCTTAATTCTGGTTTTGAGAAGATTGTTCCCTGCAAATTTAATGTTTTTGGAAAGTGGGTCAATGAAGAAGGATTGGTGTAAGAAACCAATAAATAGAAATTAAAAACTTCAGACTTGAATCAAGCATTGGAAAGTATCACATGTAGATTTAGTCGATATGATCTTCCTGGAACTGGAATTAACCATCAACCTGGAAGCTTCAATAAGTCACTAAAAATTAATTGTTCAAGCAAGGGAAAGGAAGAAACCAATCAGTTGTAAATTAGTTGTTGTTTAGAACACTAAAACAATTGCTCATTAGAAAAGTTCATAGTTTAAGGGTTTCGCTGAATTAAAAGAAGGAATAAACATAGAAGTGTATTTTAAAAGGAAATCAATTTAGTGTATGAGTCATCAATAGTAAATAAATATATACTTGGTTTCCCTATCTTGTTATAAGGATGAAACTCTAAATTATAAGTTAGATAATTAAAAGATAATTATAATTCTTTGTTAATCAAAAGTGTACATTACAAACCGATCATCGATAAAGAGAATTAGCCTCTAACTTGGAAATTGAAGATTTTTCAATAAAACATGAATTTGAGATTCATTTTGGATCATTCTTATTGTAGATTTTGGCTGAGTGTTTTCTCTTTTTTAGAGGCTGGTAAACTTGTGAAGACTAATCTTCAAGGTTGATAAACCATGGAGATTTGAGGCTCAAGGGCAGTGGTTCCAAGGGTCTCTGATGTATATGAAAAATATATTAATGTAATCCCATGATAATATCTGAAATATACCATTCCATTTCATTTGCATATTACCCCATTTCCATTTGTTGTATTTTAGTGCTCTTTTTGGGTTACCTGATTTGCTCTATTTCAAAATTGATAGAAATACAAATTTCAGATATTGAGATAAGTTCATTTTGTGGAAATCAAGAGATTTTTCCATATTCAGGGTTAAGTGATTTATGGTATATCATAAGCTAATCAAATTTGAAGATTATTTTGATTTGGTACATTACAGTGGTATCAGAGCTATGATCATGCCAGCCTGTAGGGTAAATTAAGTTATTGGATGATTGATGTGAATCATGGGTTTCTTCGAATCAATGTTTAAGAGTGGGAGACTGATACAATCAGACAATGCAGAAAAAAATCTAAATGGTATAAAGAATACATATTTCTAACAAAAGATGAAAATAAGTCTCTTAATTTTTTTGAGTATTTAGAAGTCAAAGGAAGAACAATGCCCTGAGATAAGATGATCATCAAATTATTTGAGGAGTTCCAAAGTTTTTCTGAAGATTTCAGGACTAAAGAATTATTTTATGAGTTCTTCATATGAGCTAGAGAGGAGAAAGAACTAGAGCAAGAGGAACATTTAAATTTAGAAGTCATCAAGGAAGAGATCAAGGAGCAAAGAGTTGAACCAGAAGAATGGACGAAAGTTGAGATTCAAGACATCTTTGATCCAGACAAAGATGAACAAAAATGTGAGATGGACATACTGTCCTTTCAGAATTTTTGGTAGAAGAGCTTGATGATTCCAAAAATGAAGACAAAATGATTTCTTTGGACAACCCTAAGCTGAAATCTTGGAGTCACAAGAATGAATTTATTGAGGTTTTTTTAACCATACCTCTAATAATAAAGATGGATGAACATGTTTATTGCAGCCCAAGGTATGATTTGATTTATACTACTATGTCTCTACAAGATTTCTATCATTTTGGAAAATGTTATAAAGAGGAAGATAGGAACAAGGATGTGATTTGCAACATAGAGAATATGAGTCCATTAATCCCAAGTCAAGATTATCTTTGTATATGGGATCCAGGTGATAGTCTATCCATATATGATACAAATTAGTTTTCAATAGTTTTGACTTATTCATGCATGATGGTATGGGACCCTGGTTCCTTTTGCAATAAATCATAGAGGGGTAATATTCAAATTCATTTGAAGGCTGAGATAATTGACGGGTTTGATACCATAGTCACAAACATAATATCCATTTTATGTACATGGATGGATAAAAGGTTGATTATAACTTTGAACAATGGTAAAGACTTCTATATTAAGGGTTTAGGAGCTGCAATATTTTTGTGGTTGAAATATTCTTGGGTCATAGACCTTTCATACTTAACAATGATCTATATTCTTGACATGCATTGGAATGCAATACTTGTGGAATTTGATAGTTCTGTGGAGGTAATCAACTCATGTTTTGTTGTTTACATTTCTAATTTATCACATCAATGTGAAAAAGAGTATGGTAATATAGGAGAATTTAAGTGGGAAATTTTTTTTTGTTCATTAGGAGTATGCAAGTTTTGATTTTCTTTGATGGACATCATAGATCTCTATTCACCAATTCACTACTTCTAAATCAGCGAAAGGGAGTTTCCAAATATATGCTTCTAGGTTCATCTTTAAAGTGAACGATCCAACATACCATTGGCTGCAAACACTCTAACTTTGTCATATATTTTGATTTGGTAATATGCTACTCTCAGTCATCCATTTGTAGGAAGCATGTGAAGTACAAGATCTTACCTTACAATTTGATTTTGCAATTCATGGAGAATTGGGTGAGAAATTTTGATTTCATTAGTGATGATAATATTTTTACTTCCAATAAGGGTTGGGAAGATTCTTTGGAAAATGTGCATAGATATATTTATGTATATCAACAACAAGAGTCCTTTAATAAGGAATATTTTTGGGAGATTGACATCACACTCTTGATTCATGTTTTTGGTGCTCAAAGCATGCTCAAAGGGATTTGTCAAGAGGAGTGGGAAGAAGATGGAAAGGTAACTAATTCTCTACGGGAAGCTAATATTTTAGCTTTCTCACATGGATCTTCTATAGTCTGTGGTGCTACATGAAAGATAATTAATTGGATCTCAATGCAAAGATGGGAATTTGAGGAACTTGATTACATGAAGTTCAAAGTTTTAGAGGATAGCTTGGTAAGGTATGATAAAAGGTTTAAAATTAGTCTTCCTTTGAACATATCCAAACATCAATCAACTCTTGATAGTCATGTGAAGGAGTACTTTGGATGGAGGATTTCTTTGTTTTGGTATTATGGGTTTGATGATCTACAAAAATGGGCATTTCAAAGGATCTTGATAGATGAAATTTTCAAAAAAGATTGTTTCATGGAATTTTCTTATTTTTCATAGAGGTCACAATATTTCCATCATGTTATATTTTCTTGAGGATGCATTTGTCTCTAACATTCTACAAGTGTTTGTGAAGGAAGTCAAGTATATGCCAATAAATGATTCCAGAGAGTTAATCATCTTCCTACAAGATTAGTTGTTGTTTATCATTTGGGTTTTAAGAGTGCCATGGAATTAATTTTTATGATGTATGACCACTTTATTACTATATTGTAGATCATATAGATTAGTCTATGAGACTGAAAATATCTTCTCTCTGATTGAGATAAATTTTGGGTCTTTTGTTATGTATTTTCATGATATATATCTCAACAATGTAGAGTGAATAGAATATTTGTTTCCAAAATGTATAATGGTTGTGATAGAAGATGCAATGGATATTATGATAGTCCTAATAGTAGAAAAATTAGACCCATTACATCAACAAGTGTTTCAGAAGTTTTAAATTCAAGTTTTCTATTACCAGTGCACTTCTAGCTAGAGAAACCTAGACAATATTTGACATGCAAACATGTGCTAGTTGGAGGACTAGGGAAGGGCACATTTTATCATCAGAAGAGCTTACAATTTATAAAATCAGTTTTCAGTTTTTGGTGCAGTATTTTGTGTTTTTATATAATGATTTTTTTTGTTATTCATATGTTCTATTACTGTTCCAAATTAGATCCTAAAGTTGCATCAAGTAACCTTCTAGCAGAGGCAAAGTTTGAAGCAGTTTGTGATGTATCCTGCAAGGAATGCCCCCATGGATCCAAGGTAAAAGAGGTGATTCTTTTTGAGTTGTATATTCACTTTAATGAAGGATTTATTTTTTGTTTAAACCCTCTTATAGGTTACAATAATCAAATTTATATATTTGAGAGATTGCATGAGCTTCTAGTCTAGTTTCCTTGGTAACAGTGCACATACACAATTCCAAAAAGGAGTTGGAAAGAGAAGTTTATTGATTCAAAAATATGGAAGGGATACTACACGACCTCATGTGGTATGGAATAAGAGGTTGCAAAATCCATACCATCTTCATAATATTCTAGAGCAAATGTATTCTTCTTAGAAATTTTTAGCATGCTTGAGAGGAAGATGCAATTTCACATAGGCATAGGATCACACTCTGTTTTGAAGAATAAAATGTTTGGTCATTTTGAGAATCATTATTTTGGAGCATAATTGTTGAAATTTCTTGAGGAAAATAAATTTTGGGAAGGGAAGAATTGTTTGTCCCTTTTTCAAAATTTTCTAAAAATAACCATTTACTAAAAATAGTAAGTGAGCGGGCTCAAAATAGAAAATCAGGAGCAATTGATAGATTTGAAAATACAATTAAATTTGGTGACTTGGTCATGAATATAATATTATTTTATAACCAAATATATTTTAAATTCATATTTATCTCTAACTGGGTGTGGGATCTTCTTCTTGCTTGTTTTTGGTATTTAGTGGCTTATCAGAAGTCGAGACAAGTGGCAACTTGCATTGGAGTGGAAGAAATCAATGGAAACTTGGCACTGTAGGTTACATGCACTACATGAAAAAGGGAATCTCTCTTTGGTCGTGACTTTTGGGTCCCTAACTTGGAAATTAAATATTTTTCAATAAAACATGAATTTGGGCTTCATTTTGGATCATTCTTGTTGCAAATTTTGGGTGAGTGTTTGCTCTTCTTCAAAGGATGGTAAACCTATGAAGACTAATCTTCAAGGCTGATAAACCATGGATATTGAGGCTCAAGGGAAGCAGTTCCAAGGGTCTCCAAGTTTAATCTCACCCAGAGATTGCCAATGTACTGAATAGTTGAAGTTTTATTCAATATTTTGGTATTTTGTTTGCAGGAGGGTTTAAATAATTAGAAGTGCGATATTTGGGTTTGAGTTCTTTATTTGTTGCAAAATTTTATGACGGATTTGTGGATGTGGGTTTTCTGATATTTCATGGTATTTAATGTTATTTTATCATAATAAACCTTGGTGTGGAGTTTGGAGAGGTTCTTGCAAGTTGGTAAAGTTCAATGTGTGTTCGGGCTTCATATTTGCTCTATGTTTTGAGTATAGTTTTTTGAGATGTATATTGTTGTTGTGAGCAACATATTTTGATTTCATCTTAGTATTCCCACATGTATTTTCCTATTCAAAACTTTTTATGAAGTTCAGGGTGATTTTGTGTGGAGTTTACTCTAGTTTTAGTGTGAGTTTTGGGTTCTCATTTGGAGATTTGTTGGTGTATTTTGTTGAAGCTTTTTGCTGCTCTTTTCTGATGTATATGATAGAGATATTGATGTAATACCATTATAATATCTTAAATATACCATTCCATTTCATTTGCATATTACCAGATTTCCATTTGTTGTATTTTGGTGCTCTTTTTGGGTTACTTGATTTGCTCTATTTCAAAATTGATAGAAATAAAATTCTTAGATATTGAGATAAGTTCATTTTGTGGAAATTGAGAGATTTTTCCAAATTTTGAGTTAAGTGATTTATGGTATATCATAAGCTAATCAAATTTTGAAGTTTATTTTGATTTGGGACATTACAGTATTTTAGAGTCTTTGGAAGCAAATGTTATATCATAAGAGATGAAGATGTTTTGGAGAAATTTGATTCAAGGAATGATGAAGGTATATTTTTAGGATATTCATCTCAGAGTGCATATAGACACTACAATAAGAGATTGGGAAGAATATTTGAAAGTACTAATGTGAAAGTTGATGAAGATCTACATCAAAATATGAATGAAATTGAGGATTGCAGATCTGATGCACCTCCCTGCTCAGATGAAGATGAAGAAGAATTTGAAGATAAAAAAAAAATAGTAGAAAATCTCAAAAAGACTCCTGCAAAGTCTGTTTAAAGAAATCATTTAGAAAATCAGATTATTGGAGATAAGAATGAAAGAGTGCTGACAAGAAGAAGGCTTGCAAAGACAAGTGAACAAGTAAAATTTTGTTTACTATCAAAGTTAGAACCCAAATTTTTTGCTGATGCTAGAAATGATGAAGGATGGATACAAGCAATGGAAGAAGAGTTGAATTAGATTGAGAAGAATCAAACTTGGGAACTGGTTCCAAGGCATATAGATAAGAATGTGATAAGAACTAAGTGGGTTTTCAAAAATAAGTTGAATGAGGAAGAAGAATTTGTAATAAATAAAGCTAGATTGGTGTGTAAAGGCTATTCACAAGTGGAAGGTATTGATTTTGAGGAGAATTTTTCTTCGGTAGAAAAAATGGAAGCAATCAAAATGTTTCTTTCCTTTTTTTCCTTCAAGGACTTCAAATTCTATCAGATGGATGTCAAATCAAATTTTTTGAATAGATATTTAGAAGAAGTCTATATAGAGAAACTTGATGGATTCTGGTTATCAAAAGAGCCAAACGTGGTGTGTAGACTCAAAAAGGCATTGTATGGCCTTAAACAAGCTCATAGGGCTTGGTATGCAAGGTTGGATAAGTACTTGTTTTAAAAAGGATTCAAGAAAGGTACCATAGATAGTAATCTCTACTTCAATATTGAGGATGAAATAATTTTGATAGTTCTTGTGTATTTTGATGATATTATCTTTGGTGGAAATGATGAAATGTGCAAGTTTGTTGAAGAAATGTCGAAGGAATTTGAAATGTCAATGATAGGTGAGCTATCTTTCTTTCTCGGTCTTCAAATTGCTTAGCTAGATGATGGTACCTTTATTTCATAAGAAAAATATGTCAAGGAGATGTTGAAGAAGTTTGGAATGAAAGATTGTAAACCAGTTAGTACTTACATGGTTACTAGTTGTCATTTGAGAAAAGATGATGAGTCTCCCTTGGCTGATAATAAGCTACATAGATCTATGATTGGAATCTTGTTGTGCTTAAATGCTTCAAGACTTGATATCATGCATGCGGTAAGTTTGGATGCAAGATTTTAAGCTAATCCTAAAGAAACTCATGTGAAGGTAGTTAAGAGAATTTTTAGATATTTGAAGAGTACTCTAAATTTTGGCTTGTGGTATCCAAAATGTAATGAATTTAAGCTAAGTGCTTACACTCATGCTGATTGGGCTGGTTGTGTTGATTATATGAGTACTAGTGGTGGTGCTTTCTCTTTAGGAAGCAATTTGGTTTCATGGAATAGTAAGAAGCAGAGTATATTGCAACAACATCTTGTTGTACTCAAGTATTGTGGATGAAGCAAACATTGAAGGATATGAAGATAAAGTATGATGAGCCTATTCCTATTCTGTGTGATAATACAAGTGCTATCAATATTTCTAATAATTCAATGATGTATTCTAGAACCAAGCACATATCAATTAGGTATCACTTTCTAAGAGAGAAGGTTGTAGATGAAGAAGTCAATATGGAGTATGTTCCTACAAAAGATCAGATTGTAGATATTTTCACAAAGGAACTTGCAAAGGATACATTTGAGTATTTGAGGCAGAAGTTTGGGGTAATTTCCTATCCTTCTTGTTAGATGTATAGTTGGTGCATCTGTCTAGGGGGAGTAATTCAAGCTATATCTTTTTTCCTAGATTAATGGTGGCTATCTCTCAAGGGGAGCAAGTAGTAGTTTTTGCTGGCAGGGGGAGCATGTAAGCTATTTCAAAAAGGGGAAGAGAAAGTTTCACTTTTTCCTTGATGTCAAACGGGGAGAAGTGTGCATGTCAGATTGGTTTTTCCATCAATGCCAAAGGGGGAGATTGTTGTAATTTGGTTGTCATTGATGTCAAAAGTATGTTTGAGATTGTTGCAGTTTGATAAGTTTGGTTATCAGTGTTTCCAAAAGTGAGTTGTAGTTTGGCTGATTGATTACCAAAGTCCCTAAGAGATGCTCCACATTTATCCATTGGTAATGTTGTGCTCTTATGATTTGGAAGATAGATTCATGGTGTGTCAGGGCATGTGTGGTCCAAGTTTCAGTTCTTTTGGGTTACAGGAAAGGTGTTTTGGTAGTGACAGTTTGAAGGTTGTGTTGGTTTTATGAGGATGCTCACAGTGGTGCAATATTTGGCTCTGAATTCCTCCACATTTGCAGATATGGTTGTGTAGTTTAAAATTTAAGCTCAACATGTTGTGAAGGTGCAATTTCTAACCTTCCGTAGAAAATTTGCAAGTGATAGAGTTCAGGACAATATTATCCAGTTGTTGATTTCAATGTTTGTTAGCTCACACCAACTCGTTTCAACTTGAAGTGATGAAAGTGATGTATGAAAGTGTTCTTGAAGATCATGTGATTTTTTTTGTTTCTCTGTAAGGTGTTTTCTATTTTCTCTGAAATAAGGTATGGTCTGGAATAAGGTGTTGTTGGGTTATATTTTTCCTTGTCCGACTAGGGTATGTTGAAGGTGTGCACCATAACTTCATGTTTTCATGGAGTCTATGGAGTGTTTAGAGATGTTGTATGGGTCATGTCAACTCACCTAGGAGAAGTGCAAGTAAAGTCTTATCATTCATGTGTACCACCAATGTTGTAATGGTTGACATGTTACAAGTTTCATGTTTTCTTGCTTAAGGCCAACCTAATTTGAATGTGTGAAGTGTGTGGATGATGTTCATTGAAGATCAAAGATGTGAAGAGTGTATAGGACTGGTTTAAGCATGTTTTGGGATCCACAAGGTGTGTTACTCTACCTGGTGTTGCGTGTAGTCCTTTTGGGACTTGCCCTCTACATGTTTCATGTTTTATTTTTGATCTTTGGCCAAATTGTAGTTGTAATATTCTTGTTGTTATTGGATGACATGTAATGTAATCAATGTAATATCATGTATATATTCTAAACCTAGTTGATCTAGATTGGGTGGTAGAGTTGAATGAGGATGTGTAATGCACTATGATGTTTATGTAAGCAGTTGAAAGACAAAGAGTAGAAGTGGGAGATCCTGTTTCGGTTCAATTTGATCTAATATCTATGATAGAAGAGAAGTGAAGAGTGGCACACCTAGATGATTATTGGAGGTAGTGACCCAAAGGAAAAAATTCTTGAAGGCTGAAAGTAGTGAGCTAATAAGTTGGAGAGAAAATATTTGAAGAAGTTACAAAATGTTGTCAAAGCAGAATTGCAATCATCAAAAGAGAAAAGAAAAAGTAGAATTGAAATCATCAAAAGAGAAAGGAAAAAGTAGAATTGCAATCATCAAAAGGATTGAGCCTGATTGTTAGATTCACACAATGGAAGGTCTGTCATGTTGTAATATTTTACGATTTTGTTCTCAATTTAGGGAGTAGTTGCTTCCTTGGGTTGTAGCCCTAAAACAAATTTGTAACTATTATTCATTTGTGAGGCTGGATTAGGATAGTAGCTCCTAGCAACATTTCTCACCATGTTTTTTCCCTTGTGGATTTTTCCATGTACATCTGGTGTTGTGTTGTGTGGTGTTGTGCATTGTGCCTATCTTTCATGTTTTTAGTTGTGCTATAAAGTTTAAGTTTCAATTTTCTTTAGAGGGTTTGAGATTATTTGGAATATTGATTCATCCCCTCTCAATATTCTAGTGTGTGTTAAACATATTCATCTTCGTAGTCCTCACAAGTTTCCTCCTCCTAGGCCTTTCAATACTCCTCATCCGATATTTCCTTGATCCTAAGATTCTTGACATTTTTAAGCTTCTCTATTTTAGCCAAGGTTTTCTTGTTGGGGGTCAAAAATTTCATGTAATTTATAATTAATAGAATAAGCCCTTCATGGAGGATAAACATTTTTGGGTTCCACCTATTCTCAGTGATAGAGTGTTTTAGTGAGGCTAAGAGATAGAAAAGAAAAGATACTAACATTTTACGCCTTAAATAATTTAGAAAAGTAAAATGGTACATCCATAGATATTCTTATAATGTCCCTCAAGAGTAACATACCTCATAATAAGCTTCAAAACCACATCCTAGATGGGTTTAATGGAGTTTATCTCATAGCTAGAGTAAATTTTCACCAATTTACTCCATTCATTTCCCTTAAATAAAATTTGCAAAGCCTCGTCACCTACCTTTTACTCTATGAATATTTTTTTCCCATCATTGAGAGTCCAATCACCTATACTATCAATCCCTTGTTGACATCATCTCGTATCCGAATACCAAGACCTTTTATTTTTTAGGTGCTAGCAACAATTTTGGTTGTGACCATGGAGTTTCTCCATGAATGAGACAAGCTCGCCTTCCTTCAACACATTCAAAATTTGAGGTTTATGCTAAATACTAGCACAATTAGTGGCCTTGATTCTATTATGGTCCCCCCATCCTTATCAAACTGTTCACAACTCTATTTAGACAGACCCTACTTCTTTTCAAACAATACTCTTTCTTGTTAAAAAAGATGCACTTAGAATTTATTTATTAAGATGCAAAATTCACTATCGAGAGAATTCACAAATGGTTTGTAAAAACACCCACAAAGTGTGTGAACATACCCTTAATCATTAACAAGGCATGGTTCCTTAATTTCATCATAATCATTAGATAACACATTTTTGGCTTGTGAAGGGATATTGGTGTATTTATACCATCTTATTAGGTAGTCAATTGTCCCTCCAACATTACCAAAGACGTCAATCACTTGATTGCCTTTATGGAGCACATGGGTAAACTCCACCTCCTCAAAATCCTTAGCTAGCTTGAAAGCATATTTAATGAATGGATCAAAACTCCAACCAAGCTTTTGCATGCCTTTCAAGAATTGAATTATGTTTAGAGATTCTCCCTTGATGAATAAATTTTTAAGTTCCATATAATGAACCAATTTAATTCTATGAAATACAGTAGCAACTTCGGTGTAATGATTAGATTGAGATCCCAAGGGGGTTTCCATCATAGCAAGAAATCTACCTTTCTCATTTCTAAGAACTCCAGTCCCTGCCAACCCTAGGTTACCTTTAGTCACGCCATAAAAAAATATTTTAATCCATCCCACAGGTGGAGACTTCCAAAAACCTCCCTCTCTATACTTCTTCATTCTCTTGAATGGGATAAAGATTTCAAATTGAATTTTCCACCCCTTCATAATTTTTAGATCATAAATAGACACTCCAAGCTTCATGTTCTTCGATACTTTCATAGGAATCTAAATTTTGAGATTCTCATTAGTGGTAGGAATAATTCTACTAGCCACTTTGTCTACACTTTCCACTTTGTCTCTAAAATTATGACTTTTTCTCTCCTTCCATAGGCCCCAAGCAATATGGGAGAGCATGAGAGTCCACAAATGCTTCAAGGAAGGGTTAGAGGATGAAAAAATGATAGAAATACCACCTATTCTAAGGAAGATGGGAAAACCTAACAAACATTCCAAATGTTAAGAAAATGGGCCCAAACCTCTATGGAAAAGGAGCAAGCTATCAAAAAATAGAAAATATCCTCATAATCACACTCACAAAAGGAACACTTATTGGGAAGGGAAAATCCCCTTTTGCATGGATTGTCACAAGAAATAATCTTGTTTTAAGAAAGGTTCCAAAAGAAAATGTTAATTTTGGGGGTAATATCAAGCCACCGCAATATAGCCCAAGAGGAATGTCTATTATTCGAGTTCAAATTAGAAGAATACTTGAAAGAAACATAGTAAGAACCCTCATTATTATTGTTGGGATTAAGGTGTCTCAACCTTAATGAGTCCCATGATTTTTTAATTAATTATTTTCCCCTAAGTTGCTGAATTTATTTATTAAATGTAATCATAATTGTTTCCAAATTGCTAAGTTACTTTGTGGGACCCAACAGGGAGTTGGCATCCTACATGCAAGCTATGAAGAGAAATATTGTGACACATGTCACAAGGTCACTCAATTGAGAAATAAGCAAGCTTTAAACCATATAGAATGGGCACCATGTTGACATGTGGGAGTTGGTTTTGGAAACAAGCATTGGCGAGGTCCACTTGTGTGCAATTTTATTGTTGTGTGGTCTCACAACACGCCCAAGACTATAAATCTTGGGGACCCAAGTGAAAACTAATGCTTATGGCAAGTGTTGGCTAGTCGAGGAGATCACTAGAAGGTAAAAGTTAAAGGAATTTTTTCTAAGTATTTCGTGATTCAAGAGTACTGAGTATTGGGAAGCCAGAGATGTAAAAATTTTAATGCAAGGTTTTGGGCATTATGTTCTGTCTGAGAACAAAGGTCCGATAAAATGGAAGTTTTGGTCAAATTCGAGGTCTGAGAAATTCTGTTGGTAAAAGATGAAGTATCGGGTATCAGGTAACAATGTTAAGTTTAAAGTTAAATGTTTAATGTTGCTTGAAGGCCCGATAACCCGACTTAAATAGAATAATTACATGAGAATATGATGTTTTAAAAGCATGATATTAATGATGGTTTAAATTCATGATTAATGATTTTGTTTTCATGAGAGTATTATGAATGTTTTTAAAAGGGATTTAATATGTGGAATTTGTACTTGCACCAAAACACCTTCCCTGCTCTTAATACCTATTATAAAATATAAATCTACCCTAATTCACCCATTCCACCAAGTTACAAGTAGTTCTACTGGTGGAATGGGTGATTAATGCATTTTGATCACTTTGAAACCTTCAAACAGGGTTTACTAACCCATTCCCAGAAAAATGCTCACAAAATCCTTGAAACTTGATGAAATTCAGTCACACAAAATCTAAAACATTCTTAAAACTTATCTCTATCCAATTCAAAACATCTTTAATCAAAAATCCTTAGTATGGGTCCGTACATAACCCTGTAGCAAAAAGTTTTAAGAAAATTGCAGAGAAAACAATGGTTTAGTGTGTTTCAACTTCAATACAAAACTCCAGAACCTTGCATCGAATTGTGTGAGGCCTTTTTAAACCATACACACCGAAAAATAACTGCTCAACTGACTCAAACTAACATTTGAACTCCATGATTGTTGGTCTTCCACCTTTTTGCATTTTTTTGCATTTTTGCACCAATATGACAACTTTATCAAGATTTGACAATATTAGCAAGACTATCCCAACATGACTCAAATCACATTGTAATTGGTCTATTATGACCTTATTTTATGACAAAAAGACTCAAACTCCCTAAAAACCAAACTTAAGACCATATGTACAAAAATAGACTTGGTGCCCCTGCACCATACACACGGTCAGAAAAAAGAGCTCAAGTCCCTTTGAGGACTGTGTTATGATAAAAACCATGTTGCATCTTAGCATTCAATGCTCTCCAAGCTACTTCTTCATCTGGTGACCCCTTCCAATGAGTCAAGAATTGAAAACATGCACCGTCTCTTGCTTTTGACTGGCTCCTTTCTTGAAATTGCCCCATCTTCACAAACTGACCTGATGAATGTCCTCTTATCTTTACCTTATATGGAACTTATGCTAAACTTGCTTAAACATCTTAAAACTTAACTTTTCCAACTTTGTCTTGGATTGTCCTCTTCTGTAATCTTGTTGCACACAAAATCACTTATCTGTCCTTGCCAAACACCTTGTATCACTGCACCTTTTACCTTCATCTCTACTCTCAGTTTTTCTGCCCCTAGCACCTCTGTATTATCATGTTTACAAAACTCTGTACTGACAGTATTTGACTATCCTCTAACCTCTTTTCAACCAATAAACAAAGTACTATCCCTATCATAATCTTATCATGCCAATCTTGCATTTCCTCCATCAATTCATCCTTGACCTTCTCTTTATTAGGTTTTTCCACCAACACATCATCCTTTCCTTCCAACATTGCATCATTCTTCAAACTTACTGTCCTAGCATCTTCATTATTAATGATGGCTACAATCTCTTCATTTTTACCTTCCTCAAACTTTACAAACTCATTCTTGCCTAACATGATCACCTTAGCTACTTGGTGTGCTCCTTCAAATCTTCCACCAATTAAGTTAATGTAAAAGTGCTTCCATCTTTCTCAATCTAATATGTATTATTTATTCCATCATAAATGGAATGTCTTTCAAACTGCCATGGTATTCCAAGCAACAAATGACAACAACCCATAGGAAACACATCACAAAGAGTTTTATCCTTATATCCACCAATGTTAAACCCAACCCAAGTTTTCTCATTAACCAAAATAGATTGATCATGATTCAACCAATGTAGGGTGTTTCATGAGGTACTTTTTCCATTTTCAATTTATCAACCATTTTAGTAGATACCACATTATCAGTGCTTCCAAATTCTATTACTACTTTGTATACCTTTCCATTACATTTGTAGGTGGTCTTGAATAATGCCCTTCTTTGTGTTGATTCTTTCTCCTTCGATGCTTTGAGGAGTGTTCTTCCCACCATCAATGATTCCCCAAATTTTGGAGCAGCAAGTTGATTAGGAGAATGCACACTTTCACAATCTTCCTCTTGCACCGATTGTACTCTTTTATCACCACCACTTGAATTAGAACCTTGTTTCTCTGGACACTTCCATGCTGGATGACCAAACTGATTGCAATGATAACATCTTCCTGGAAATGAACTTGAACATCTACCTTGACCAAATCTTCCTCTAAAACCTCTAAAACCACCTCTTTGATCAATAACTTGGTCTTTGTTTTTGCTTGCATCTTCTTGGTCTTCATAGGATTGCCTCAAACCTCTTCCTCTATTAGTACTACCTCTGCCTCTTCCTTGTCTTTCTTGCCTTCTTTTTAGTTTCTCTTCTATCTTAGCAACCAACTGAAAACATTCCTCAATTGTCCTAGGAGTAGCCAAACTCAATTCATCTTGAATTTGAAATCTCAAACCAGTCATATACCTTGCTATCTTTTCATTTTCATCTTCAACATAGCCATGCCTAATACTCAACTTGTTAAATTATTCAGTGTAGGCCATGACATCCTTTTCCTTTTGCCTTAAGCTTTACAACTTCTTAAATGTCTGAATTGCATGATCGCTTGGAAAAAATTGACTCTCGATCTTTGACACCATCCTATCCCATGAACTGATTTTTGCTTTCCCCTTATTCACTCTTTCCTCTTGAACATAATTCCACCATGTAAGAGCAGGTACTTTCAACTTAGTCTTGGAAAAATTTACCTTCTGATCATCAACAACCTCCTTGTACTCAAAGTAATTATCAATTGCATCAACCCAATCCAATACCTCTTCAACATCCAACTTTCTATTATACATTTACAAATATATTTTCACATCAAAAGAATCTCCCTTAATAGATTTCAACATCTTCACCATCCTTCTCTCTTCAGGGTCCAACTCATCATCTTGGACTCTACTTGGAGGGTTTCCATTCTCACCCTCTTCCTCTTCCTCTTGGTCACTTTCCTCTTCAGTGGCCTTTCCTCTTCTTTGCTCTATCTCTAATGCTGAGAATTTGGCTAAGATTTCTTCTTGGGACTCCTTCAACAACTTTATCTCTCTTGCAAGTACTGCACTACCTTTAGGAGGCATCTTGTCCTTTCAAATTCCAACCTTTCTCTTCTTCAACCTTTAATATTTCTCCTTCAAAAGATCTAACACATGTGATCTGATACCAATTGATGCAGAGTAGGGAGGAAAACCTTCCAACAATCACAATTGGATCAAATTCAAACAATCTTTCAACCACAAAACTCCAACATGTATCTAACTCACAATTCATTCCTATTTCCCTGTAACCCATCAAACAATGAAAATTGGGCATATCTTTTAGAGAAGGCTGCAAAACAAATTACCAAGCACCATTTTAGATACCCATTATGGTATTCTTCATCATATCTTGAAATCTCATAGGGTCACTTTGGACCATCATCTCCAAATACCCGCTGCTACGTTGCCCCTTAAGCCAAATAGGCCACTTTTACAAAGCAACACCAACCGAAACCTCCTTCCAGACACAAAAATCTATTAGAGAGCCTCTAATAGGTTACACAAGCCTTGAATCAACAATTTTCATCAAGAGAAACAACCACAAGTTCCTCAAAACACAAAACCCTTGTTTATGCCAATCTAGGCTAGGTTTTATAGGGGTTTATTTGAAATTAACACTCCACACTTCTTATTACCTTTACAAAACCTCACACAAATTATAATATGCATACAAATGATCTCAAAACCAACTCACAACCTTCACCATTGCATTTGAAGCAATCTACATCACCTAACCATCAATTCCAAGCCAAAATTCATGTATTTACAACTAGGGCAACAATCAAATTCCACCAAAATACCTTCCCTGCTCTTAATACCTATTATAAAATCTAAATATACCATAATTCACCCATTCCACTAAGTTACAATCATTTCTACTGGTGGAATGGTTGATTAATGCATTTTGATCACTTTGAAACCTTCAAATAGGGTTTATAGACCCGTTCCCAGAAAAATGTTCACAAAATCCTTGCAACTTGATGAAATTCAGTCACACAAAATCTAAAACATTCTTGACACTTATCTCTATCCAATTCAACACATATTTAATTAAAAATCCTCAGTACGGGTCGATATAGAACCCGGTGGCAACAAGTTTTTAGAAAATTGCAAAGAAAATAATATTTCATTGTGTTTCAACTTCAATACAAAACTCTAGAACCCTGCCTCAAATTTTGTGAGGCCTTTTTAAACCATACACACCAAAAAATAACTACTCAACTGACTCAAACTAACATTTTAACTCCATGACCGTTGGTCTTCCACATTTTTGCATCGATGTGACAACTTTATCAAGATTTGACAATATTAGCAAGACTGTCCCAACATGACTCAAATCACATTTTAAATGGTCTATTATGACCTTATTTGATGACAAAAAGACTCAAAATCCCTAAAAACCAAACTTAAGACCATATGTACAAAAATGGACTTGGTGCCCCTACACCACCAGTTGTCATATTCCACGTGCCTTGTCATGATTTGTCCCTTGGATTTCCTCTCATGTATTTATCTTATCTTCCTTGTGTCTTTTTCCTATAAAAGATCAGAAGATGTTTCATTTTAAGTTAAGTTTAGAATTTGTGGATGTCAGAAGAGCCAAAACTTCTTTAAGTTTTGTTCTTTTTTCCTGTTTTCTGAAACATTTTGGATTAAAAACTTGTATGCACATAAAACCAATCAATATCAAAACTAATTTGAAAGGTAATGATTGTTATATTTTGTAGCTAGTTGTTTGTTCAGCTAGAAAATACTGTATGCTGCATCATTTAAGGGTACATACAAAACCTACTCGGTGTCCAAATTAAACCCCCTTCTTTAAAAGCTTGCACCATTCTATGCCTAGCTGTGAAGCAATATGGTGAAGTATAGAGTGGTTTGCTTTGATTTGGTTTATTATTGGGGAATGCATGGATAATACTTGAGAGCTCTTTTAATTTTCAGGAATTTTTAATGCTTTATTTTAGATTAGATGTTTAAATTTCAGAAAATGTTTCAAAAAAGAGAGAATGAATGAAAATTTTATTGCAAATCTTTCTTTCCATTATATTGTTGGGTGCTTAAAGCTAAATCTACTTAAGTGATAGAAAAGTTGTTTGAAATTCATGGAATATTATTGCACATTGATGAGGTATAAATAACCTCATGAAAATAATAAGCCAAATTCCCTTCCTTATTTCTCCCAATCACTTTTACCCTGCTACTTGTTTATCTATAGGATTAATAATTGCTTATTTTATGTAAAAAGATGCATAATCTTTATTTCCTAAAATCGATTGAAATGAGCTGACTATTGCTACATAATGGTATAGTTTCTAGTATTGTACAAGTCATTATGCACGACTGAGTGGACTTAAAGAAGATTTCAAACAATTGAAGATAAGGCTTCAGAAGTCTCGGCATCAAAATTTGTGGAGTGGATAGTGGAGCGAGTCTTTTAAATGCTTTCCATTTACTTTTTGTTTAAAGACTTTATGGCACACTCCGAGCCTTTAATGTGTTTATGTTATGGACCTCAGTCTGTTAGTTAGTTGAACTTTGTTAGAAGACTTTTTCAGTGGTGATATTTCACCACTTGAAATATAGGATTTTTTTAGCAAGTTTTCTATATATATGTAATTGCCAGAAACAATGCATACTAGATATTGTTATGCTGTCATAATATGCTTTTGAACTATGTCTCTGTGTTACACTTTTTCTGATGTGAATAAAATAAGATTTTCCAGTCTTATTCTAAGTTACTAGTTTTATGCAATGGACTTATCTTGGATGGACTAATTTTGAAGAATACAAAAGTTCACATGATCTGAGCTAAGCGTAAACATACCCGAGAGTTGGCTACTCGAGGGAATTTCATAGGATAGATAAGTATCTTTGTTTTTTAATTTTGTTATTTTTATTTTGTACATGATAAATGTGAATGAATGTGATTTGTATGTGTCGAGCTCTGTTAAGTTATTCCTACAGGTTGTAGTTTGATTTTATAATCTTTAGTTCTGTTTATTTGAAATTCTTGAGCTCCCACTCTGGTTATTAGTTGTAGGTTGTTAAGTTTGTTTTTTGTTAATAGTTAGATGTTAGTTGATAGTTGTTGTCATTTAAACTTTACAGTTTTATTGTAAACATTTCTTTCTAGATAATTTATATGCTTTCTAGTTTAATCATTTCATGCTTTCTAGTTTACTAATTTCATGATTTCTAGCTTAGACAACTTTACACTTTCTAGTTTAATGGCCTTTTAGTTTAAGTTTTGTTTACAATTGTTTTAAAATACTTATAAAATCTAAGAGAGTTAGCCAAGATGTCCCCTATTGCATAGAACCTTCGAACATTGCCCGATCGATATAATTGATGCATTTTCAACTAAAGTGACATGACCTAATGAAAACCTATCACTTTTTGGAATCATTTCCGGGGAATATTCATTTTCTAGTGTTAGTAGGAGATTGCTTGAATACCTCTTTTAAAAAAAGTAGATACTTGCGAGGCTTCTTTTTCTGCATGGTCATGAAATGAGGCCTGCATAGAAGATTCATACCAAAAAACCCCCTAAAAGACATTCCAACAACATGCAGGGAGGAAGAAGTCTCAACTGAAGAACTTTTTGAAGAATTGATCAACCTGAGACCTACGTGTATACCCTAGAGATTCAACCATTAGAACAAAAATTTGTAGAGAGTATTCCTTTGCATACCCTAGAACTTCAACCATTAGAGAAATTTTTTGAAGAGGAACGTATTCCTTTCAACGATATGGGTGACCGTAGAAATGTTGCTAACCCAACACGGGGAGCACACACATTTACTTATCTTATTGCTATCGATGAAGATGACAAGAAACCTATGAAAAATATTTCACCAACCTTCTTTCCAACCTTCAGAGGTTTATCGTCCGAAGATCCTGACCAATTCCTATTTGAGTTTAAATTTTTGTGTCAAATATATGACTACAAGAATGATAACCAGAAACTCAAACTTTTTCCTTCCACCTTGAAGGACGCAGTAATGCATTGGTTCATGGGATTAGCTTCAAGGTCAATAACCTCTTGGGACAATATGGAGTCTGCATTTTTGTACAAATACCAAAGTTATTATAGAGTCAATGATGGGAAAGAGGAGTTATTCAAACTGAGACAAAACAAAGATGAAAGTTTAGAAGATTACTTAGATAGGTTCATCTTCTTATCTAAATGATGTGGTGGAGAAGCCATAAGTCTGGAGATTTTGAAGACCATATTTCTCAAAGGACTTGATGAAGATGCTAGGAGAAGTCTAGATTTAATGGGAAAAGGAGATGTGTCCCAACTTGGACTTGAGGATATCACTGAGTTATGTTGAAACTTCTCTTGTACTCAAGGAGGTATTCATAAAACTACACTTTTTAGAGGTTCTAATGATATAGGAAAACTATGTGAGGAGATAAAAAATCTTAAAACTGACATTCGCATTCAACTAAACACCACATTGGATGGAATACACGACAAATCATGTAACCATGAAACCTTATCCATCTACTATCCTAGGTGTCGAAAGAAACATCTCTTAAGAGAATGCCCTTTAGATAAAAATGATGTTTTCCAAGTTTGTGAGAAGATTCATGCCATTGATCAATGTGATATCTTAAATGCAATCAAGAATTCCAATAAAAGGACATCTTAAGTTGAGGAAGAGGTCAACTTTGTAAATCCATGACTCGGAGGGAATTTCTCTTACGGTCAAAATTCAAATCCTATCTAGCAACCTCCAAAAAATTGGAATAATAATGAATGGGAAACACCTTGGCCTCAAGCACCACCTAACTGGAGAGCTTATCCTTGGGGACCACCTGAGTGGGAAAACCAGTCCCGGGGAAACCCTCAATGGTAGAATAAGACTCAACAATAGTGGTATTCTGCTCAAAATCCTGTGCCTCAATGGAATCAACCTCAAAATTAGTTTTACACTGGGCCTAGGAGGATGCCTAATCAATAGCAAAATCTTTTACCAGCTCCTCAGAACCCTCAACAAAATGAGAAGGTCAACCAACCACAACTTCTAGCGCAACCTATTCCTAATCCAAAGAATAATCATCAAAACACACCAGTTTATTCCACAAAACAAGAAAATGTGATTGGACTTAATGCTATCCATTGTGGAAACCTGCAATTGAGGTCGGGAAAAACACTCCAGCAGCTGACCATAGTTGAAATCCTAGACAAGGTGATTAAAGAATCTATGAGATAGCTAAGACATCTTCCACACCTTTAGAGCAAAACCCAATGAGTACCAAAGACAAGACCCTTCCACCATATCTAGCTAGAATTTTTGAGTTACCTTAAGAGGAGGGTGGTCAATCTCCAATTGATCCTTTAAAGGACTCCACCTTGAAAGAGAGAACTCAAGCACCTTTTCTGGAGCGTATGAAACCAACCACCTTGAAAAACCCTCTAGAAATGTCCTTATCCACCGAAATTGTGCTGATACAAGAGATTACGAAACTTCAAATTGAGGTTCCTTTGTTACAAGCAATCAAATATATTTTTGAACTAAACCAAATGATTAAACATTTATGCATCAAAAAACTAGGAAGGAAACCAAAATAGATAAATATCGTTCACATAAATGGTTATCTAGCTGAATTTTTGGCTGGAAAAACCACAACTCCGAAATATGATGATCTAGGAAGCCCACTCATAACGGTGACAATCAATGAGGTAGCAATACCTAACGCACTTGTGGACCTAGGAGTAGCCATTAATGTAATGATTTCCAATGTGATGGAAAAATTGGGACTCACTGATTTACATCCCATAACTACAGTGTTACAAATGGCAAATCAATCCATCGCTATTCCCAAAAGTGTCTTAGAAAATATTCTTGTTAAGGTTGATGGTTGGGAATATCCGGTGGACTTCCAAGTAATCCAATCTCTCACACCAAAAGATAGTTATCCTATAATTCTAGTGAGGCCATGGATAGCTACTATTTCAGCCAAGATTGACTACAAAGAGGTAGGAATGACCATTTCACATGGTCCTAATAGGAAACATTTATTCTTGTATCCTCTCGCTAAACCTGTTGAGCATAACAAATTTTGGGTTGATGAACCAGATGGTCTTCATGAACAAGAGAATTTAGCCTCACTTGCCATGGTAGTCATTAAAAAATATGGTGAAGAGTTGGAAGATGAATTGGAAAACAATATGGAAAATCTTACCATGGACTCAAGTGATGAAGAAATGTTAGACATAGACAAGATTCTAGGGGACTCAATCAATGTTGATCACACTAAATTTGATCACACCAGCTTCATGGGATTACCTTGTCCTCTGGCTAATACCATTCTAAAAATAGATTACTTCTTTGAAGATATTTCCAGACTTAATAAAACCATACCACATAGTTGTCCCCTCAAAAATTTGACTAGAGAAGTTTATACTATCACCTTCAACCATCCAGGGGTCAAAACCATTATGTTACTTCTAGGAAAAACCTTGAATATCAATAGCTTGTTGACAGAGCCTGAAGAGCACAAATTGTTTGATATCTTGGTGAATAAATCTAAAGCTTTTGCTTGGGATTATAAAGACATGAGGGGAATACACCCAAGTTTTTGTACCCACCACATCTATACTAAGGATGTTAGACTTTTTCATCAACCACAACAAAGCATTAATTCTTCTTTGAAAGACATTGTTAAATTTTTTTTTGAAAAACTCTTGCAATTAGGGTTAATCTATCCCACTTTTGATAGCAAATGAGTTTCACATGTGGTTGTGGTTCCAAAGAAAAATGGGAAGTGGAGAGTGTGTTTTGGTTATAGGGAACTTAACAAGGCCATCCATAGAGATTATTTTCCTCTACCGTTCATAGACCAAGTCTTGGACAATTCAGTTGGAAGAAAGTACTTCTCATTCCTGGATAGATTTAGTGGATATAATCAAATACAAGTTGCAACTTAAGACCAAGATAATAAATTTTTTACTTGCCCTTGGAGAATGCTCACAAATCACATCCTTCCCTTTGGGCTATGCAATGCTCTTGCAACATTTCAGAGAGCTATCCTAGCAATATTCACCAAGTTAGTGAACGACTGTGTGGAAGTCTATATGGATGACTTCACTATGTATGGGTCAAATTTTGATGAAGGATTAAATTTTTTGGATAAAGTACTGAAGCGATGTGAGGACCATCGACTATCCCTAAGTCACGAAAAAAATGTCTAATCATGGTGGAACAAGGAATAGTATTGAGACACCATATTTTAGCTGAAGGGATAAAAGTGAATCCTAAAAAAATTGAGGTGATACAACTTGCAACTCTGAAAAACCAAACTGACGTTAGAAGTTTCTTAGGACATGCTGGATACTATCAGAGGTTCATAGAGAATTTCAGCAAGAGTGCAACTCCTATGTTTTCCCTCCTCCAAAAGAATGTAGATTTTATCTAGACAGTAGAGTGTCAATAATCATTTGAGATAATTAAGGAGAAACTCATCTATGCTCCTGTCCTATGTGGACCTAATTGGAACCTTCCATTCCATATTTATGCAAATGCTTTTGATGATGCTATTGGGGTGGTATTAGGTCAGGAGGATGAGAATGGGGGAAAGTATACTATATATTTCATTAGTAAGAATATAACTCCCACTGAACGAAAATACACCACCACGGAGAAATAATTCTTAGCTGTAGTACATGCAATCAAGAAATTTTGACATTACATAACATGGTACAAAGTAATGGTATTCACAGACCATTCAACCATAAATTACCTAATGAACAAACTTGTAGTAAACAAAAGGATAATCAGGTGGTTGTTGCTTTTACAAGAATTCAACATTACCATTATTGACAAATGAGGGAAGTTTAACGTAGTTGCAGATTTCTTATCTTGCTTCAACTAAGATAATGGAGATTGTGTTCCTATGCAAGATGAAGTCCTAGATGAAAATCTATTTTCCATCTCCACTGAAACCCCTTGGTTTTCTGATATCGCCAATTATTTGGCCACTTTAGAGCTGCCACCCGATTTTACATCAAAACAAAAGAAACACCTCGTTCGACAAAGCACTCCGTTCAAGTGGATTAATGGGATATTATTTCGATGTGGTCTTGATATGGTTTTACAACGTTGTGTAAGGGCAGATGAAACATATGAAATTCTTAGAGCTTTTCATGATGACCCTTCGGGAGGCCATTATTTTGCCAAGAGGATGTCTCATAAGATTTTGGGTGCAAGGTATTACTGGCCCTCTATGCATAAAGATGTAAAGAAATATGTTTGTCACTATGATGAATGCCAAAGAGTAGGGAGACTCACTGCACCCAATGAAATGCCTCTGCAACCCTAGGTAGTTCTTGAACCATTTGAAAATGGGGATTGGATTTTATCGGTCCTATAGACCCCCCTTCATAAGGGAAAGAGTAAATTTTGCTCTGTACCGACTATCTGACCAAGTGGGCATAAGTTCAAGCTCTAAGAGTCGCTAGGGAAAAAAAAGTAGCTGACTTCCTGTATAACAAGATTTTCCTTAGATTTGGAGCCCCTAAAACAATTTTCGCAGATCAAGGACCCCAATTTATGTCCAAAGTTATGTTAGCTTTCACTGATCATTTCTAGGTAAGCTATAAGAAGTCGTCACCCTACCACCCACAGGAAAATGGTCAAGTTGAAGTCACTAGCAGGGAGCTAGAGAACGTATTAACAAAAACAGTTTCATTAGGGAGAAAATACTGGGCTAGGAAACTACCTGAAGCCATTTGGGCTTATAACACAACTTGGAAATCAACCACTGGTTTCAATCCATATGAGTTAATTTTTGGGAAGAAACCCCTTTTACCTATTGAATTTGAACTGAAAACCTTGAGGACAACAATGGAGTTAGGCTTAAATCTCAAACGAGCCCAGGTTGAATGAGTCCTACAGCTGAGTGAATTAGATGAACTTCATTTAGATGTTGTCCACCAAAATGAACTTGTGCAACAACAATGAAAAACTGGCATGATAAACATATTAAGGAAAGAGAATTCCATAATGAGGATTGGGCACTGTTATTTGAATCCTAATATAAAGATCACCAAGGGAAACTGAGGACTCATTGGTTGGGGCCATATAAATTTTTTGAAGTTTTTCCAAATAGAGCAGTGCAACTCAAACCCATTGATGGTGACACTCGAACCCTCTTGGTGAAAGGTCATCGATTACACATCTACCAAAAACTAGTCAACAAGAAGAGTTTACAAAAATGGTAGAAATGAAAGGAGAAATCTAATGCATTGACTTTGCTATGGAAGAGCCAATATAGTTTTTTTTTTAAATTTTGCTGTCACACAAAAAATAAAAAATAAAATTTGCATGTGTATGTATTTACTTTATTTCAGAGCATTTATTTTGAATTCATCTTTTGGACTTGGCTAATTTTTTATTTTATTTTGTAGGATTTTATTTTTAATCAAACACAAATTCTGATGCATCTTGCTACGATGCTCTAGAACTTGTTGGCTTCTTTGTTGTGATACTCTTAAACTTGCACACCTGACTGGTGCCACTCTTTGTTCTATTCCTGCAATCTAGTACATCTTTCAACGATGTTTCAGAAAGTCTAAGTCCAAAGTCCTTCATTTTTTCTTCCTCCTTCTAACGACATCTCTCAATGATGCTCCAAATTGTTTTTTGCTACATTCTGGCTGCGTCTTTCAAAGATGCTCTAGAATTTTTCTGCTTCTTCCTTTCGGCAGCATCTTTCGGCGATGCTCCAAAAATTTCGCTTTCTTCTTCTGACGACATCTTTCAGGGATGCTTCGAATTTTTTTGTTGCTGCTCCAGCTGCATCTTTCAATGATGCTCCAAAATTTTTTGTTGTTGCTCTGGATGCATCTTTCGAGGATGCTTCAAATTTTTTTGTTTGTTGTTCCAACTGCATCTTTCAGCGATGCTCTAGAAATTTATTTTTCACTCTGGCTACATCTCCCAACGATGCTTCAAAATTTTTCCACTTCACTTTTTCATTATGTGTGCATCTCTTAGCATGCTCCGAAACTTTATGTTCTTCATCCCGACCGCATCTTCCAACGATGCTCCAAATTTTTTTAAATTCTTTTCCTTTCCAAAATACTTTGATTTTTCCAACATCATAGACATGCCCATTATTAAATTTTTCCATCACCCTCAAAATCTATGCCCTACATTGCCATCTCCTATTATAATGAATTAAAATTATTATGGCTACTTTTCCGTCATAATATTTTTTCCATTAATTAGTTGTCCCATCCACGTTCATAATAAATT
Organism: Sequoiadendron giganteum; assembly: GCA_007115665.2. Classification (NCBI taxonomy): domain Eukaryota; kingdom Viridiplantae; phylum Streptophyta; class Pinopsida; order Cupressales; family Cupressaceae; genus Sequoiadendron; species Sequoiadendron giganteum. Next base: position 397,794,543 of record CM021101.1, on the reverse strand, counting down.
CATTGCCACCCTCGCCAACTCATACAATTATATCGTTACGTCAACAAAGGTAAGTGATTTTCAAATTGATGATGGGACGTAAGGTATGTATAAATTTTACTTTAAGTAGGTAATTATTTTGAATAGAGATAAATAAATTGGCACAAACCATCCCCTTTCCAAATTTAGTAAAATGTGCAATTGTATGTTTTCTTGAGGTATGGCAATTTTTGCAATTTTTCCCATGCAAAGTTATAATGAAAGTACAAGTAAGCCCAAATGTGCCAATTAATTCATGTCCCATCGGCTATATCAAGTGCAAGTGATTGAAAAGTTACATTTTCTTTACTCTGAAATTCAGTTTTGTTTAAATAATTTTCTTTAAGCGCCATAGCATTTCAGCAGAAACTGAGCAGAGTCATAAGAAAAAAACAATATAGGAGGAGCTAAGCAGAAATATGAGCCAAGTTCAGTAGACAAACTTTTGACACTAAGTAGTATTTCAAAATTGTTCTAGAGAGTTGGGTGGTTGGAGTTCATAAAGAAATTTGAAGGGCACAACGAGCAATTGGTGAAAGAATTTGCAAAGAATTTCTCGGATGGTCAATCTGTAGTATGAGGCAAGTGATTCAAGGTGATTCTGAAGATCATTTATCATCTATTTGGTCTTAAAAATGAGGGTATTAATTTGTCAGAAACAACCAATATTACCTATCAAAAAATGATAGAGGTCTTTAGTAGGGAAAGGGAGCCTCAACTTATGTTAACTGTAAGTACTAGAGGACTGAACAAAGGATTTCAAAGAATTTCCATCCCAGAGCCATGGAAAATAATAGTGGCTTGGATTATTAAGTATTTCACTTGTGAGGGACAATGTGCAATAATTGTAGGTCCACCTTTTCGTCTACTCACCCATTTGTGCTATGATGCTAAAAACTATGCACTTTTGGTTAATTTGCCTGCATTTCTTTGTGATTTTGTTATTAGCGTGATTGAGAGATTCAAAATTGGTTCAAGGCCACTAAAACACCATGGCCTCATCCACTTAATTTGTAAACATCATTTCTGAAAGAAAACAAAAAGGAAGTGGTAAAATTTTCTTCAAAAATTGAAAATACAAAGCCCATAAGACACCTTGAAGAAGGTTAATCATCTGGGTGGGTGACTCAAAATTTGGAAGAGCATCCCCCTAATTCTCTAAATGCTTCTGAAACCCCACATGCCACAATAACTCCTGACGGTGAAGTATCAAAAATTTTACCCAATGTTTCATAAACCCTTGGCAGTCAAGAAAATGTAGAAATAATAAACTTAGGAGATGAGGAAGCTCTCTCTCGCAAGAAGAGAAAGAGGTCTAGGGTAACATCACAAACATCTCCTCCTTTGAGGAGAAGTAAGAGATTATCTATTAAAATTAGTGGTGTTGTAGCTAGTGATGTATTAAATGCGCCTAAAAAGAAAAGGCATGGACACCAACCACATAATATTGAAGACCATTCCTTAGAAACTAAGGTTCAACCTTGTGAGGAAGCAACAAAAGGAAGTGAAAAACAAACCAGTAAATCCCCTAAGGCCGAGAGAGAGGATATGCCATTATAGTCAAGACAAGAAGAAGTAGGGGAATAGTCGCCACATCATTTGGGTGTTGAGGATGAAACTGTGGAATGTTTGTCTCCCTTAGTTACCAATGTTACTAAGCAAGGTTCATTTGAATTACATAATGAGAAAAACATAATTAGTGATGATGTAGAATTACCAATTTTTATTTTTCTGTCGATACAGAGGTTGAAAATTTTGATAAGAGAGAAACAAAGTTAGAGGAACTAAAAGCATAAATTGATCAATTGTAATGTCAGTTGCAGAAAAATGAAGAACATATCAATCAACAACAAGAAGAGATAGATGCGCACACTGAATTTTTGAAGAAGAGAGATCAAGAAATTATAAATTTTAAAATTCAAATAGAACAAAAAGATAAAACTATTGAAAATTTTCAATTTCAGGTGCACCAATGAAATGAAGAAGGTAAATAGCAGGTGACATTTTTTTTTGAAAAAGACAGAAAAATCAAAAGTTTAACTGATAATTTTATGCAATTACTTACAGCTTTTGAAGAAGAAAAGGACAAAAAAAATCTGAGCTCAATGCATCATTGAGTAAAATTGTTGAGTCGGAGCAAGATTTCCAAGAGATTAATTTTAAACAAACATTGGAGTCAAAGGAGATATAGATTGAACCAACCAAAATGGAGTGGTTTAAGGTTTATATACCTCCATTGTTGGTCACATGGATGGAAAGGTGTTGTTTTCTGAGACATGAAGGTATAGAGAATGCTAGATTGAAAAAGAAAATAGATTTATTAAAAGAGTCATTTGACATGCTTTATCAAGCTAGAACAAATGCCTATCAAATTGGGGAACTATTGTTAGCCTGTAGGAAGCCATTTAGACTATATTCTATGTTTCTGAATGAGCAAATCTTAAGATGGAAACTATTAAGAATTTCCTAAATCCTTCCACATGATTCAGATGATAAGAAATTTGTAAAAACATTCAAAGAATCAACACCTGCTCAACAAAACCTACTATGTGAATTCTTTGTGCACATTTTGTTCCTGAAAAGGCGTACCTATTTATTTATTAATCTCTTTGTGGGTGAAGTTCACCTCAGGTCATTTATGTCCACCATGTAAAACCAAATTCAATGGAAAGAAAGAAAAAGGGAGTATTGATAGGCATAAAATATTGCTAGACTTCAAATGTGGTATCCTAATAAGAAACCTTTTTCTTTTAAAGTTCAATTCCAGAGCATTAAGGCGAATGAAACTGTGAGAAGTAAGTATAATGATAATCTCCAAATCTATTTTGAGCATTTCAAAGTCCAAGGGCCAGAATTGATAGGAAGAGCATTTAATTCCTGTGAAGAGAGATACACTCCTCTTCCTATATACCTTAAAAGGAGAGAGGTGATTTTACCTACTAATATTAAGTGGTATTACAAAAGAGCAGAGGCATTGGTAGATATTCTGCAACATCTTAACTAATTGGATGGGAATGAGGTATAGACCTCCATTACTTCTTTCACCACCCCCTGCAATACATGTCACTATCGAAGAAAACCTTGACAATTTACATTCATGGAAAGTAAGGGTTAAATTCGGTGACGGTTTTCTCAGGAATCTTGATGAGTGGGATGGCAAAGCAGAAGATCCATATGACCTTAGTGCCAAATATGAGGAGTTGAATAGGAACAACAAAATGGAAAGGCATAGGACACAACAAAGAGCAGGAGGACCTCCTCAAACTTAGGAGGGGGAGAATTGATGAGGTATAAATAACCTCATGAGAATAATAAGCCATATGTCATTCCTTATTTCTCCCAATCACTTTTACCTTGTCAATTGTTTATCTTTAGGATTAATAATTGCTTACTTTTTGTAAAAAGATGTATAGTCTTTATTTCCTAAAATTGATTGAAATAAGCTGACTAGCGCTAACATAATGGTATAGTTTTTAGTATTGTATAGGTCATTATGCATGACTGAGTGGACTTAAAGAATATTTCAAACAATTGAAGATAAATCTCCAAAATTCTAGGCACCAAAATTTGTGGAGTGCATTGTGGAACGAGTCTTTTAAATGCTTTCTGTTTAAAAACTTTATGGATCACTTTGAGCCTTTAATGTGTTTATGTTATGGACCTCAGTCCATTAGTTGAACTATGTTAGAAGACTTTTTCAGTGGTGATCTTTCACCACCTGAAATATAGGATTTTGTTAGCAAGTTTTGTATATATATGTAACTGCTAGAAACAATGAATATTGGATATCGTTATGTTTTCATAATATGCTTTTGAACTATGTCTCTGTGTTACACTTTTTATGATATGAATAAAATAAGTTTTTCCAGTCTTATTTCGAGTTACTAGTTTTGTGCAATGGAATTATCTTGGATGGATTAAATTTGAAAAATATAAAAGTTCATGTGATCTGAGTTAAGCGTAAACATACCCGAGAGTTGGCCACTCGAGGGAATTTTGTAGGATAGATAAGTATCTTTGTTTTTCAATTTTATTATTTTTATTCTATACATGATAAATGTGAATGAATGTAATTTGTATGTGTCGAGCTCTATTAAGTTATTCCTGCAGGTTGTAATTTGAGTTTATAATCTTTAGTTCTATTTATCTGAAATTTTGGACCTCCCATTTTAGTTATCAGTTGTGGGTTGTTAAGTTTTTTTTCTATTGACAGTTAGATGTTAGTTGATAGTTGTTGTCATTTAAACTTTATAGTTTTATTGCAAGTATTTATTTCTAGATAATTTATATGATTTCTAGTTTAATCATTTCATGCTTTCTAGTTTACTAATTTCATGCTTTCTAGCTTAGACAACTTTACACTTTCTAGTTTAATGGCCTTTTAGTTTAAGTTTTGTTTACAACTATTTTAAAATTTTTAGAAAATCTAAGAGAGTTAGCCAAGATGTCCCCTATTGCATGCAACCTTCAAACACTGCCCAATCGATATAATTGATGCATTTTAAACTAAAGTGATAGGACCTAATGACAACCTGCCAAATATCTATTGATTTCATGAAATTATTTGATGATCGAACAAAGAATATATTTCACCAAACGTTATGATTCCTTTTAGAACTAAAAATTACCATTTACCCCTCGTGATTAAAAACATTGTCACAATGAACCATGATGTGAACCTAGTATGGTCAAGACCTGACTTAAACAAGCCTTGGGATTAAGCTGAGTCAACTTGAAGATTTAGGTTGTCTTGGTTTAGTCTTTCAAGTAAAGATAGGTTCTCATGGTCTGTCTATGAGGATTTATCTACACTGTTGATGTGTGACTAACATCGTGATCAACAACAATTGGTGCTAGAAGGAGGGCCTTTCATAAATTTCCTTCTTGTTTTTGTTTGGAATCAATATTAGTTCCAAGTTTGAGAGTTTCTTGTAAGATGATAGTGTATGCAAGCCAGTAGTAAGAATATGGAAGTTGAGAAACCTCGGGGAATACTTAACCAGATATCGCATCTTTTGAGTTTGTTCGCCTTGCAGGGAAATTTTAGTCATCTCATAAAAGCATCCAAGATCTCTAGTGCCTTCGATAACTTTCATTTCAATTAGATTTCCTCAAAAACATGTACAACTATGTCACAAAGTGGAATTAGACACAGTTCATTTCCCACATTAAACCTTCTAAGAGAAGCTCATGCAAATTCAGTTTCAACAACTTGCATAAACAAATTCAAAAACCAGAACCAATAAACATGAAAGATGAAACAAAATATTAGAACACACATATTTACGTGGGGAAAACCCTTTCAGGTAAAAAAACCCCACACTCCAAAGAACTGGCCATTGTATTATTCAACAATAGATCATAGTTACAAATACAATTCAAGCTTACAGCCTTTACAAGAGTTACATCTTGTTTCATCTGGAGACAAACTGGCAACAACCCTATGACAAGAGTTTCCCTCTCTCCTTTTTTACATTTCTTTGATCAACCTCTCAGTCCATTACAACCTTCACACTATTACAATACTCTCACATAGTATATAGTATAGATTAACAATGAAAGATCGATCCAAACATTCTATCAGGAGAGATTTTGGCAACATAACCTTGCTTAGATCTTCCCTTTTTTCTTAGTGTAGAACATTCAATGTTTATACCATTCGTTCTCAACTAAAAGGAAACAATTCAACTTCCTTTGTAGATCAGTTCATTTTCCTTCTGTTAAACCAACCGTCAACATGACCAAGTCACTGAACAAACTTCTCCAACTCATTCATGATCCTCCAATGAACATCAAACACATCGGTGGTCAACCAAGTCAACATCCTTCCAACCGCGGTCTTCTTTCATGTTCATCGGCCAGACAAAAGACCATCGGCCACAACCTGAAAGGTGACACCAAACACCAAGGTCTCCATGTTGTTCATTCAATGTGCTAAAGTCTTGACCAAGCCTATCAGAAAGACAATTTCCATTGGCAAGAGTTCATAGTGTCACATCGAAACCTTAAGTCACCCTGATGTCACTAAGCTCAAACACCTTTCAAACCATCTTGTCGTCCTGAGTCACAATGATGAAAAACATGAATAGGTCTGTCGGCATGAACAACACTATCGGTGAACATCTAAGATGTCACCTCGATAGTCGAGGCCTCTCCGATGTCCCAAAAGAAAATCAAGACCACACGTCGCCAAGAGTCACACCGAAGTTCAATAGAACAAATCCATCAGCTAGAACAACACCATCAGACAAGGATCATGAAGTCTCATCAAAGTCTGATGTCACCTCGATGACCTTAAGCCCAACTATAGTTCGAAACACCTCATCGACAAGAGTCACACTGAACATAGCCCGTCCGAAAAACCAACTTTTTTGGTTCAACAACTACAAGTCCCACCGAAGACCAGAGTCACCCCGATGGTACTACCATTGGTCAGATTCCTATTGTCAATTCAACATTCTCAAGTCTAACCAAAGACCAATGTTACCTCGATGATCTGTTCATTGGCTAGATACGCTCTATTATTAAGACTCTTTCCGAACCTTCATGTCACCTCGACAAACTATCATCAGCCTGACTCACACCGATATAAATTTTTGGCCGAACTTCTATTGTCGACGAGAGTTAGAAAAATCACACTAATAGTTCAGGTCACACTGACAACCTTCATCGCCAGGACACACCAAAGGTCTCACCAATATGTTCAAAAAATGAGCTTCACAAGGAGAACTCAGATTGGGCTGAGTCACACCGATCTCACAGACAGTTCAGGATCACTATGCAGATCAGCCAGACATCTTAGCAGTCACACCGAAATTTCTCTCTCGGAGGTTTAGGCTAGTGGGATTGAGGCACACAATTCCAAGATGCCTTTGGTAGGGTCACTAAGTTTAGAATTCATGATACAACCGACCATGGTGAACGTGATTGTGAAAATTTTCTAACCAGGGTAAGTCTAGCCATGCATAAAGTGATCCCATTAATGGAAGAGGTTTTGACTACTAAAAGAAAGGAATCATTAATGCGAATAAGTTCAAATTCTGATAAAGTACATAACCCCAGTGAAATTGAAAATGTTGAAAATTTCATTGCTAAATCAAAATGGTTTGTTAACTACAATTGTTATGAAGAAAATTCTAAAGTTTTGCAAGAAAATGGGAAAGAATGTCGAGACTTGGAAATACCACACTGAAAATGAGAAAAAAAAAGTGGTGAGTCATCATTCCTTTCACACATGGAAGATGCTCATTAAGTCGAAAAGTGGGAGAATAGACCAGGAGACGTGTGCTTTTTGCTCCAAACTGAAAATTCACAAGTTAAAAAGGGAAATTTTCTTGATCTCATGCAAAATACAAAATATCAAGTTTTTACTTTCTATCTCTGATAATAGTGTAAAATATGCTTTGCTTGGTCTAACAAAGTGAAAAGTGAAGAGAGGGACAAGGTATCGAAGAATCTCAGAGAGAAATAAAATCAAGAAATGAACACATCTATTCATGGAACCGACATAATGAAGAAGAAAACCATGAACCAGGGCTGCAAGAAGGTAGAGTATGGAGGATTCTACAAAGGTGTGTGCAATCAACCTTTAATGATGTCGTTTTCATACATATGATCCAATTTATTGGTAAGTACACCTTTGAATTTACATTTATTAAACACAAAAAATTTAAAATAATTCATCATTGCAGTAGGAAATTTGAAGCATATTCAAGTGAATTTAGAGATAAACTTGTTGTAATTCGTACGAAGAATACCATAAAAATAGTGATAGAAATTAAAGTAAATTTCTTAGTTAGGGTCAATCCTTGGTTAGGGTAAATTTTAGTTGGTTAGGTTAGTTTGTTCTCATTTGCTTTGTTTTATTTTCTGCGTTAACAAATTCTGCTTAATTTAACACACACATGAGAGTAAATTAAAATATTCTAGAAATATTGCACTATGAAATGAAAAGAAACAAAATCATGCATACTAAATACACGCTTAAGTTCGAAAAAAGCTTTTTTTTTCATATATATATATATGGGTATATTTCATATATATATGGAAATACAAAATTTTCTCGCTTTAAAAGTGCCAAAAAAACAAAAAGAGGGGGCCGAGCTATAGGAATAAGGTGGTCACTTAGTCAATTTGGGAGCTTCATCCATAAGAGTAGAATATCCTAAGTAAGCATTGTCTCAGTGAGCGTCAAAGTCAAGGGGTATGAAGATTAGTCAGAAATGGCCGGATAGGAACTATTTCTCCTCATTCTAGAAACCAAGGAATTTCATCAGCCAAAGGAATCCCAACAATTGGGTGTGCAATAGATAGAATGTAGTCCAAGTTACCCAAGAAATCAAATCACACTATCATATTTGCAGCCCTCTGAACTTCTTCAATCGAAAGCCCAAGATCCAGGAGCGAAGCTACGAACCATGAAGCCAAGTCCAAATTAACCGGTAGTATGCTCTAGACTCAACAAAAGTTTCCCTAATGACTAGGCACAAATTTGGTGTAATAAAGCTAGGATTTTGTAGAAAGAAAACTTTTCCAAGCTGCTGGGTAGTAATGTGACCCATGAAGCCATTCTGGTGGTGAACGCACGTTAAGAAAATTGGAGTGTCCATGGCCTGGAAGAAATCAAGCACAAGCAGAGTGGAAATGATAAATGAAAGAAAAGAAAATGTGAAGAATTTGAAAGAGAAGTGTGGAATTTATAGAAAAACACGAGGAAGTTGTGGTACATAGTTTCCTGGAGAGAAGCCTTGGAAAATGCAAGTTGAGGTGGCAACCAGACGAGTTTCTCTAGAACAGAATGTTAAATCAAATTAATTCTCACAGAATTAGTGGCAATTTGCTTTGAAGTTTGTTAGTACGAATATCACGAATCAAGAAAATTGAAGATTTCAAAATTAATGGTGGTCATTTCATCATATTTTAATAAGCTGTATTAATCATGAAGGTGTCCATGTGTGCAATGCAGAAAGGAAAATTGAGCCGGTAAGGTAACACACGTTAGCATATACGAATTGAAAAGAAATAATATGCGTGTGTTAAGGTGTGCAAATTAAATGCAGAGTATTATGGTTGGAATTAAGAGTCATGATGACAACTCTGATGCATTAATGTGGTGCGAAACCATCATATCAGAATTGCTAGCGAAGTATTTTAGTGGTTTCCATAAAATTAAGATGGAAGGGTGGTAACTAGTAGTTCTAAATTTAGATTTGATTTGGCGATTGGATTGTTTGCTGCTAAATTTTAACTTATGCATATTTTTTAACACATAGTGAATTGCAGTTAGCTGGGATTTGGCATAAGGTTGGTAAAATTTAGCTGGAAAGTCACACTTACAAGGAATAACTAAATAAGTTTCTGGGAATTTATGAAACGATGAAGGGATTTGTATTGAATAAAAAATCAAAAGGTAACCTTCGCTACCACTGTAATTCCCAACCTAATAGTGGGCTTCATTGCCTGCAAGTTGAAGAAAATGAGCTTATATTGAAATATCAAAAGAGAAAAAAAATGAATATCAAAGAAATATCAAAAGAGAAAAATTCAACTCTTTAGGCTATCCAAATATCTCTATCGGGGCTATGGACACCTGGCTGGAAGTAGAGCTATGTTTGGGGAAATTACAGAGATAACCTTGTCGGAGCTATGGATGCTTGACTGGAAACAAGGCTCTTTCCATGTTGGCTTTGGAGGATTACCAAATTATGTAGTTCAATGTCAATGAACTAGTTTTTCCACCAAGTTCCAAAAATTAGAATTAATCAAAGCACACACTGATACTTTCCAGAGAAATTTTATTGTCTTTATGTTTGAATCCAGGTAAAGGTAAGATGTTGTTTAAAAATATGTATAAGTTAAGATTTTTTAGCGAGTGATTTAATCTTGAATTTATTTTAAATTTAGTTTTATTGGTTGCAAGTTGTTGTGTGGTCTCACAACATGCCCTAAGACTGTAAAGCTTGGGGACCCAAGTGAAAACTAATGCTTATGGTAGGTGTTGGCTAGTTGAGGAGATCACCGGAAGGTAAAAGTTAAAGGATTTTTTTCTAAATACTTTGTGATTCAAGAGTACTGAGTACCAGGAAGCCAAAGATGTAAAAATGTTAATGCAAGGTTTTGGGCATAATGGTTTTGGTTCGGGAGCAAAGGTCCAATAAATGGAAGTTTCAGTAAAATTCGAGGTCCAAGAAAATTTGTTGGTAAAAGCTGAAGTATCAGGTATCGGGTACTGAGTAACAATGTTAAGGTTAAAGTAAAATGTTTAATGTTGCCTGAAGGTCCGGTAACCAGACTTAAAGAGAATAATTATGTGAGAATATGATGTTTTAAAAGAATGGTATTTATGATGGTTTAAATTGATGATTAATGATTTTGTTTTCATGAGAGTTTTATGAATGTTTTTGAAAGGGATTTAATATGTGGAATTTGTACTTGCAGGAGAAGCAGGTTGTAATGCAACATTTAGGAATGGACGGTCACGAAAATTTGGATCATGGATAGAATCATATCCAGATTAGGTGATGCATTCTAGGAAGTTATATGTAGAGGCAATTGAGTTTGTCGGAATACCAGGGATCCTAGTATTGCCAATGCAATGAAAGAAAGTGCCAACCTCCGGTGTGACCCATTCCTGAGAGTAGAAAGCTCAAGGCAGAACCAGGATGTAGGAGCAAGATGATAAAGCAATCATTGTGAATATATGGGAAATTTCCTACATACTATCCAAATTCAAGTTACTATCCTAGTGATAGTAAGAAGATAAAGACCCATAAGATATTAATGTGCTAAGATAGGTTAACATCCATTGAATTCATTAGCATTTCTCTTTCTAGTTGTCATATTCCATGTGCCTTGTCATGATTCATCCCTTGGATCTCCTCTCATGTATTTGTCTTATCTTCCATGTGCCTTGTTCCTATAAAAGACCAGAAGATGTTTTATTTTAAGTTAAGTTCAGAATTTGTGGATGTCGGAAGAGCCAAAACTTCTTTAAGTTTTGTTCCTTTTTCCCATTTTCTAAATCATTTTGGATTAAAAACTTGTATTCACATAGAACCGATCAATATCATAGCTAATTTAAAAGCTACCAACTGTTATCTTTTGTAGCTGGTTGTTTGTTTAGCTGGACAAGACTGTATGCTACACCGTTTAAGGGTCCATACAAAACCTACCCGGTGTCCAAATTAAACCCCCCTTCTTTAAAAGCTTGCACCATTCTATGCCTAGTTGTTAAGCAATCTGGTGAAGTATAGAGTGGTTTGCTTTTATTTGGTTAATTCTTGGGGCATGCATGGATAATACCCAAGAGCTCTTTTACTTTTCAAGTATTTTAATGCTTTATTTTCGATTAGATGTTTAAATTTCAAAAAATGTTTTGAAAAAGAGAGAATGAATGGAAATTTTATTGCAAATATTTCGTTTCCATTGTATTGTTGGATGCTTAAAGCTAAATCTACTTAAGTGATAGAAAAGTTGTTTGAAATTCATGGAATATTATTGCATATCTATTGATTTCATGAAATTGTCTGATGATTGAACCAAGAATATCTTTCACCAAACCTTATGATTCCTTTTAGAACTGAATATTTCTATTTACCCCTCATGATTAACAACATTTTCACAATGAACCTTGATACAAACCTAGTATGGTCAAGACCTAACTTAAATGAGCCTTGGGATTAAGCTGAGTCAACTTGAATATTTAGGTTGTCTTGGTTCAGTCTTTCAAGTAAAGATATGTTCCCGCGGTTTATCTGTGAGGATTTATCTGCACTGTTGGTGTGCGACTAACATCGTGATCAACATTTATCTATTTGAAAAAGAAGAGGCAAGGTAAGGTGTCACTTGTCAACTAGGCACTCATTTGAGCATTCAAAATTGTTAAAACATCTAAGAGGAACACTTGGATTCCATGTGGCATGTTGTTGACTTGTTGATTGAATCTTGGAGGGGAAACTTTCTTAATGAAGGCTTAGTTGCCACTTGGAGTGATTAGGTGTTGTGGGTGAGTTACATTTTTGTAAAAAAATGATTCTCTATGGGGTGCCTAACATGTAAGGTTGCTTGATTTTTGGAGCCGCAAGCCTTGCATGTGCTTGCATGTTTGACAGGTTGCTAATCAAGTCACTTGCGTCTTGTGCATGTTGTCATTTTTAGTTTGCATGCATGCAGATATTGGGAGATTGACACATGGAAAAAATCTACGCCCATGCATGATATGTATTTATTGATGCCTTAGTGCATTTGTGTAGAGATCTTGATTGTAATTTATGAGATGTCGTTATGCTTTCAAATTCACTCTAGATTTGTATCACAGTGAAACTACACCTGCAAGAGCATAGACTCTGCACTTTGTATTGTAATTGCTTATTATTGGAAATACAATTGATCTATGCTTTGGCATGTGGGTTTTTTTCTTGAAAAGGTTTTCCCATGTAAATTTTGTGTTATGTGTTTTGATGAACTAAATTTGAAATAACTTAATTGCATGTACATTCTTAAGTGAAAATGTTAAAGTAAAATATTTGAAATTTTTTTTTGCAGCCTCTTCCCTGATTGATTACACTATTGAAGTGTTTTCACACTCATCTTTCCTTTCAATTATTACACCAAACCAAGTCATCTCCATACTAAGAAAAATGAATGTGAAAACACAATAGCAAGGAGTGAAGCCTTGATAACTACAACTACAAGGGGTCAACATTAGAAACACACATCCAAGAATCTTCCTCTATATAATCTGCCACCCTAATCCTAAAAAACCTCACATAGGCTTCTTTCAAATTAATCGCTCACCCAAATTCCAAAATGGGTGTATCTAAAAGACACTTGTCATATGAAAAATTTATGTAAAGGTTGTTTCCCAATTTCCATTTCACTCCCTTATAGAAAAAAATTCTGCTATCCAAGATGTTTTCCATATAATGGAACCAACGGGGAGGTTGAGGCTGCTAAGCAAATCAATGTTTTTGTTGAGATTTAGGTATTTTATCTTGTAAATTCTAATCCATTCATTATTTTCCTTCATAAGCCTCCAAAATAGCTTAGCCAACATGGATTTTTTATAATCCTTAATTTTTCTAATTCCTAGGCCTCCCAACCTCCTAGGAAAGTAAATTTTTTCCTAGAAAACCAGAAAGATTCTAGTTCTTTCCTTAGAACTAATCCACAAAAATTTCTTCTGAATCTATTCCATCTTCTCCTCAATCATTGTAGGAATTTTCAAAATTCTCATAACAAAGATAAGGATATTTTGAAAAGATGCTTTAAGAAATTGGATCTTACCAACTTGGCTTAACAAAACCCTTTTCCAACTAGCTAGCTTGGAGTTAAATTTCTCCACTAAATCTAACAAAAAATAATTTGACACTTTGCTGACAAAGAGGGGAAGAAAAAGATACTTGGAAGGAAATTTACTAAATTGACACTAAAGTATATGATCAATCCTTAGTTGATGGTAGGGAGGCATGTTCAGAAAAAAGGGTAGAGCTCTTAGGGTAGTTAACTATTTGACTAAAAGCTATTTCATAAAGGAGAAAAATAGTCTTCAATGAATAGGTATCCTTGATCAAATATTCCTCCAAAATTATAGTGTCTTAAATAAAATTTTGGTGAGAGAAAGGGGGGCCAACTGAGGAAGAAGACACCCCCTTCAAATTACCCTCTTAAACTTCTTTGAGAATGAACTTTCTGAGGGCTTCAATCACGATCACAAATAATAAAGGGAAATAGGACCCCCTTGATGGAGACCCCTAGAACTTTTTAAAAATCCTAAAGGGGAACCATTAACAAGGGTCAAATTTTTTTTTGAAGAAACCATTTGGAGGATGATATCTAATTTTTTTTCCTCAAACCTAAACTTACTCAACACCTTTGGTAAGAAGCCCTAATCCACCCTATCATAGCCTTTCATCAAATGAAGATTAAGGATGAACCCTTCCTCTTTTTTAATTGACAACTAATGAATCACCTCATGAACAATAATTATAGAATCCAAGATCTATCTCCTAGGGACATATCCACTTTTTTGGGAAGCAGTCAAACTAAGGACTTTTTGCATTCTATTAGTGATTAACTTTAAGAAGATACTATACACTGAATTGCAAAATCCAATAGGTATGAAATCTGTAAAATAATCAACACTCAAATTTTTAGGGACAAGGACTAGAAAAGTAGACTTTAGCTCCTTCAAACAAATATTTGGTGGCATCAATCAAATCTTTCACAACAATTTTCCAATAGATATGGAAGAAAAATGAGGAAATACATTTGGCCTTAGAAATTTAGAACCTTCAAAGTAAAAGGTTGCCATCCTAATTTATTCATCTAAAGGAATTCTAACAAGGACCTTATTATCTTCACTCAATAGGATTTTTCAGTATCACTCTTAGGATCTCACTCTCAATAATAGGGTCTTCTATAGAATCCACAAAGAGGAGATTTTTAAAGAACTTATTAGTAGCCTTCCTGATACCTATATGATCATTAATTTCAATGCCATTAACCTTAATATACTTAATTATGTTAGAAGATCTATTCTTGAGAGTAGAAAGATATAATAATTTTGAGTTACATAGTTGTTAGTTGTTGAACATGTTAACTTAAATGTATTTTTTAAATCATTGAGTTGCTAGACAAAAGGTTGTAGCATCAAAAAATTTCACCCTTGATAATTTCACACTAGGTTTAGCTCCCCCTCACATACTTGGACCCAATTGTGTATTTAACGTGCTCATTTGGTAATAATCTTCATAAAATCAGAAGTGGAATTGAAAATAAATATTTAATAATAATTTACCAATGCTTAAGGCCCTAAAATTATAGGTTTGAGCTAGGGTGCCTAGCATCCTTGACCAACCCATCTTGGCTCAATTTAAAATATGTCTATGTCGACATTTTAATATTTAAAAATACAAAGTCATTTGTTGGCTATCGATAATTAATTTGCAAGAAATTAAAGAATTGCATATAAATACAAGTCGTTTTCACCATTTTAATCCTAGATTTTTTAAAATTTATTTTTAATAAAAAGGGGTAAAAATTTATTCAATCAATAAGAAGTACCATAACTTTAATCCTATAAATTTTGAGAATCAATCGTAATGCAGTTAATTGAGCAATTAAGCAATCAAGAGTAGAATTAGCAGATTTATAACAACATTATTTTAATCAAGCATCATGTTAGAAATGCATCATATTTTCATGTGAGTTTATTTATGTTTCATGTCTATTTGTTTTATGAGAACTAATGCTTACATCACTTCAAATCAAGCATTTTATTCTCCTTGCCATCAAGGAATGCAAATCTAAATGGCGAGTTGCAACAATTATCAATTTATCACTTGTTTATTATTTAGCCTCTGTCGATTGAGGGTAAGATTTATTTTACATTATCATAGCCATTGTGGAGGTAGAAATACCATAACGGGGTTTTACTTAAGAAATCCCTTATATGACCATCCTTTCCCCTCTTCCTTGTGTGCATGTTATAGATTTGGGGTGAATTGGAGAAGATTGAAGACCTAATTATTCAAACAAGCACTCAAATCATACAAATCAACTAATTAGGGGAAGTGGATTTTATCAATGACATATGAAGTTCTGACATTGAATATAGAGAATACGAACCTACAAACATGGAGCAATAGGAATCTAAAATATGAATATGAGTATATGTTTCCTAGTCTAGGGTGCTCAACACCCGTATCTCGTTAAATCAAGCCTGAATTCATATGTTAGGTTCCTTTGTTTCTACACTCTTCTATTGTGAATTATGTTTCTATCTGTTAGTTTTATATTTTCCAAAAATCATCTTTTTTTTTGAGTTTTCATAGTTAACCTAGGTACATCTTTGTATCATAAAATTAAATCAATTAATCATATCATCACACACACCAAAAGGATTGAACCCCTGATTCATCATTCTGACTCTTCCGTTGAGGTGAGTAGCCAAATGGGTGTTTGAGATCAATTTTAGTTCTTTCCCTTATGATATTGGAAGAAGTGTGATTTAGACCCTAGCTCACTTTTTCCAACATCACAAAGGTATTGACTTGCAATAGTGAATTGACATAAGAATCTATTATTAGTGATGATTGGATTCATAACTTTAGTGTTTTAGAAATTAGCTAATGCTACAAAAATAATTATTCCATATCATCATATCTACATAAGCACATAGTTAATTCACCCACCATGCTATACATATCACATTATCATAATTTTCATTGCTACATCATTGTATGGTACTACCATTTCAACACATAGTCAACATGGAATCATGCTAACTTATCACCTATTTGGGAGTCCATGATTGTGGGGTTTTTCATTTATGTTTGATAACTCAACTTTGAAAGGCTCATTTTTAGTCATATAGAGTCTAATTAAGTTCATTTTTTTATTCTAACCATTTTCTAATGGCTACATAGTGTTGATATTAATTTTTTGGGTTTATTTGCCCCCATTTTTTATGTTTTTTGGGTTGGTGAAAAAATTATTGAGAAACCCTCATTTTTGGAGCTTCTAGAAGTCTATTTATTCTCATACAAAATCTTTTATAGTGTTTTTTTAAAATGTGTGTTTGTTGTAAAATTCTCAACTTTTTAATTCTTATTCTAAATTAATATTATAGCCTTGATACTTGGTACTTTTCTTGTAACTAAAATAAATATAATGTAATATTTACAGATTAAAATTAAAGAGGACCATGAAATATAAAACTAAAATAAAATCTCATGTATTTTGGGGGTTTCAATCATGATTTATAAGAATAAAATCATAAAATATATAGTTATTCTAAACCACTAGAACTATAATATGTCCTAACAATAATAGAAAGAATACTATCACACCAATAAGTATCTTGTACCATATCTCCATGGCATAATTTTTGGGTTAAGTGATATTTGGTAGAAGATTTAATGGATGAACAATAATTATAGAATCTAAAAACATATATATCTCACTATTTCTGAGTTTTTATATCATATAGAGCACTTAGAATGATCCTTTGCTAGTTGGTCTACTATCTAGTAATTATATGGATATTCATTAGGATGCCTATATATTTATAATTAATTACGTGGAGATCCATTCAAATATACATCTATTTATGAATACTCCTTAGTTGATTTGTGTGGAGATCCATTAGAACCTCCACCTACTTGTGGTGACTCCTCAATTGACTATTATTTGAATTTACAAATAGTGCTAGAGAGATTCCTCCTCCTAATTTTGATAACTTTATTTAATCAGTTCATATAATTTTTGTAGACATGTAAAATTGACCTAACACTTATCACACATCCTTAAATGACATTTTCGTATCATCGACATCATTATCATCAAATATCACTGCATTTCACATCAATTGCATCAACAACCCTAAATTCCTCTATTAATTGAATAATACGACATTATTTAATTATTTCACTTTTTCACCATTTTTGATGAATTAAATAAATTTCATTTATTTGATAAAGTCCTAAAACCCTAATTTATGCTATTAATTGAATAATATGACATTATTAAATTGATTCACCTTTTCATCAATTTCGACCAATTAAACAAATTTCATTTATTTAATAAAGTCCTAATCTAACTTTATTTCTCCTGATTAATTAAATAGCACCAATTATTTAATTATGTCGCTAATTCACTTTATTCCCCTATGTCGATTAAATTATTAAAACATAATAATTTAATTATATCACTTTCCCCCAAATCTAAATAATTTGAATAAACTATTCAAAACATCATAAAAAAGGTCAAATCAAATAAACAACTTTTTTTCTAAAAGTAAAAAATTGATTTGCACGTTCAACTCCAAAAAGGATTAATTAATTAATTAAATCAATTAATTATCCTCACCCACTTTCTTGATTGAGTAAATTATGAACCACCGATTTCTCAATCTATTTCCTAATAGATCAATCTATTTCCTGACAGATCAATCTATTTCTTCAATCACACTAATTACATAATCAAAGTGCACAAATTATGCCCATCTAAATCCTCTCAACATATTTCAACCGTCGATCAAGATATTCTACTACACGATCCTAAGTGTTCATTCAAAATCACAAATTCTATATAAAAAACCTCTTTCCTCACAAAAGGGATCGAAGAATCAATATAGTTTATGCAACGAAGTAATGTCAAGATCTTAATCAACATTGACAAAGCTTCAAACCACATCTTTGATCAACAACACACACACGTTCTTCAAAATTGCCTGTACGTACAATGGAGGCTTCATATTGAATTGAACAATCCAACATACGTCAATACGAATACACTGATACGGGATGATAAGGCTATTGTGTTATTGAATTCATTGTTATTGTATTCTTGCAATTTCGTTCTTGATTTCTTTAAATTCATAGTTTCATTTCGTGAGTAATGGACATAGATCTTGATCATTATTTTGGATTAGATCAGTTTCTATTCATTGTTTTGATCTTATTTATAGTTACCATATTTTCCCCCTTACACATTCTGGCATGCCCAGTGGGACCACATTCCTTAGCACTAGTGATTTTTTGAGCTAAATTTGAAGTTGTAGGTTCCGGAAGCGCACTAGATAAATCTTCACGTACAGGTTCCAAAAAAAAATCGCACTTGACTTCATGGTTCTAGCGCACTTGACCTATTTTCTAGTGCTTTTGACTTTTTCTTGCACTTCTATTTTCTGACAGAGGGCACTTTTGATTTCTAACAAAGGCCGCTATTGACTTTTTTTCCTTCACTTTTGCTTTGTTAATTTGTGTCTGAGATCTGCAAGTGAAATTTTGATTTCTAATGCTAATGGGTACTTGATTTGAGTATTTGACAAGTACTAATATCGTCTAGGCATGATTTGCAAAAGTATTACTAATGTTTATCCAAAAATGATTAACACATTTTTTATAGGGAAGACGAATGATCAAAGAAGTCTAAGTTTTCCAAGCTTTTTAAGTTAGAAAATGACTTCATTTGGTGCTTAAAAAGAACCCCACAAACAAATATTTCGGTTTTGGTGCTCTAAAATGAACCTTTTCCAAGGTTTTTAAGTTAGAAAATTCTTTCATTTGGTGTTTAAAAAGAACCCCACAAATAAATATTTTGGTTTTGGTGCTCTAAAAATGAACCTTTTCCAAGCTTTCTAAGTTAGAAAATGCTCTCATTTGGTGCTTAAAAGGAACCCCACAAAATGAAAATTTCGGTTTTGGTGCTCTAAAAATAATGTTTGATTTTTGTTGACCAAACAATTTCATTTTTTGTTGACGTATGCTTGATTTCATTTTGTTGACCAAGTAAGACAAGGATCTATAAAACACTCAATTTTGGGCTTAAAAATGAAAAAAATCAATTTCTTGTCTTGCATATTGCGATATCGTTGTTTGAAATCCAGAACACTTTACTTTGGTGCAATTAAAAAGAAAAAAATGTTATGTTATTCACACTTTATTTTGGAGATAGCACCACTCAAGACACTTAAAAATAATCAAATTGTGATGAAGTGTATGCTGTGTCTGGAAAACTAAAGTATTTAATCCTCTCCCCTTGCATCTTTTTGGTGATCTTGGGTGATGAAAATAATATTTTTGAGTTTAGCATCTTGGTCATTTTATCTTTTATCCTTAGAGGGCTTGCTTTGAGACACATCCCGCACAAGAGAACTCATTGCAAGGTCTTGAAGCATGTTTATTGGTGGGCTATATCAAAGGTTGTGAAATTGTAAGAAAGTAGCTTCAAGCTGTGCTGACAATAAACTACACCTAATCCCATGCCTTAAGTGGAATGAGAATGGTTAAAGAGCCTTAAGTGGTCAGCAGGTGAGTGTCGGTTGCCGTGTTCATAGTTTGTTTTCATTAAAACCTTTTCTTGTAGAGGCCAACCAGTTCTATCAACAAGTTCTTTAAAGTGGTGCATTGGGAATTTATTTCTAAGAAGTTACTTGCCATGTCCAATTTTTTGGTGGAAATATAGAGATTAAGAGTTTAATCTTAACATATCTCTATACTTTCCCATAAAGTTGCATGTAAAGTCATCTCTTCTACTATGAAGGGCATGAGCCAATCCTACTAAGAATAACACACCTACTCCTTAAGGTGTAAAGATTATTTTCTAAAAATGAGCATTAAGCATCAAAAATATTTGACATCAAACTTTGTGTTTGCATTAAAATGAATATATCAAAACAAGCACTTAACATGGTTCTAAAATGATAGACCCTTTTGACTAAACATGAATCCTTTGAAAAAAGCCATTTATTTGCACTCTTAAAAGATATTGTAAGACAAGACAATATCTTTGAAGGTTTCTGAATATCTAGGCTCACATTTCAAGTCGTATTAGGGAAAAGGTAAACATTGGAAACTATAACTTTAGCATTTCTACCTCTACGAACTTTGAGCTTTCATGGAGGGAAATGTTCTTAACTTATAGACATTTAGGTCACATAAGTTTTCATTGTTGTGTTGCATAATATCACTTGCCAAATCTCAGAAATAGATCAAACAAAATCATTCAAAATTGCACAAATCATCAACACTGTTGTGAAATACTGAAACTAGTAAATGAGATTGAACAGAGGCCACTTTTGTTACTATTTTTTCCACTCTTGACCAAAAATTGGTCACACATGCTAAAAATAGATTGCTTTTTCTCGTTGTCCCATAAAACCATTGATGAAAATCTATTGCTTTTGACAATCTTAGTGCACTTGCTACAAAACTAGCCGCACATGATATTTTTGCGCCACATTTGATAAAAAATTTCCAACGCACTTGACCAAAAACTGGTCACACTTTCCCAAACAACTCACTTCTGACTATGCAAATCACCAAAATTGAAATAATACCCACAAAGGCCACGCTTGAAGTTCTTGTTTGCACTTGCTTTTCAAAACTTCATGCACTTGACAAAAACCTGGTCGTAGTTGATAAAACTGTCCATTGTTGCTCAAATTTGGTCACTTTTGCCTCAGTCTATCACTCTTTCTTTTTCCTACCGAAAAAAAAATCCAAAGCTGGTTACAAATCCTTGTTGAAATAAAATAATTAGAAAACCCAAGATAGATCATATAGTCCTTCATCCATCTTCAAATTCCATCCTACCTTTTGGAAATCAAAATCAAGACAAACAAGAACTTGGATTACTCTCTCACCCACACTTCTAAGATATCAACAATTGCTTGAACCTCAAGGCTAGTTCAAGTAAGATTTTTCCACAACATATCCTATAGAAGAAAAAGTGAAGTATCGATCCAATCCTTTCAGAATTTGGAGTTCCAAGAATAGTGCCATCCCAAAACATCACTCAAACCTTGGGGTCTTGAGAATCACAACAACCATATCAAAACATGAACACTTTCACCTTATGACCATTTGGCAACCAGTTGCTCTAGTTCAACAACCGAACCTTACACCAGCTAATATACAACCAAACTTTGAGCCGATTAAAGGAGAACAAATATATATAATCATTACTTTGAGGAGTTTTATACCCGAGACAAAAGAAACACCCAACCAGTGGAGAAATGAAACCAACATCCTAGATAAAGAGGAAGAGAAAGCATACCTCGTAGCCAAAAGACCCATGTTACCACCTCTTTTGTGGAAATAGGTATCCATCCTTCATGATATCTGGCAAGAGAAAAATCCTTAAATGGAAATGCATATTCCACCTTTCAAAGAAGCGTCCTAGTCTAATTTTGCCAATGGGAACATCATAAAGTCTTACCGAAACCGAGATATTTTTCTAAATAACTTTTATAGACGCTTTTTAATGGGAAAACTAGACTTGAATACTCAATTGAAAATCCCAAAAATAAAAGCAATTTCATTTTCCTTAAAAAAAATAAAAAAATAAAAAATGCATTCCTTTCCATAGGTAGGAGCCACAAAACATTTACAAAAGCTTGGCAGTTGTATATGACAACTACAAAGTCACAACATAGAAAGAACATGGAATAAAACAAAAGAAATGCTACTGCTCCACTAATAAACACCACAAATGATGAGAGTGGCCCATGGGGATATAGGCCAAGTGACCTTGAAACACCTCAAAAGAGACCCACGTTCAAAGAAACATTTAGTGAGGAAGAGATAAACCACAAATGACAAGAAGTGATGGAGAAATAAAACTAGAACCCAAAAGGCGTGGTCATAGAAGAGGTGAATAGTGAGGAGGAAATAAATGATGAAGAACTATTTCAACATTCCAACAACCTCAAGGTGCTCAAATTGATGGACAAACTGTTGAAAAAGGGCCCAAATTCTTACTTCTTCAAATTAGCATAGAGTGGTGTTAAATTTCCAATATAATTTAACATGGAGGCTCTCAAATATCCTAGCCTTATTATCTTAGGGGATAATTCAGTTGTGAGACAGATATCCAAACCTAAAGAGATTCCAAACATGCCACCTATATTCTCACAAAACAATGGTCAACCAATAGAAAACTCGTTGTATAGAAAACCACCTCAAATTGAACAAGCGACAGTGGCCAATAGTATCAAGGAGGTCCATCCCAATACATGCCATAAGGAAACAACCTACCACCAGGACAATATATACATCAAAATATGTCATATATTGACCCTTCCCAAAATGTATCAAATCAACAAGGGAAATTTCCACAATAGTACCATCAGTAAGGGGGGTCATATGGTCCCCTTCCCAATCAACAGTACCAACCACCAAGTGTGCCACAAGGTACCCTCTCTAATCAGCAAGGTGGCCCACATGGTTCCCTTCCTAGTCAATAGTACCATCAACAAGGTGGGTCATACGGTACGCTTCCCAATTCGTCCCACCAACATGGTAACCCGCCAACGCACCATTAGGGAAACCTTTAGTATAGTTCATCCCAACAACAAGGTATTCCATAAGGAACCCTTCCTCAATCATCCCATCAACAAGGTAAATCACCAACGCACCATCAGGGAAACCTTCAGTATAGTTTGTCACAACAACAAGGTGTGCCACAGGGAACCCTTCCCCAGTCACCCATCAAGAAGGTAACCCGCCAAATCACCATCAAGGAAACCTTTAGTATAGTTTTCCCCAACATCAAGGTGTGCCATAGGGTACCCTTCCCAATTTGTCCCATCAACAAGGTAACCTTCCAATACACCATCAAGGAAACATTCAATATAGTTCACCCCAACAACAAGGAGCTAACCCTCTTTATATTCAACAAGGAGCTAACCCTCCTTACATTCAAGAAGGAGCTAACCCTCATTATGTTCAACAAGGAGCTAACCCTCATTACATTCAACAAGGAGCTAATCCTCCTTTTATCCAACAAGGAGTTAACCCTCCTTCAACCCAACATGGTTACTAAGGTCCCATACCTTCGCAATAGTCAATCTATGACCAAAACATGGTACGAAAACAAGGCTATTACACACAAGATCCCAAAACAAACATACCAAAAACATAGATGGAAATTCAACTACAAGAAATGAATCAAAAAATATCAGATATGAAGATAGGGAAACTAAAGAAGACTTATACCCTTCAAGATATATGTCCATTTCCTTTTGATCGTTCCATTACTATGTCTCCCTTTCCAAAGAATTTTGAAATATCCAAGTTTGACAAATACAAAGGAAAGGGAGACCCAATAGAACACATACGAGACTTTTCGGTAGCATGCATGAAAGTGAAAAAAAATGACTCTTACCTCATGAGGCTCTTTCCATGAAGTCTTACTGGTCATGCCATGGAGTGGTTCACCCATCTATAAACAGGAATCAAAAGCTTCGATGAACTATCTACCAAATTTTTAACCCACTTCTCATTCAATATAGAGAATGACATCACCATCATAGATCTATACAAGATTAAGCAAAGTCAAGGTGAATCTTTCACCTCGTACCTTCAACGATGGTAACATAAGGCTAGTTGATGCAAATCACCTATTCCTGACAAGGAATTGGTCGACATATTTGTTTCAAATTTCCAAGCAGAAGTCAACTACCAACTTACTATGTTGTGTCCTACAAAATTTGAAGAGTCCATTGAAAAGGGACTGGACATAGAAAGGGCCCTCATAGCAAGAGGAGTGATCAAGCTAAACAACCCAAGAGATAATTCCTCTAGTTAAAATGAGAAACCTAAAATTTGGGCCAAGAACAAGAACGTTACAAATGATGGGATAGTGGATGCTAGAGTAGTATGGAATATACACAATCCTAATGTACCTCAAAAAATACATCAAGTGGCACAAACAAGCTATTATCCTAATAATACACACAAAAATTGGCTTACCTATCCCCAAAATAATCAATCAGTCAATCAACAGACAAATTAGGGAGGGAAACAGAGGAAACACGATCAACCAAGAAGGAATTTCATGGTATTATGAGAGTCACTTGAGATGGTCATGTGTAAACTAGTGAAACAAAACCTCAAGGTCAATGATCACCCAAAATATGAGGAGCTGAGCTTCAAAACACCATGGTACAATGGGAAAGATTTATGCAAGTTCCATAAAATCAAAGGACATACCACAAACAATTGCATGAGACTCAAGCACATCACACAAGACTTGATAGACAAAGGAGAAGTAGATGTCAAACATTGACTTGGAAACAAGGACCTCCAAATATACACAAACCCAATCCCAAACCATGCTAGGATGAATGAAAAAATAAAGTACCAAGACTATCACAATGCTAACCACATTTATGGTGACAGACTTCTAGGTACCCTCTCTCAAGTAGATGACACTAGGGTATATGTAGTGACTATACGAGGTGGAGACAACAACTATAATGTAACTACCTATCGAGGGAGAGTTACAATATAGGGAGCCCCACCTAAACCCATAGCTAAGTCATCAAATGACTACAACATTATGGAGCAGTTGAAGAAGACTCCTGCCTTGATCTCAATCCTAGAACTGCTAAAACTATCACCCACACATAGGGAGACACTAGAAAAATCATTAGAAGCATTGGTCCCTAATGAACTCAATCCAGATTAGTTCCAAGCCATGGCTGGAAAAATCATGGCCAATCACCATTTAGCCTTTTTTGAGAAAGGCCTCCCATAAAATTCATTCCACAACCAAGCCCTCTACATAGAGGTTGGTTTCCACAAGAACATGGTCAAGAGAGTGTTAATAGATAATTGTGTAGGTCTAAAGATCTATACCTTGAAATTCATCAAACAATTGGGGTATTTTGACAATGAGATAGAAAAAGAGCAAAGAGAATTACTATAAGGGCCTATGATGACCTTGAAAGGAACTCAGAAGGAACAGTTGGGTTACCAGTGCATATAGGACCAGCCATCATGGAAACTGCATGTCAAGTACTTGACTTTGAGTTGCCGTATAACCTCCTCTTAGGACACCCTTGGATTCACGCATTACAAGCTGTTCCTTCAACCTTTCACCAATGTCTAAAGTTTCCTCATGAAGGAAAAGAAGTGACATGATATGCCGATCCTGAACCCTTCCACTTTTGTGCAAAATTGGAGGAGAAGTGCAATAAAATCTAGTGTATACCTAGCAATGAGATATCCTTTCATTCATTCTCATATGTTGACCCTTCCACACTATCATCAACCTCAATCAAACCAACATCAAGTGAGAAACCAAAAGTGGAAACCAAGGTTCAAGTACTTGACAGGGGTAATGAAAATTATCACTTCAACCAAGCATTTTATATTGGCATGCTTCCACTAACACATAAGGTTTATGGAGGTCTGAAGGAGATCAAATATGTGCAAACAATGCAAATGATAGCCAAACCCACAATTTTCACCAAGTGGGGAGAAATGAAGGATGAAGAGATATTCAAAGAAGAGTTGTCATCCATGATCTACAAAGAGGACCAAAAGGAACCAGAAAAGTCACAACCCATTCTAATTGATCATAACAATAAGGGGCATGAATTAACTAAACAAATAGGATATCATGGAACAAGTGGCCTTGGGATACACAAAAAAGGCCGATGGGAGCCTATCATAGTGGAACAAAGAAAGGAAAATATGGGACTAGGTTAGGAGCCAAAAGACGTGGTTACTCCAAAAATTGGATGTACCTCTTTCGAGAAATGGGTGCCTTATACTAGTGTTAAGACATTAGATATATACCACATTATGGACAATGATTTACCTGTTGAAGACTTATTTGAGAACTTTAGCATTGATAGGTTCCCTCTCCAAACCATCAAAACTATTCCTAACATCTATTATTATTCTAGAACAGACTCTAACAAGTACGAATGAGATTCTCCTTCCTTTATCACTGGATATGGTTCTCTCATTTCTAGTGATGATGACCTAAAAACCCAATGGGAGAATGATGCCAAAGCCATATTAACCATGTCAACAAGCTTTGTAAGCTTTGCGGATAATGATGATAGCCTAACCCTCTGCTACCCACAATTGATAGATTGGGACAAACAATAACATACACCTATTTTGGATCAATTCTAGAATGATGAAGCAATCACATAGTTCATGGGACTTCGAACAAACATACCAGCAAGAGATCACAAAGCAGGGTTCGTCATGGAACTTGAATAGGATGCATACTTCGGTGGGGAGATTGTATCTTCTAGTCACAAAAATGAAAATATAAAAATAAAAATATGATCCCCTAGAGAAAACCACAATGTGGCTCTATGGGGTCCTAAAACTAAGAAAATAAAGGACGAATCTGAGGGTGAAAACCTCACCAAGGCACCTAAGGATGGAGGGTTCAATCTCCTCATATCTGAATATCAAGAAAGATCAACACTCCTAATGGAAGAAGCAGAATCCATAAATGTTGGCATAATAGAGAACCCAAAGATCACATACCATGCGACATCACTTGATCTTGAAGAGAAAGAAAAATTTACAACATTAATCAATGATAGAAAGATAAACTTTGTCTTGACCTATGTTGAAATTCCTAGACTAGATCCAACATTAGTTGCACATCATTTGGCCATAGTCCTTGGAGCAAAACCTATCAAATAGAAACTAAGGAAAATGCATCCTTAAATAGCACTATTGGCAAAGGTAGAATTCAAGAAATTACTAGATGTGGGTTTTATTAGACCTATCGACTATCCAAAATGGATATCAAATCTAGTACTAGTGTGAAAGCCCACTGGGGTGTAAGGATTTGTAGAATTTTGAGACCTGAAAAAAGCATGCCCAAAGGATGACTTCATGCTTCCAATTACTAACATAACAGTATATCTAACAACAGGGCATGAGATTCTATCATTAATGGATGGTTTCTCTGGGTATAATAAGATAAAAATATCCCCTAATGATCAGCACAAAATGGAATTTACTTACGCCTGGGGAACCTTCTACTGGAATGTAATGTCATTTGGTCTAAAGAAAGCATGAGCGACCTACCAAAGAGAAATGAAAATGATCTTCCATGATATGCTACATACAATCATGTAAGATTATGTGGAAAAAATTCTAGCAAAGTCCATTAAAAGGGAAGATCACTTGACCAATCTGGCAAAGGTATTTGATAGGCTAGAATAGTATAACCTAAGACTCAACCCAAAAAGATGTGTTTAGAGCAACATCCAGAAATCTACTAGGATATATAGTGTCAAGAAGGGGCATTGAAGTGGATACTATGAAAATGAAAGAAATACAAGAGATGCCTCCACCAAAGACATTAAAGCAACTAAGAATTTTGCAGGGAAAGCTACAATCTATCGGGTGATTTATAGTACAACTGGTAGACAAATGTCACCCATTCACCCATCTCCTATACAAGGACATAACATTCAAGTGGGATGGGATATGTGACCAAGCATTCCAAAAAGTTAAGGAATACCTACTTACTCCTCATGTACTCATGCCACCAATTCCAGACAAAGAAATGTTACTCTATGTATCTACCACCCAAGCAGTGTTGGGAGCTCTCCTAGAACAACTAGATAATAATAAAAAAGAAAGAGTGGTATACTACATCAGTCAAACACTGATGGGATAGGATTTGAACTGCTCAGCCATAGAAAGAGTGTGTCTCTCAGTCGTATTTGTGACACAAAATCTAGGACACTATATATTAAACAAAAAAGTAAAGTTGATTTCCAAGGTAGACCCACTAAAATACTTACTAGCAAAAGTGGCTTTAACATGAAAAATTGCTCAATGGATAATTATTCTAAGTGAGTTTGACATAGAGTATGTTAATAGAAGAGCCATCAAGGGAAAAATTATAGTAGACCAACTGGCCAAAGCATCGATGGAGGATCATAAGCCTCTCACAGTAGACTTTCCAGATGAGAGTATATTGCTGAAAAAATAAACAAGCCATTGGACCTTGTATTTTGACAGGTCCCACATGCAACATGGATGTGGAGCAGGTATCCTATTTCTCACACCACAGGGAGATAGTATACCTAAGGCATACAAAATTGCTTTCCCATGCACAAATAATATCTCGAAGTATGAAGCTCTAATCACAAGGCTGAAGATGATTACTGAATAGAGGATAAAGGAACTGTAGGTCTTCAAAGATTCTCAACTAGTGATCAAAAAGTGAATGATGAATACCAAAAAAAAGCGATAAGCTAATGCTATTCATAGGGCTAAAGATGACTATTGAATGGAGGATAAAGGAACTAAAGGTCTTCAAAGATTCTCAACTAGTGTTAAAAAATGTGAATGATGAATACCAAACAAAAGGCAATAAGCTAATGCTATATAAAAGAATGGTGGATAGCTTCAAGGAATATTTTTCCACAATAACTTTTGAACATATTCCTTGGATCAAAAATAGATCAGCTGATGTCATCGAAACAATAGGCTTGCTTCTGGATATTCTACAAAATATTCTCAAGTATGAGTTCCTTATAGAACAACTACTCATACCAGCATTCAACATCCTAGAATTAGAACTAGTATGTGTTGTTGTTGGCCCTAACTCCCCATGGTACCAAGATACCTTTGATTAAATCCAACATGGTATCATACCACTTGACCTAACAACCACCCAAAAGAAGACCTTTACCTTTAGGACTTCTTGATTTATGATCCTAAGAGATACCCTATATCGTCATAGTCTAGATGGTATGTTACTTGGATGTCTTAATGTAGAAGAAGTGCAAATGACCTTACAAGAAATACACAAAGGTGTTTGTGGGTCCCACTCTAGTGGACATAACCTAATCCAAAAGTTGCTAAGAATAGGGTACTTTTGTCCCTCCATGGAGCAAGATTGTATTAAGTATTCCCAAAAGTGTCAAAAATTCCAACAACATAGTGACCTCATTCATGCACTAGCATAAGAGTTAAGACCCATTACAACACCATGGCCCTTTTCACAATGGGGATGATACTTCACTAAATGGATAGAAACATTTTGATTGACCTACATCACTGGAAAATAGATATCAAAATTCATTATGAATTATCTAATTTGTAGGTATGGAATTCCCCAAATAATTATAATAGACAATGGAACCCCATTCAAGAATCAAGATGTCCAAGAACTTTGCTCCCAATTCTCTATCCAACATAGATTCTTCATGCCCTACTACCCCTAAGGAAAATTTCAGACTGAAGCGTTTAACAAAACCATCTTGAAGGTACTAAAGAAGACCGTTAATGACACCATATGTGATTGGAATTTTCAACTTAACCCAACCCTATGGGTTTATCGAATGAACATCCAAACAACTACAGGTGCCAAACCATTTTCCTTGGTCTACGGATTGGAAGTGGTCTTACCTATCGAGATCAAAATCCCCTCATTTTGAATCTCACTAAAAGGCATGGTCAACAATGAAGAGTATCTGGTATCTAGATTAATGAGTTGGAGCTCCTAGATGAAAGGCGTTTCAGCGCATTAAACCATCTCTAGGTTTATCAAAATCTACTGAAACAAAGCTATGATAAAAAGATCAAAGACACAAACTTTCAGGTTGGTGACTTGGCTCTCAAAGAGAATCAAAAGGTATAACTTTATCAAGATGGAAAAATAATATTTTAACCCAATTGGTTAGGCCCATTTATCATCACAACAAGCTATGGTTATGGATCTTATCAGTTGGATACTCTTGAAGGAGAACCCTTAGCCGAACCGCTGAACAACAACCACCTCAAGAAGTTCTATATATGAAGTTCTATCATGCTTTATTTCAACTTAGTCAAAAAATATAAAATCCAAAAATAGTCAAGAAAACTCAAAATCCAAAAACATTCAAAAAATAGAAAAGATGAATTATTTTTTTTGAAAAACATTCAAACCAAGCAAACTATGAACCTTTGTGTGTACAACGTAGGTAAGGCTTATCTTTGATGAGCCCTCGAGGCCCTAGGTTAGTCCCCTAAAAATAACAAAAATGATATCATAAAAATCAAAAAGCCCTATTTCCATCATTATAATATATAATAAGCCTTTCACCCATAATAAATAAATCGTCATCTTCAGCCTTTGAAAAAACAAACAGATAAACAAAGCAAACATAAAAAACTAGAACTTTCAAGCAAACAATCACAAATATTTGATCGCAAAATAAATGAAAAAAAAGACAAAGTGCTAACCACCTATCTTATTGACAATTCACCAACAACATCTTGAGATATGCCTTAATGGATCGGTTCCTACGATAGACATGATCAACAACAGATAATAACCACAAACCTCAAAATAAATATGGCAAGTGATACTGCAACTTTGTTTTATCTTTTTATAGTCTTATTTTTCTGATTTATTATATTGACTCATTCCCAAGATCTCTTGAGGATGTCCATAAGGATTTAGAGAAGAAGGAATGGGGGCAATTGAGTGTCATTTTGGTTTTCTATTTGTAAGATGTTTTTGTAAAACTACCATGGTGAATACTTGCTTTATTAGGTGTATGGAAGTTATTTTATGATAATTCATGTAGCAATTGCATGATAGGTATTTCATACCTCTCTGTGTAACTGGTCCGAAAAGTTTTAACACAACCCAACCATATATTTTAAACAAAGTTTCCATATGTCTAGTATGAGAAAGAATATTCTTTGTATGTTGAGTCAAATTCCATGCAATGGATACAACGTCACCTTGGTCATTAATACCTTGGTGCATCATATCTATTTGCTACATCAAAAAGGATTGTTAAAAACACGAAGCCTCCAAGCAAAGTAAAATAAAAATCATCAACAACTAACAACATCAAATTTCTATCCATCATCAAATGTCTTCTAAACTAACATTCATCCTGCATCACAAATCATTAGTACCATATTCATCTTGCATCAACAATGTCGTCAATACATATTATGATGATAATAAATCAATAAAAACATCATGTATCATGTATAAAGCATACATAATATACATAATAAAACATATGAAATATAATATGATCAATCCGTCCATCCACATCATATGCATACATCCGAAAAGTAAACAAAAATAGTTATAAGCATACATCATCACACATCATCATCCATAAACCATCACAATAAGAAATAATGAGGCCGAATCGAAGCATGTATATCTCATATAGATCATCAATAAAAAAAGGAGAATGCCAGAGTACATCATCATTAATGAAACATGTGTGATAGGATAATACAAAAAAAATACATATATATGAGGCCTTAGCTAGGCCGATGAATATATACAAAATCATGTCTATAATATAAGTCTATGAACAATAAACATCATAAACATCAAATACAAAACACTGCTGCCCGACAAGAGAAATAAGACTATAGGGACCAAGCTGCAGATCAAGTTGTCTCACTGACTGTCCCCTCGACTCGACACCTATTGCAACACTGGGCTCCCCAAACCGTGGATGCCATGAAGCTCTAGGAACAAAGGCATCATACAAGGTCTTATAATATGTGGCCCTCTGTAGCTATTGATCTTGCTAAGCTCGTAGACTATCTCGCTTTGTCCTAAGATTGTCCCTCTTAGTGGTAATGACCTGCAACTGAGTCTCAACAACTAGACGACACTCAATCTCTATATCTCTCTCCATCCTAAATCCCTCTCTCTCCTATCGAGTTGTGTCTCACTCTATAGTGAGAGTGACAATTTGTGCCTCCGCGGCCTGTCGCCACAATATCTCTGCATCCCTCGTAGCCATCATCTATTATAACTGTGCACCTCCATCCCCAGGTGGTGGAGGGGGACCTAGAACTTGTCCTTGATCTTGCTACATCTAATCAACCTACCCTAGGCACCATCCTGTCGAGCCCTACCAAGCTGCTTTGCAAGGATCTCAATACACTGTCTCACATTTTGATGACCTATGATGCTTGCTCTGCCCACTACGGGATCACCGCCAGGATATGTGAATCTCAAAGGAAGTCATCATGCCCACCACTGATCATAATCGAGAGTAGTACTCAGATCCATGAAACCCATTAGCCAACCCCACCCAACTTGGGAAAGAGCTCTAAACACAACAATAACACCTTGATCAACCTGTAAACCCCAAGCACATACCTCTCTGGTGGTCTGACCAAACCAAGCCTCATAAGTATCTAGAAATCGACCCTATCTCTCTCCAAACTGCTTACAAACCTTGTCAAGAAGATATATCTCCAAAAGAGAGTGCATGCAACCAATCAACCATCTAGTCTATCTGTAGTATACCAACTGCTCCTGATCATCAAGCCATGCCTCATAGTCCATAAATGGTCTCCATACAAAACCTAGCATATCATCGAATACATGGTGCCAATAGAGAAGTTGTCCAGGAAATGTATAGTGCAAAAAATGTTCGTAGCGATAAGAATATGGATCCCCAATAGTATGATCCAGTATACTATTAGGTCGAGTCACTGAGATGTGCTCCCAAGCCCATACATGAAGAAGAGAAACACTGAGATAAATAGATTTCCCACCACGATATGCAACCTCATGTATATATCTATATAGTTG
This sequence comes from Sequoiadendron giganteum, assembly GCA_007115665.2. Lineage (NCBI taxonomy): Eukaryota > Viridiplantae > Streptophyta > Pinopsida > Cupressales > Cupressaceae > Sequoiadendron > Sequoiadendron giganteum. The sequence goes on along the minus strand of CM021101.1, from coordinate 397,761,672 downwards.
GGAAAGGAGACATGGACCCCATGCATTTCTAGTATCGTACTCAAACATCTACTCGATGCATATACCCCATCCCACAAGAAACTATTGTCCCCACCTATCAAGAACAACAATCCTCAAAACCAAACCATAAAGAATAAGCGAAATGAGATCAACACTACCAAAAAAATCTGATAAATCTATCTCTGACTGTCGAACCTCCAACTATCTCACCCCAAGAACATGACACATAGCATGAGTACCCCATCAAACAAAATATGTAACGAGCTCTTCATGAATGGGAATGCAGAGGATCATCCATGCATCCTCAAGAGTAATGGTGGCCTCCCCTATAGGTAAATGAAATGAAGAGGTCTCTAAATGCCACCTCTCTGCAAGTGTAATCATCATTGCACTATGCCATTTGATGGTGGGCATGTAGAAAATGTGTTGCAACCTGACATCATCTAAAATATCTTGCTCTAATACATTGAAACCAACAATCAAATCAAATAGATCCCATGGACGCCGCTCCCTCGATTGGAGTGGATTAAGGACCACCTACAATCGTTCAACCCACAATGTTAAGGATTCACTCTGAAAATGCAAAAAAAACCTAAAATGAGGAATAAATTGTCTTAAAGCTCCAAAAAAGTCAAAAGCAGAAGTTTTATGTCAAAAGCGAGATTTTTTTTATCAAAATCAATAACCTCAAGAAAAAGCGATGAATTGATTGTCAAAAGCGATGAAAAATTTCAAAAGCACAAAAATCAAAAGTGAAGAAGTTTTTCAAAGGTGCAAATTGATCACAAGAGTGAGCAAACTAAAGCAAGCATGTCAAAAGAAATTTTTTATAGCAAAAGCACCAACAAAAGAAAAAAAGTAAGTCAAAAGCGCAAATGTAAATCAAGTGTGAGTGAAAAATAGAAAAAGAAACCATTTTACAAGATCAAAAGTGCCAAACCAACTCAAAAGTGCAAAATTCCTAAATCTCGTGCACTCACCTAGGTTGTCTTTGTGCATTAATTACGAAAACATGGAAAGATAAAAACAAAAATCAAAAGGGTACATACCAGGGCATCGTCGCCTACAGGCTGTGCAAACTCTTGAACCACGTTCGTGCGATGTGGGGCTCCCTAAATCCTTGCGATAGCTCCTTGACAATTGACAAAATGAGAAAACCAGAGGCACGAATTCTCTGTAGGCTCAAAGTGCAAATGAGTAAATTAGAACCTTAATTACTTATTTTAACCTCCCAAAACCCTAATTTTTGCTTAAGAAACCTTTTAAGGTTAAAATTAAGAGCCCCATAATCATTTGAACAAGCAACAAAAGACCTATAGACTTAATTTTTTTGTCTTCTACGCATCAAAACTAAAATAGAACAGTGTCGTTAGCCTAACCTCAAAATTGAAATTTTTGGCTAATCTCTTGAGGGGGCAACACAGAGTCCTACCATCATTTCGCAGATCGTCGGGGCATACAATTTTTTTCAAAACTTGAGTTTAACGTCGAATATTTGAAACAAAGCAACCAATACTTTGTCTCAAAGAGGGGAAAAATGTAGACATGTAAAATTGACCTAACACTTATCACACATCCTTTAATGATATTTTTGCATCATTGGCATCATTATCATCAAATATCATTGTATTTCACAACAATTGCATCAAAAACCCTAAATTCCTCTATTGATTGAATAATATGACATTATTTAATTAATTCACCTTTTCACCATTTTTGACGAATTAAATAAATTTCATTTATTTAATAAAGTCCTAAAACCCTAATTTCTACTATTAATTGAATAATACAACATTTAATAACATTTTGTTTCCATAGTCCATGATAGTTAGTATGTAGATTTCTAGAAAAAATGTAGAAGTTGATGAATCCAACTTCACAAGCCCCAAGAATCACCTGCATGCAATCACCTGTCACATGCAACAAATATCTAGAACAAGCAATAAGATGTTCTGTAAACCATCAAGCAAGAATGTGCAAGCTCAAAACCAAAAAAATATTATTGAATAATATGATAATACAATGTGATCAATCCTTATGGAGGAGATCAAGAAAACCTAAAATTAGGAAACCCTAAATGAAACCCTAGTGTGCACACTTAATAATTAATAATTAATTATTAATGTGCCTAAGTTTAGTTTAAGCAATCTAAAGGAATAAGTGACTTAATTAATTAACCAATATGATTAAATTAATTAAGTGGAATAACTTATTAATCTAACACCCCCCCTTAAGATGAACTTAGGGAGTAGCTAAAACACTAGATAAAATATGCATGAAAGCAAAGATGGGTCCTGGAAACAAAGGCCTGATTAGGTACCCAAGTACAAATGCAATGCAAACTAAACTAACTAGAGTAAAGGAGAAAACCCAGTGGGAACAAAACTACTCCCCAAAATAGAATGCAAAGAGCAACTAAGTGATGAAAGATGGAGGAATCCATAAGCCCCCCCAAGGACACCATCCATCACAAAGATACATGAAATAACCCCCCCAAAAAGAGGAAGAAATAGACAACATAGCCCCCCATAATGAAGTAGCTCCAAAAGGACTGAAGAAACCACATCTCCTGAAAGAAGTGAGAGGGAAGAGTCTGAATGAATGCAATCTCTAAAGGTGAAGTAGGTGTAGCCCAAGATGTCTCCACATAAGCGGGCGTGACCTCAACAAATGAAGAAGTCAAAGTAGGTGAAGACTGAAGTAAGACCTCCAAAGATGAATGCTCAACTAGATCCTGCTGCACTAAAACAGAAGAAACCACATCTATAGTCATAGAAGTATCAACAACTGTAATAGTAGGTGGAGGAGATGGAATGGATGGCTCAAGAGTAGGATCTGAAGTGAGAACTCCAATGTTCAAGAAGCCAAATTTCTCCTCTGAATGATGATTAACACTAGAAGTGTGATGAACAGCTGTAGAAATAGAAGCACCATTAGTAGCAAAATCTGCAAAGGAATACAACTGAGATGAGTGATCCACCACCCCAGTAGCAATAACCACTCTACTCTCCAAGTCGCTGATGATAACTAAATTAGGTGTGAACTCCACAGACCTCCCATTGCCTCCATGTGTGATCTGATATATAGAAAGAAGGTTATTCATCAAATGAGGAACACACAAGACATCCTAAAAAGTATTGTCCCCAAAACTAATAGACCCCTTCCTTGTAACACTCATGTATGTATTGTTTCCCATCAAAATAGGAGACATAGTGTGAGACTAAAAGGAAGTGAACACAGACTGTGAAGAAGCCATATGATGAGATGCTCCTGAATCTAGAAGCCATCTCCCTGATCCAAGACTCAAAGAAGCACAAAGAGCATTCCCCTTCATATCTGATGAAGTATGTAAACCGGTTGTGCCCCTATCATGTTGCACTGAAGAAGAAGAAGAATGAGGGGAAGGAGAGGATGCAAACATCCTAGAAGGAAAATCAATTTGATGTTTCTGAAGAAGATTATTCAGCTCATCAATGTCCTTGTAGCAATTATGTTCTGCATGTCCTTCTCTCTTGCAATATGCACATGGGCCCTTCTCCTTCCTAGATGATTTCCCCTTAGAAGAGGATGATAAATCTGAGGAATCCTTCTGCTGCTCATGAGATTTGGAATCCTTTTCTTTCTATTTCTTTCCTTTGCCTATAGAAGCCTTTTGATCTTTGGGCTCCTGTGATGTAATAAGTGCCTGTGATGAAGACGGCTTCAACTTGCCCATATTAGCCAACTTGGCTTTCTCTCGAGTGAGAGAAGATGAAAAATCATCAAAAGAAGGTATAGTAAATCTAGTACCAAGTGCATCCCTAGTAGCATAAAAGGTAGAAACAAAAACTAAATAATCTGGTCCAAGCTTAGAAAGAATGGACAATATCAATTGAGAGTTCCTTCTAAACACCACACTGTGACAACTACAATCTAAGAGACTTGAGTTTGGTGAAAAACTCCTGGATTTTATCAAAAACCCTAGGATTTAAGCCAATAAACTCATTCTCTAACTGAAACCCTCTCATAGTATCCTGCTTCCCAAACAAAGACTGCAAAGTAGTCCAAACCTCATGGGGTGTAGTGCAAGACTCAATATGAAAAAGAAGGTCGGAAGAAAGAGATAGACATAATGTACCATAAGCTTCATCACATCTATTAAACCACTTTCTCTTTTCAGTAGCACCTGTAGGTTCAATTTCTGTACCCATGGTTACCCTGTACAACCCTTTGTGTTTCAAGTGAATCTCCATTTTTTTTTCCAACCAAAATAGTTGAATGGAGTAAGGGGTGCAATATTATGTGTATCCATGATAGAAAAAAGTAATATATACTCTCAAATAAAATAAAAAATTCTCTTTGATCTCGAAAAAATAGCTTGATTGCACGCTTCCCAAGAAAATAATTAAAAAGGTAAAGACTGAGATCAAAGAAGAATATTGGATACCTGGTATTTTTTTTGAAAAAACAGGTCTGAGATCTATGTACATCACTGAACGAGCTTTTCGACGCCTATTTGTTTTCACAAAACAGAGTCCGGACGCAAAAGTTATGCCTCCTGGACTGAATACAACAACTTCGGACTTCAGAGGCCAAAAATGGCATCAAAACTGAAAAATAAAAAAACCAGACCTCCACTATTACAAATTTTGTTGAACCAGCTTTCTGACGATATCTCATTTTCGAAAAAAGGCCTCCATTTGCAAAAGTTATGAGAAAATGAAAAAAAGGCCTCTAAAAGGCACTTTTAGTGCTAAACGGGGGCAAAATTTCGGCACCCAAGCACTGGCCCTCGGTCATGCATGTGACCGTCCGTTGCAGGAAAAATCTGTCAGTGGGGTGAAAGTAGAGCTCCTGGTTGTTGAGGTGACCCTGGCAGGGGCTGGGCCGACCGACAGGGCTAGGCGCGAAGCGCGTGGTCACAGATGTGACCGAGGCGGCGTGGCAGGGAGCCTGCAGGGGCTGATCACCGGAGCGGCGGCGACGGGTGCCGGTGGAGACCGTCGATGGTGGCGACAGTGGGGAAGGAACCGCTTGTGGCGGTGGTGACTCGGTGGAGTGGCGGCGGCCTCTTGGTGGCAGGCGGGCTGCGTAAACCTTTCAACTGGCCGCGCAGAAAAATATGCGCAATTTGATTTTTTTAATTATTTTTTCTCGATTTTCGCAAAAAATTGCCTCGAACTGCATGCTGGGGAGGCTGTACGGCTTTCTTGGGAATTTTTTTTTCCTTTTTTTTCAATAGCTCCAAAATCGATGAAACAAAAGGTGTTCCTAGGGTTTTTGGGCGTCCTGAACGCAATAGTGACGCCCGTTTGGCCCAAAATTGCACAGAAAAATGCCTACCCCCAGATGCACAAAAAATTAGTTTGGCTTGAAACCCTTACACAAAAAAGAATTATGTGAGAGAATATCTTCAAATCACGAATAGGCAGCCATAGGTCTGGTGCTCTGATACCATGTAGAAGTTGATGAATCCAACTTCACAAGCCCCAAGAATCACCTGCATGCAATCACCTGCCACATGCAACAGATATCCTGAACAAGCAATAAGATTAAAGATATCACATTTCGATAAGCAATAAGATGTTCTGTAAACCCTCAAGCGAGAATGTGCAAGCTCAAAACCAGAAAATGATTATTGAATAATATGATAATTACAATGTGATCAATCCTTATGGAGGAGATCAAGAAAACCTAAAATTAGGAAACCCTAAATGAAACCCTAATGTGCACACTTAATAATTAATAAATAATTATTAATGTGCCTAGGTTTAGCTTAAGCAACCTAAAGGAATAAGTGACTTAATTAATTAACCAATATGATTAAATTAATTAAGTGGAATAACTTATTACTCTAACAAAAACTGTGTGCGAATTTTTTACATCAAAAATTCTAGAAATTCGCACACAGTTTTTCCAGAAATCTACATACTAATACAACATTATTTAATTAATTTACTCTTTCATCAATTTTGACCAATTAAATAAATTTTATTTATTTAATAAGTCTTAATCTAACTTTATTTCTCTTGATTAATTAAATAACACCAATTATTTAATTATGTCTCTAAGTCACTTTATTCTCCTAAGTCGATTAAATTATTAAAACATAATAATTTAATTATATCATTGTTACCTATTTTTCACTACTAGCTCAAACAGGTAGAGCTGAATTATAAATTCAATCCAAGATACACAAGTTGTTTTAAAAATTTCTGCTAAAGTACTCATATTGTGCATTGTTTCATAACAGTGTAAATTTCAGTGATATTATGCAAAAAAAATTTAAAATGATATCATAAGTTTGCATAATATTTGTTGTTTTATTCATAATGTACGAACCAAAATCCCACACAAGCCATGGGAATAACTCTTTTCTATTTTTACAATCAAATAAAGGGTGCATGAGTAAAAGAAAACTATACAACTGAAAATAGAGAAAGCATAGGGTAGAAAGTGATTCGTCATTGCCTAGAATGACGAATCGTTGATAGGTTGGGTCTTCAGTTGCGATTCCAACTCCAACTCCAACGTACCTACAAGTATGATGAAGGTGTTGTTAGAGAAATGCGGATCAAATCCTGTCATATGCTTGCACTACCAACAAAAATATAGAGTACAATCGATCAGGCATCCATCAGATGATTACACAAATTCAAAGCAGCATAGGGAAAAAGAGAAGGCTTTCAGCTTCTTTTATTTTGCTAACATGTTTGTTCACTGTGCAAGAATAGGTGCATTATGTTTGTGATCATCTTATTAGATATGTGGAGCAAAACGAGCTCCCACAAGGGTTGAGCCCGACATATCAAAAGGACATATTCTCTAGTTACACGCGAGAGTCATTATCAATGTCAAAACAACCATAAGGAGCAGCTACTAATCAGTTATTCAACACTGAACAAGATACAATGCTAAACTGAATAGTTCCATCACAAAATGAGCATTTAAAATGATAGGACACAATCACATCATATGATGATTTCAATGAAATACAGACACAACAAGAGTCTATGTGACAATTATTCCTTGGAAAAGCTTATTGGATGTTACCAGATTTTGAATAATATACATGCTCAACATGAAAGACATTATAACGCAAACATGGCAACTCAGTCAAATGGTCTGATTAATGTTCCAGCTTCATAAAGGTTCCCACTTTCAGTTTTTTCAGGATGACCTTTCTATACAAGAGGCTCTCATTACAAATTTTTGATACAATCAACATTATAATCAGCATAAGGGGAATTTATCAGATACAGTTTTGAACATCAAAGATCATAAGTTTTCCTTCTATTCTCATTGGGTGCTAGTATTACATGCCAAAGGAAATGCATTTGTTTACAAAGATGCTAAGTGAAATGATAACAAGTAATCATAATGCATGTTTTAGTAAAGCATCAGAGATATTCATATTCAAGAAGCAACAACTAAGATCATGTTAGTTTTCAAAGGGAGCAAGTAATGAATATGGGTGAAGGTGCTAGAGGTCAAGGGTCCTTTATTCCCTCAAGTGCTTTTGGAGAATTTCTAAAAATATCAAAACAAAAGCTTCAGTCAGAAATAAAGAGGATGATATGCTATAGGACTGCAAAGATAATTAATGAGTATTTGACTTCAAACAATGTGAAGGACAGTCTTAGCATCAAGGACAAGGTAATGTGCTACGATTCAAGGTTCTAGTGGAAATTGATTATAAAGCACAGTCATAGCAAATACAATTCTATTTGTTACATAGTCAAATAGCAGTGCCAAAATGAAAAAAAGTAGAAACAAACACCTACAGGTCTACCATGTCAAGAAAGTGACAACCCAAGGTCTGCATCTGTAGATGAGTGAAAAGGAAATTTGTTTTATTTTCATAGAACAGGATTACAAGCACTTAAGCATTGAGATACATGTTTTTTTTAATTCATAATATCAGATACCCATGTGAGGGTTTCATGAGAAAACCACAGGAAAAGTAGGATGATTATATGGAGGTTTTATCTGAAACTCAAGTTTACCCACATCACAGTGGACATGCTGGTTTCCATCAAAAAATTACAAGGAAAAGAAAAGGTATTTAAACCAGTGGTGTGCATATTACTCATTCTCATCATTCTAGCTAGCCACAAATAAAAGATACAGGAAAATACAGAGGAAGCAACAACAGTTTCTTTGTTACAAGAATAGGTTTCTCTTTTGAGATTGTGTAATGGTAAAGTAAATATAAATAACTACAAATGCTCAAAGTGGACATGACAGGCTACGCCTGAAGAAGGTTATTTTTCAAACAAATATAGAAACCCCAGTGGTACTCATGGTGGCACTCAGGAAGATCAAGATACCCAGAAATATAAAGTGCAACATTTCTTTGTTTTCCATGTTACCCATGCGAGGTTCTATCAGAAGTTATAGTGTAGATCAGAAAAATCATGGAGGTCGTGACCTGGGACAGCCTGTGGATCTTTTTTCACATACCCACTTGGGGTTTCAGCATGTAAACCAGAAGAAGCAATAGTTATCAGGAAGGTCGAGCCAGGGGTTGGGTATTTTTCATTTAATAGAGTTATAAATGTATGCAGGTCAGAGAGATGTATGCCCAAGGAAATTCCTCAATGACGACCATGAGAAGGTTTGAAGATTTTCTTTGAAATCCTGAAAATACAAGTACGAAAAACTAGATTGAAGGTAAGGCACAACAAGCTGCGACCAGGACTTCAAAAGACCCATGCAAAGTGCATACTAACCTCTCTCATGGTAGCCAAAAAGACTCACAGGTTGAGTATTGAATGCCACAGGAACATAAAATTAAATTTATAGAGAGTACAATATTGACAATCTATAGAAGCAAACTAGAAGCACAATCAACAGATATTCGTGGGGCTTCACAAGGACAAACAAGAAAGACCTAGAATCCATGGCGGACTGTAATTTAAAATAACATCCAGCTTTCATTACCTAGAGTAAGCGCAAATGAAGGGAGATACATGTCGCGGTTATTTTGAAGGAGCTTCAGAAACAAATGACCCTCAAATGGAAGCATAGACAAGGAATGAGTATCTGTGAGTATTTCTTAAAAATTGCAAAATAAGAAACCCAGAATAGCATAGCTCGAGCATATATACATGGCGGCCAAGAATAGTAGATTTCGAGTCAAGGAAAAACATACAGAGAAACTGAAACTGAAGATCAGCTTACCCAACTTATCCATGGAAGGTCGACCTACATAAGCTTCAGATGATGAGCATTTCCAAGCTGCAAAAAGCCTTAGTGTTCTCCATGGTGGCGCAAATCCTCTCCAAACAGAGTCAAATGCAAAGTGATGAAACTGATTAGGGTTCGCCACTAATTGCTTGCCCTATTTTCGACAAAGGATAACTTTTGCTCATGATTTTTGTTTAATGATGTGGTCGGCAATAATCAAATGCCTAAATATGCTGAGTGGCCGACTAATATAATAGAGATAAAAACAAAATTTATGCTAACTATGGTGGCAGTTTTTAGGTTTTGCATAGGCCCATGATTCTATGAAGTCTAAATTCCATTTTAGATATAAATTAAAATTTTTATGCCTTGCATTTTTTTTGTAAATTTGATAAATTAAATGATAAAATATAAATCATTTAATTTATTTAACCATCTCAAATACAAGCATAGAATATTAGGCAAAGTGGAGTTTCTATTTTTACTTGGGCGGATTGACACAAACGAGGCGATTTTTGCATGCTTGGGCCCACCTTTTTGGGGATTTGCAGTTCAGTTCGAGTCTTCCATGTTCCAGTTATGACTTGATAGTGAATTTGGACCATCATGCACTCATTTTTGCATGGTTTTGACTCCTTTTTTCAGAGATATTTGCTTCTGCTCGTATTTGGCCTTGGAGTTATCACCCTCTCTTGGAGTTTGACTTTCAGTTCTTTTTCCATGCCTTTTTGAAGGCTTTTGTATATATTGAAAAAACTTAACTGTTTTTTCTCAGTTCTTATTTTTCTCCTTTGCATTCTACAAAGAGAATTATTTTGTAACTCAACTTTATTTTCAGATTAATATAGTAGTAGGTTTACAGGTCAATTAGTATGTTTTTGTAGAAAGACTCCTTTCATTACCATTTTTTTGGAATTCGCCTTCAAGTTTTCAAGCATCATTGTCATGCAGGATTGATCGAAGTGACTATTGTGTTTGCAGTTTCTTGAACCTTTAAATATTTATGTCTCCTTAATGAATTTATGTATGCATCCAAGTTTAAATCCACTGGTTAAACATTGTGCTAATCAATAATCGAAACAGTCTAGTTGTGGGAATCATATTTCCCTTCTATGATTGATTCTTTAAAATCCTCTGTTTAAAACATTCAAGTGTTTTGAGCTTTTAGATCATGTTGTGCGAATGAAAATAGTTAGTAATCATTCTATGAGTTAAGTCTGCATATTTTTCTTCGGTGCACCACCATATTTAAGTTTCATCATTCAGTTTTTAGTTTTAGTCTTTATCCTTTTCCTAGCAAGTTACCCAAGTATTAATCAGAAAAATTCATAGGAACCAGCCTAGAATCTGGAGGTCTAATTCCTTATAGGACACCCACAACCTGGAATTAGTTCCAATGTTTCAACAGATTGCTGAATTTAGTTATTCAAGCATACGGGTGCAATCTGTTTGACAACAATCACTTTCCCCCAAATCCGAATAATTTGAATAAACTATTCAAAACATCATAAAAAAGGTCAAATCAAATAAACAACTTTGTTTGTGAAAGTCAAAATTGATTTGCATGTTCAACTCCAAAAAGGATTAATTAATTAAATCAATTAATTAATTATCCTCACACACTTTCCTGATTGAGTAAATTACGAACCACCAATTGCTCAATCTATTTCCTAACAAATCAATCTATTTCCTAATAGATCAATCTATTTCCTAACTAATCAATCTATTTCTTCAATCACACTAATTACGTAATTAGAATGCACAAATTAAGCCCATCTAAATCCTCTCAACATCTTTCAATTGTCGATCAAGATATTCTATTACACGATCCTGAGTGTTCATTTGAAATCACAAATTCTATATAACAAACCTCTTTCCTCACAAAAAAGGATCATAGAATCAATACAGTTTATGCAACAAAGTAATGCCAATATCTTAATCAACATTGACAAAGCTTCAAACCACATCTTCGATCAATAACACACACACATTCTTCAAAATCTCACGTGCACACAATGGAGGCTTCGTATTGAATTGAACAATGCAACATACGTTAATACAGATACACTCCGACATGGGATGGTTAGGCTATTGTGTTATTGAATTCATTGTTATTATATTCTTGAAATTTCGTTCTTGATTTCTTTAAATTCATAGTTTCATTTCATGAGTAATGGGCATAGATCTTGATCATTGTTTTGGATTAGATTAGTTTCTATTCATTGTTTTGATCTTATTTATACTTACCAGATTTTCCCCGTTATACAATTTTGTATGATTCACTTTATAAGGATACATGCTTACTAGATATCTCACACTTATTTGTACAATCTCATCTTTAAGATCTTGATGATGCTATCAATTTAACATTATTCTCATCTTTGATTTAATAAGTCTCCTAAAGCTTCATCACCTTCTTTGGATGTATTAAGGGTCCACATAAACCCTCATGTTTACTATTCTCCACTACTAGATCCTTTCATGATGATACATCCTATATTTGTACCTAGGCCTACTAATTAGATCAAATCATATTTCATCTTAGGTATGGAAAATATGAACATTTTCGAGACATATTCATCTTAAATTGTGCCAAAAAAATATTTACATGTATATAAATACAGTTGTTGACCTGATATGAAAAAAAATCCCAACAATTTTCTTTTTTTTTTAAACCTTTGGTACAACCCCACTTGAATGGCACGACCACTACAAGGAAGGTATCAAACCCTTTTATGGATGCTAGCGACTAGTTGATTAGTTCTTATTAATTTAGTTGAATGCTTCTATTATGCTACATCACCTTTTTATGTTCCCTTGGGTGGTACATAAGTCTCCATATAAACTACAATGACATTAGTAATTCCTTCTTTACATGGTATGACTCCCCAAGAAAGCTTCTAACCCCTTTATTTGGATACTTTATTGACCCCTTTGACCTCCAAAAATCAGCGTTAGACTTGGCCCCAAAGTCTTTTGCATTCAAACACACATTTCATCCCTCAATGAAAAATAATAATGGTACGGCCTTGGATGGTACAATAGGGAATAATTTCCAATGCAGATTAATACTTAGATTTTAAAATTGTTTTTCTTCTATAATATTTCACCTCAACCCATTTTTGAAAATATCATTTGATCATAATCAAAAGATCAAGTTTTGTTTGAATCAGAGAAATACTAAATTTTTCATTTTTCTGCAAATCTCTAGAAATTTATAAAAACTTCAATTGTTCACACTCGTACATGAAACATGTGTGATTTCACTTTCAATCAACTAGGGAAGGTATCTCACCACTGAAACTGATTTCCCATAGAGTTTTCATCCTAGGGTTTTTCTCCAACAAGAAGCTCCAAATCCACAATAGAGAGAAATAAAATAATAATGAGCAAATGAGCTCCCAAATACTTTTTTAAATTTTCCCATATGAACCTTTTTAAATTACTGCTTAAATTTTTTCATTAAATCCCAATAATAAAGTGAATTTTTTATATTTTTTAATTTTCACTTGTCACTTAATTAAATTAATTAAAATAAAGCTATCCATAAAATTTACTTTATCAAAAAACTTTAAATTAATTAATTTAATTTATTCCTTAATGTACCAAATTTAGCTTATGGGAATAAAATATACTAAACGGGTTATTCACGCTACTCTGTGAAAGGGGACATTATAGTCCTCCCTCCCTAAGATTGCTTATTCTCAAGACATTGAAGATTAGGATGCTGCAAGATCTGTTTACCTTCCCATGTACCATCCTCCTTAGGTAAATCTTTTCATCTTATGAGATACTCCCTTGTCCAACAATGGTAGCTCTAGTTATGAAGTGATACGCTGCCCAAGTTCCTTTTTGAGGTAAGAGACATGAAACACATTATGAATTTTATTATTCTTAGGTAACTCCAACTCATAGGCTACTTCACTAACCCTTCATGTAATGTTGTAAGGGCTATAGAATTGAGGCTTTAACTTCTTTGCACCACTCTTCTTCGAAGAAGACTATCTATAAGGCAAGGCTATAGGCTCATGAGTCCAATCCTTTTCCTTAGGAGCTTTTCTATCACCAAATTCTAAGTCTAAGAAAGATATAAAATCATAACCATTTAGTGCTCAAAGAGGATTCATCCCAATCGACATATGATAGGTGGTACTATAAAAATGCTCACCTAAATGTAACCACTTGATCCAAGCCTTTTGTTACCCTGCCACATAGTTACACAAATATCCTTCCACCCATTTATTGAATCTTCATCCGACCATTAGTATATGGGTGGTAATTGGTGCTCAAGGTCATTTATCTATGCCAACTAACTTGAATAGCTCTTTCCAAAAACACTAAGAAACCTACTATCCCAATCACTAACAATATTCCTTGGTAACCCATGGAGTCTAAACACCTCCCTAAAGAATAACTCTGTAATCGAAGGTGCCTTTTACTTAAATGATATGGCAAAGAAATGTGTATATTTGGTCAACCTATAAACTACTACATAGATGCAATCTCTTCCTTAAACTCTAAGAAGACTTGTAATAAAATCCATGGATATGATTTCCCACTTATGCTCAGGAATAGGTAATGGCTACAATAAACCTGCTAGGAAAGTGCCCTAAATTGTTCTATTGGAAATTCATGCACTCATGAACATGTCGCAAGACATCATCCTTGAGACCCTTTTAGGAGATTCTCTCTCTAATTTGTCTATAGGTTTTGAAGTAACCCGAATGTCTTGCAAGTGGTGTATCATGCATGGCTCTCAAAATATTCTCCTTGACCTTTAATTCACACACCAAATGAATCCTATCCTTATAGTAGATGACATCATACACCACTCTCTACTTGTCATCTTGAAAATTTCCATCCATCAATTCACATGCAAAGGTATTCTTAGATTACTCAACTAAAATATGAGCCTTCCAATCAGTTGAAATTCCTACCAAGGAGTAAAAAGTGGGTTTCTTGGAAAGAGCATTTGCAACAATATTCTTCTTCCCATTCACATACTCTGTCAAAAATCATATTCCTAAATTTTAATGACCCATTTTTTTTTAGGCTCATTCAAATCCTTTTGCTCCAAGAAGTATTTCAAACTACTGTGATATGGTCTGACAATAAATTTTCCACCCACCAAATAGTATCTAAAAACTTCAAACACATGCATGATGGAAAGAATCTCCTTATCATAGATAGAATATAATTTATCTATATCATGGAGCTTCATGTTCTCATAGGAAATGAGATTTTTTCTACATAATAACTGCTCCAATTCCCTCACCTTCAAATCATCACACTCCAAAATAGAAGGTTGAGAGAAATTAGGTAAAGCCAAAACAAGATAAGTACTCATTACCTCTTTGAGTCTATCAAATGTAAATTGATCCTCCTCCATCCACTTGAAGGATCCCTTCTTTGTGAGATTTGTAAGAGGTTCACCAAGTCGAGAAAACCCCTTAACAAACCTCCTATAATAAATAAATGGGCCATAAAATCCCCTCAACTTTGTTAGTGTCTTCAGTGGGGGCCAATCTGAAATAGCTTGTATTTTCTCCTGATGGACCTAAACTCCATTAGCACCAATCATGTGTCCCAAATAAAGGATTTATGTCAATCCAAACTCATACTTAGAAGCCTTAGAAAATAGAGACTATGCCTCCATGATTCCTAATACCTCATCCAAGTGCTTGAGATGGTCCTCCCAAGTCTTTTTCTAGATAATAATATAATTAAAGAACTCCAAAAGGAATTTCTATAGTTGTTTATTAGAAATATGGTTCATGCAAGACTGAAAGGTCACATGAGCATTAGTCAACCCTAAGGGCATGACTAGGAACTCATAGTGCCTATAGTTACACATGAATGTTGTCTTGTGTATATCCTAATCCATTAATCTAATATGGCGGTATCCCAAATGAAGATCAATCTTCAAAAAAGACACTATGCCATGTAACTCATTCAGAAGCTCATCGATTCAAGGAATATGATACTTATTTTTTATCATCTTTTCATTAAGTGCATGATGGTCAATGCACATCCACATGATCCATCCCTCTTCACCAATACAATTGAAGAAATAAAGAGACTCAAGTTAGGTTTGATGTGTCCCATGTCTAGAAACTTATTAATAATTTTCTCTATCTTCTCTTTGAATCTCTTTAGATGCCAATAAAGAGTGGTAATTATGGGATTAGACCCCTCCTCTAGCTTGATCACTTGATCAAAATTTTTTTTAAGAGGTATTCCAACTGGAATATCTCCAAAAACTAGACTATGAATATCCAATACAAATTAGATATCCACATAATACGATCCATTACCAGCAGAAAGGATTTTAGAAGAATTCAAACTCTAGGATGCTTAAGAAACATCACCACATTTGAATATAGTCTCGATCTTCTTGGTTGAAATTATCTTGGGCACACCATTTGACATACACCTTAAGACCAACTTCTTTCCATCCACTCTGAACTTAAGCTCCATGGTCTAAAATTTTTGTGAGTATTTTCCCAAGGAATATACCACTAGACCCCAAAGACTACACTAGTCTCCCCAATTCCCACTATATAAAAATCACCAGTCATTATGTAGTTACCTAATGCTATGATCAGCTATGGGACTCACTTAGTCCAATTCACGGTGAAGCTATTTTCAACCATTACACTAAAGCCCTCGAAATCCTCTATCTATAAACCCCTCTTGGCCACTAGAGCTTCATCTATAAAATTATAGGTTACCCCACTATCAATCAGTATTATATTTTTTTTCCCTTGTATAACTCCCTTGACTCTAGATGAATTATATCTAAGAGTGCTAGATAGGGGAGTGATGATTCCTCCCTTCTCTTCCTCTAATGGATGTCCCTCTCCATTTTTGGTATGCTCATTCAAATCAACCTATTCATTACCGATGCTCATTCATTATTTTCCTCCTTGCCATCTAAAACCAACTTTATATAATGAACCTTCCCTTTCCCCAAACACATGTGGCTAGGCTCCCAAGGTTCTTTGCCAGAGAAGAAAATATTTTTCCTATGAAGTTCATTTCTAACCTCATTTTCCATATAAGCCTTCTTTGGCCACTCTTTATGGAAAGGTTTCTTATCCTTTTTTAGTGGAAATGGTTTGGGTTGGAATTTTATTTTAGGAGTTGAACTCTCTATATTATAAGCCCTCTTGATAGCAACATATAAAGAAATTTGATCAAATTCCTTGACCCAACCATGAAGAGGTTCTAAGAATCCCTCTATAAAAATAATCAAACTATGATCAAATATATATGTTACCATAACTGAGAGCTTCAAGAACTCTGATATGTATGAGTCAATTTAACCCACCTATATCAACTATGCCAACTCTTTGAAATGTAGTTCAAGGTCCTTTTTTCCAAACATGTCTATCAACCTCCAAGTAAAATTAGTGTATTATGTGATACTAGCATGTCCTAGAGTGACCAATATTTGGTACCACCACTCATACACTTCTCCATCTAGATGCAATATGATATATTTAATAGATTTAGTTTCTAACATGGGATTGAGTTGAAAGTATGCATCTAACTACTACACCCATGAATGTGTTGTACATCTGCTATAACCATCATATCTAGGAATAGTCAACTTGCCTACCTTACGCTACAAATCCTAATAAAAACCATGTCCCCTATCTCCTCGAGGCCTATTCTTGTTCTTAACTTGGAAAAATCAGCTAAGGACATAGATGCGTGAAATTCCTCTTCTAA
This sequence comes from Sequoiadendron giganteum, assembly GCA_007115665.2. Lineage (NCBI taxonomy): Eukaryota > Viridiplantae > Streptophyta > Pinopsida > Cupressales > Cupressaceae > Sequoiadendron > Sequoiadendron giganteum. Next base: position 397,744,770 of record CM021101.1, on the reverse strand, counting down.
TGATTGGTAATCCCTCAAATAATCAACAAACCCTTCACTACCATCCTATTGTCTTTCTCGTCCTCTCGGTGACGCCTCTATGAAATTAGAAATTAGAGGCCTATGTGTAGTTATACTAGCTTCCCTAGAATTATTTACTGGAAGATTAGTGTTACTTGCATCTCCATGGTTGCCATTGGTACCATTGTGTTCATGATCACCCTGATTTCCATCATTACCATTGCCATCATTACCTCTATTATTGTTATTGGTATTGATAGTTTACATCATTTGGGTCATTAAATGTACCAAATTTTGTTGCCCTCTTGAAAAATCATTTAAAGTCTACATGGTACTAAGTTTATTTTGTTCATGTATGTCACCCATATGTCCTTCTGAGTTTGAACTAAGAGCACCTCTCCTTCTCCTGTATGTGATAAATTTTGTATCCCTTGGATTCATGAATAAATTTAAATTACTTGTATCATAACCCTCTAGGCTAGCAAGATCACTTGCTCTCATACCACTATAAAAAATTGACCAAATTTCTATGCCAAAATATTATAATTTTCACAATTTATATAGAACAAGCATTTTATCAAACAAGTGTATGTTGATGGCCTAGTTAAGGTTTTTACAAATTGTTTGATAGGATATGTTATATGCTCAACACAACAATACTCCACAATGCTAGAATTGATTAATGGATCATTCACACATAATATAGTACCCAAATTAAATAATAGATAATATTTTTATGATTACAAATAGTGTTGATACAAAAATGTCCAACTCAAAAATTGTATCTTAGATTGTGGCAATAAATATTTACACACACATTAATAAATACCATTGTTGACCTAATATGAGTAGAAAATTCTAATAAACATTTAATTTATATAAACTTTGGCCATTTTTCCCATGGTACAATCCCACTTGAATGGTATGATAGCTACAAGGAAGGTATCAACCCCTTTTGTGGATGCTAGCAACTAGTTTACTAGCTCCTATAGTAGCAATTTTCCTTTACTACAGCATTGGTAAACATTGACTAAGTTGAATGCTTCTTGGTTCGACACTGTTGGGTGAAAATAATGTAATCAAATTTTCAACAAATTACGCTATCTAGACTTCAGCCACAACTATGTGAGATATCATCTCTCCTCTCAGAAAGGGGAGGCGCCCTTCTTACTGCTAATAGAAGCTTGCCGATATTTCTATCTTGTCAAAGCACAATGTAGAAATATCAGGTATGATTTATAATAACAAAGGAAAAAAGGAAAAGGGAAAGCTCACGAAGGCACAAAGTCGTTCCGTAGCCTTTTCAATGTTGAATCCTATAGAAGTATCGTTTGTTGTATTAGAAGCACAAAGTCTTCTTAGATACAACAATTCCTCAAACCGCATGAATGATTACAAGCACAAAGTCTTGTAGATCCTTCAAACATAAACAAATCCAAACAATAAATGTAACACAAAGTTTACATAAACCACTTGGAGCCCTTTAGATCTCATACACTAGTCACCACCGATATAATCAAAACATAAGACAATCGATTCCAACACAAAGTCTGGTATGCAATCCTCTTCTTTATTGATTAGATCTAGATTCACAATATTGAACACAAAGTTTCAATGCTTGTTTCAAAGGAGCAACACTTCATTACAAAATATCAAAAGGTAACTATTACAAAAGAAATCCCTCTTATTTATAGAAAAGAGGGAAGAGTAAAATTAGGAAATCAGTTGAGTAAAAATAGGAAACCCTAATCTAACTGAGTGTAATTTATTTCTATGTAATTACACCTCATATTTTCAGTGTAATTACATTTTACAAAAAGAAATTTAAGATGTCATAAACTATTTACAAGATGCATAACGGGAAGCATCAAAATGTTCAACACTAGGAGATCAGGAATCTTCATGGTTCCTTGCTTGGGCACGGATTCTTCAAATTTCTTCCTGGTCTCCTGCATGAACTTTTCGTCCGGGCCGACTATGTAATCAACAAGGGTGTGAACTCTTGTGATCGACCTTCTGGTGGATGAATGGATTTTCTTGCACTTGCAAAGATGCATCTTGAGATTATCAAGTGTTAGCCGTATATTGCAAATGGCATGTATTGAGGCTTTTGAAAAACTGGCATCCTCAACTTGCAGCATGATGACTTCTTTGTAGATCTGGGATAGTTCACTGGATCAGAAAATGTCACCTTCGAGATCACTTGATGAATTTTGGAAAGAAATTGCAAGGGTGGTGAATCAACAGGTGTTAGCAGAAAGAGTAGCATTGGGAAGCATGAAGCAAGAAAATAATGTTGAGAAAGCGTGAAAAGATGAACTAGGCACGAAAAACAATGTGGGAGTTGAGAAAATGGAGTTTGAGCGAAGAACGAGCAAGTCTAGAGAGTTTCAAGCAAAAACTGCCAAAAGTGTAAGGCTGCTAAAAATTAGTGCCCTTGCACTTAGGAGAATTTTCTTAGGTGCAATGGCACTGAAAATCAGTGCCCTTGCACTTTATGTGTAAGTTTGGCAAAAAATAAGTCAGGGCACTGAAAATCAACACCCTGGCACTTGGGCTCAACACTTAGTAAAAAACTGGGAAAAGTGCACTTGAGTCAAAAATCACCGCCTTGGTCATTTTTGACTAAGTCTGAAAAAAGTGCACTTGAGTCAAATCACCGCCCTGGTCATTTTTGACTAAGTCTGGAAAAAGTGCACTTGAGTCAAAAATCACCGCCCTGGTCATTTTTGACTAAGTCTGGAAAAAGTGCACTTGAGTCAAAAATCACCGCCATGGTCATTTTTGACTAAGTCTGGAAAAAGTACACTTGAGTCAAAAATCACCGCCCTGGTCATTTTTTACTAAGTCTGGAAAAAGTGCACAAGCGCTAAAAATCACCGCTTGTGCACCAATTTGAAAAACTGGGAAAAGTGCAATGTAGACAAAAATCACCGCCCAAGACTTAAAATGGCTAAGTATGGAACTTGGTGTAAGGGTGCTAAAAATCAGCGCTCTTGCACCAAGTCATCATTTCACTTAGGTGCAGTGGCGCTAAAAAACCCTGCCCTTGCACTTTCAACACTTAGAAACTTTTGTATGGAGACTTGGTGTAAGGGCGCTAAAAATCAATACCCTTGCACCAAGCTAACATTTCACTTAGGTGTAGTGGCGCTAAAAAACCCTGCCCTTGCACTTTCAACACCTAGAATTTTTTTGAAAATGTTAGAGCGCTTTCTTCCAGAACATTTGCACTTTTCACAATTTTGTGAAGTATGAATAATGAGTGTTCGTGAAGATACTCGTTTCGAAGGTCTTCGCAAGATGAATGCAGAGGGATGCTCAAATGGAGTATTTGATACTTCGGAACACATTTCGAGGTGGATCAAAAATTGCTTCATTTTGCGTGCTTGAACATCACAAACCTATGAAACATACAAGTTTCGTAGGGGGTTATCCATGGAATGAGCGCTGCTAGTTTCCGTGATAACACACACCACCTTTTTATGTTCCCTTGGGTGGTATTAAAGTCTCCAAAGAAATTGTGATGAGATTGGTAATGCCTTATATTTACATGGTAAGGCTCCCCAAAAAATATTCAACCCCCTTTATTTAGATACTTTATCGAGCCCTTTTACCTTCAAACATCAATGTTGGACTTGGCCTTAAAGTCTTTTACATTCAAACACACATTTTATCCCTCAATGAAAATAATAATGGTATGGCCTTGGCTAGTACGAAATGGCATAATTTCCAATGCAAATTAAATACTTGGATTTTACAATTATTTTTCTTTTGCAATATTTTATCTAAACCCATTTCTAAAAAGATCACCTAATCACAATGAAAAGATCAATCTTTATTCAAATTGGAGAAATTCTAAATTTTTGTTTTCCTAAAAACCTCCAAAAAATATTAAAAAATTCAATCATTCATACTCTTGTGTAAAACCTGTGTGATTCCACCTGAAATTAGCTAGGGAATATACCTCACCATTGAAATTGATTTCCCATAGGGTTTTTCTCCAACAAGAAGCTCCTAATGCACAATATAGAGAAATAAAATAAGCATGAGAAAATGAGCTTTCAAATTCTCTTTTATATTTTCTCGGGCAAACCTTTTTAAATTTCCACTTAAAATATTTCATTAAAGCCCAATAATAAAGTGATTTTTTTTAGTTTTTACTTAATTCACTTTATTAACTTAATTAAAATAAAGCTATCTATAAAATGCACTTTATTGGATAACTTTAAATTAATTAATTTAATTTATTCCTTCATGTCTCGAATTTAGCCTATGGGAATAAAATCTGTGGAAGGGGACATTGCAACATGTGTCATACTTGATTGGTTAATTAGGTTCCACCTCTCCCTCATCATTCCTTGATTGAAGGAAATTAAGTGTCACATTTTCCTCATCAAGTGACACCACTACATCTACTTGTTAAGTCAACTCCTCTTGGACGCTAGTCACTAATGGATTACTCATCCAAGAGGCTATAATTTTACTTTCTTTTCAATGCTATAAAATTTATAAGGAAATTAGATTTCTAATTTATATTAATCCATATTTTTTATTTTAAATTTAGTTAATAAGGACATGTATCATCCATTATTGAAGTTGATTAGGTGCCACCTCTACCTCATCATTCCTTAATTGAAGGAAATAAGGTGCCATCTTTTCCTCATAAAGTGACATTAATACCTCTACTTGTTGAATTAGCTCTCTTCTTTTGTGAAATTAACTCAACTCCTCTTGGAAATGTGTCATTGTGTCTTACCCTTCAAAGAGGCTATAAATAAGTGTATTTTTATTTTAAAAATAGGAAAAATATAAGGCCCTATGAGAATATAATTTTTTTATTTAACTCTATTATCTATTTTATCTTCAATCAATAATAAAAATAGTCATCTTTAATTGAATTTAGTTTGATGCCATTCTTTGGTTTAAGGTAGTTATGTGCCAACTTTCCCTTGTTAAGTGATACCACTATTTGTACTTGTTGAGTTATCTCCTCTCTTTTGTGAAGTTAACTAATCTTTGATGAGTGTCACTATGACTCACCCATCTAAGAGGCTATGAACAAGTCCATTTTCTTTTGAAAATTAGAAGAATGAAAACACCAATTTCTATTCATCTAGGTTTTCAATATCAAATTTAGTATAACAATTTTTGTTTGTAATTAGTTTAATTTCTAAAGTTCTTAAAAATTATTTTTAGGTTCAATTCTAAAATATTATAGTTTAGTACTCACTTTAACCATTTCATTAAGTATCTCAGTTTGGTGCTTAGTTTGATAGATTCTAGTAGGCATGCTAATTGAAACCAACCTTATCCTTATTGTTTCAATTGATTTAGATCTTGATCTCTAAAAAAAACTTAGATCTTACTTTTTTCCCTACTTTTGTTGGAATTGCAGGTGGCATGAGTGTAATTCAATCAACTAGCAATAACTGTGAGAACAATTTTATACACTTTATTCAAATTCCTTTTTTTTAAATACCCTAAATTGGATTCTATCCAAAATTATACCATTTCCAATTAGCTTGTACATAAAATATTTTTAATTTATACCTAGGATGGCTTATTCAAAGGCAGCTATTTGGTAATTGTAATAACCAATTTCAAGCATCTAATAAAATTCATTCTAAGAAATCAAGAGAAGAATAAGAGCATTTTGAAGCATTTAAACCAAATTACTCTACATTAGTAATAACAATTTTTTTATTAAGCATCTTGCATTTTATGTGTAATCTATTTCTTTGAGTTGGCTATGATGCCATTGCACCCATATTTTTGGTGAATATAGTTTTAAAAAAACTTCTTTGTGTATAAGTTATTCATCAAAAAAATTATCTCATACAAATTATGGAAATAACAAGGGGGTTGACGTAGGTATAAGGAAGTATCACACTTTAATCCTAGCAAAGAAAGCTCCTAAATGCATTCTTTAAAATTACCTCAAGCATAATTTAGATATCATAATAGTTGCAAAAGATTTAGGATTATCCCATTGATAGCGATAAAATTATGTTGTACTAGATAGAATCACAAGAGAGCCAAAAAACATTGTAAGTGTGATCATGTCTAGAAGTAGTGTAGAATATATATACACATATGATTCAAAAGTGACACTATCGATGTGGTTAATAGTTAGAGAGAAATTTTGGAGTGTGTTTAAAATATGAATTAACCACATCAACTATTATCATTATCAAAGAGCCAAGAACTTCCTAACCTCTTATTTTATTGATCATTTACTTTTATTTCTTACTCAACTCAATTATATTTATCTAGCACTTTATTAGGAGTACTAATTTATATTTATTCCTTGATTTTATATTTTTTAGAGAAGTGAATTTTCTTCTCCACATTTTTGTAAACTCAACTTGTTGAACCACCCTAGCTTTCCCTTATAGTTGTGTCCCCTTTCTTGATGTTTCTCATGTAATAGATCTTTTTAAATATTTCATATTATATGTGGAATTTAATATATTTTTTTTAAAATATCTATTTAATCATTTTTCTCATATGATATCTTAACCAATTTCTAACCTTACACTTTTAAGATTCCTAGATTGAACCCAACAATGAAAATGGACCAAACCAATGTGCCCATCATTACAAATTTTAACACTATGGTCTATCTCATTGAAAAGGAATCACTTGATCATGATTATGATCTTAAAAAAATGGATAAGAGGAATAATGAGTCCTAAAATTTCCCTCATTTACTTGTTTTAAGTTTTACATTTCTCATGAAATTTCTGATAATTTCAAGACATTGTCCAAACTTTTAGATATTTTTCCTAAGCATTAAAGCATTAAGGATGGCATATATTATATTGCGAAATGATTGTGTGTATTTGTGAATGTGTATGAAATACAATAGTGTTTTATATTAATTATGGCTAGTAATTATGAACAAATTATTTTGAGGGAAACTAACCCCTTGTTGGTTTATAGATTTGTCACTTTAATTTTATACTCTTTTGCCCACAACAATGAAAAAATTACCAACAATTGAGTCACTGGTAATGTTATTTGCAAGTTCTCTCTTCTTGTTTTACAAGTCGCAACTACCTTCAATAGATATGCAATGAATGAAAAAATAGGGCGTTCTTTTAACCAGAAAGTAAAAAAGGAAAACTAGCATCTACCCATAACCATAAAATAAATGCGATGGCTTCAATTTAAAATGGATGCAAACAAATGACTCAAATTTCATTTATTCCACACCCACGAATGATATTCAAGAAAATAATGAACAACAGATTCACTTTCACAAATGAGTTAATATGAATTTAAAGCCTCAAAAATAACACATACACAACTTCATATAATAGAACAAACAATGAAGATTAATTACAAAGACTCAAAGTTCATTTGTAATCAAAAGAAAACATTAAAAAATGCATATATCAAAAATATCTTATTTATTTCTCCAATGCCAAAATACTAGTTCATAGTCTCAATATTTTTGTACAATAAAACTATGCCAAAAAGAAAACCATGCTACTCCCTTTTTCCCCAATAGCTAAAAAAAATGATCCCTGTACAATAGCCTTCGATGAGTTTTTAAAGGCCCTTCCTTTGGTCTCATAACCATTTCTTTAAAATCCATTGCAAATGAAAAATATTCTCCTTTTTGAGATTAATCACTTCTTGAAGAAGTTACAATGACCATTTCTTTCTTGTTGTAATAGTCTCTTGGACTGACTTTTGATTTTCACATCATTAAATGAGGAGGTTATGAAACTTGAAAAACCCACGAAAAGGTTAGGAAATTTGAGCAACCCGCGACAAGGTTAGAAAATTTGAGCAATCTATGACAAGGTTAGGAATTTGAGAAACCCGAGACAAGGTTAGAAAATTTGAGAAACCCGTGACAAGGTTAGGAAATTTGAACAACCTGCGACAAGGTTAAGAAATTTGAGAAACCTGCGACATGGTTAGGAAATTTGGAAATTCCGTGACATGGTTAGGAAATTTGGAAATTCTATGACATGTAAGTTTCCAATCTTTTAAAAATTTCATACGGAATTTAAATTGACTTTAATAAAGTCTCTCATTAGAATATTTAAATCTCCTAACTCTTGAAATAAAGGACAGTAAATAACTTTATGACTTTGTCCAAATTTCCACCTTAGAAAAATTTGTTCCTCATAACATTTGAATGCCGCTAGAAGCTAATCCGATGACGTGGAATAATTCCCAAAAATAATACATCAATTATTTTTCCCAACATGATGTTCTGGCTAAAAGATGAAAACCTTCATATCTTCCACAAATCAACTCTGTTTTGCTTGAAATTTGGACAATAAGAGGATTAAGTTCTTCTGAGAAGAGCCTAGGATTATTTTAAGTTCCAACACTCTGAAACTTAAATTTTAGCCTCATTTGCAACTTGGTAGGGAAAAATGTAAGGTTTAAAATCTCTCAAACGGTGAGGCATTTGGACATGAAAACTGGCCAAATTGATCAAAATGAGGTTATGAACAAACCCATCAAAGGATTTCATACCAGCTCTCACAGATTTTGAAAATTAATTATTTTCATGATTTGGCAGGCTCAAGGGCATATAAGGGAATGCATTGAATTTTTTTTTTTTCAATTCTCAGGCAACAACATGCTATGATCTTAGGGACAAGGATTGAGAAGGACAAATCAAGGGAACCAAAATATTAAGCATGGACTAGTTCCTTATCCATTGGGCAACATAGTCAAGAGAAATAGTAGGGGAACACAAGGAGCTAGAGCAAACCAAAAACAAGGCAAAACAGGAAAGGAAACTACACTACTTGCACACCAAAAACTCCTAATATGTACATGGAAGGAAGACCCTACCTTAAGTGACTCTAGGATGGTCACACAAATTCATTCATAGGCTGAGAGAAATAGATTCCATAGTGGAAAAGAAGAGTGTTCCCGTGAAGTATTTGTAAGCTCAGAAACCATCTGCTGATTATAAGCATAAATCTGTAATTCATATGATGAAAAAACTTCCTAAGTGATATGTTGAAGCCAAACAACCACTTTGCATCATAAACTTCAGGAATCTCTTCAACATGCTCGTGTATAACCGCCCATTTCTGCAATAGATAAATTAATGTCCCATGCCTGAAAATAATCTTGGCTACTCAAATCGTCAGAAGCCCAATCATCATTCATATGTGTCTCATGTAAAACCGGAAGTGAATCAATCTGAAAATATGCATTGCAAATAATATTTTAATGTGACTGAAAATCACTTCCAATTGGAATGATCTTTTCTTTCTTTGTAAGATTTGGCTCAATATTTTCATGGCTCACTAAATCATCTTCATCTATGAATTGCAAATCAGACATAATGACCTCTTCTCCGCATAAAAATTCATTCTCAAATGCATTGAGGCACTAATTTGGAGTATACTCAATATGAGGCTCATCACATTTGTCCATTTGATCACTTTCAACAAGGCTATTATGGCTACTTTTAACATCATCTTCTCGATTTTGTTTAAATTTTTTGGTATTCACATTTTTAAAATGAAAAGATTTAAATGAAAAATCATTCCCACCTCTTCTCGCAACCTTACTTTAGTATCATCTGGCTCAGAAAAATTGAACAATCCATATTCAGTTTGCATGCACTTTGGTGGAAGTATATTCAACACCTTATCTTTATGTTGTGCATCCTCAAGTTGCTCTTCTTCACTGGAAAAAGTGAAAGATTTCATTTCTACTATAGACAAGGAGGCTGAAACAACTTCATTTGCATTAATTTATCCATCATTTGTTGGGCTTATGGATTCATCATTATCTTGTTCATAATGCAAATAATATGCTTCAACTCTTCTATTCATATGAGTCTTGGTCCTTACACTGTTTACCTCATTGTTACCAAAATGTTTTGGATCAAAGATAGTGAGATTTAGACATTCAATAGTAGGAGGCTACATTTATTAGAAATCTATAGGCTAAGAAATTAGATTTTGTATGATAGGCTTCTTTATAGTTTCATTACTCAAACTGTTTATAGCTTGATTTGTTTTCCATAAACCGCTTAAAATCAAGTCATCTTCTATTTTTACAGCCTCTTGTTGAGAAACTTTTATATCATTTATCTTACTCCATTTAAGCAAAACTGAACATCAGGATGCAAAGAAGAAATAAAAATGCAAAGCTGAATTTGCTTACTTGGCTGAATAGAGGTAGGGATATTTCTGAGAAACCTATTGAACCTATCCACAAAGTCTTTGATTAATTCACCTTCTTTCTTCTGAGTATTGAAAAATTGGCCCAACAAAGTAGCTTGATCAACAGGGCCCTTATACCTTGCCAATAACTTATTCTTCAATGAATCCCAATCGGTAATACATTTATCTTCTAAATAACAAAACCAATTTGCTACAAGCCCGATGAGAGATTCAATAAATAACCTCACAAAAAAATCTTCTTCACTTACCCCAAAATGCCACATGCAACTGTGAATGGCAAAATATGTTGTTCCGCATCTTGATAATTTTCTCCACTAAAATTTGGGAAGTGCTTTCTTGATCCTTCAGGCAATGGTGAATATTGTGAAAAAGAAAGAGGTCCAAAGAGATTTCCCCATGGCTGGGAAGAAATTAATGCCATAATGTAATTTTGAAAAATAAATCAGACATGAGTCTTTACTAGAATAAAATTCTTCTGAGTACATTCCACCTTATATAGCCACTAGCCTCTGTCCTCGAGGAGACACATTAAAATTTTTGAGAAAAGAAGACACTAATACTTCAATTCTTTCCCCAACAGAGTCACCAAAAATCTGTTGGTTTACAAAATTTTCACTTTAATTTTATACTCTTTTTCCCACAACAATGGCAATCTAACCAGTAGTTGAGTCACTGGCAATGTTATTTGCAAGTGCCCTCTGCTTGTTTTACAAGGCACAACTACCTTCAATAGATATGCAATGAATGAAAACATAAGGTGTGTTTTTAACCAAAAAGCATAAAAGGAAAACTAACATCTACCCATAACTATAAAAGAGATTCGATGACTTCAATTTAAAATGGATGCAAACAAATGACTCAAATTTCATTTATCCCACACCCATGAATGATATTCAAGAAAATAATGAACAACAGATTCGCTTTCACAAATGAGTTATTCTGAATTCAAAGCCTTAGAAATACCACATACACAGCTTCATATAACAAAACAAACAATGAAGATTAAGTACAAAGACTCAAAGTTTATTTGTAATCAAAAGAAAACATTAACAAATGCACAGATCAAAAATATCTTCTTTATTTCTCCAGTGCCAAAATACGAGTTCACAATCTCAATATTTTTGTACAATAAAACTGTGCAAAAAAGAAAACCATGTTGCTCCCTTTTTCCCCAATAGCTAAAAAAAAGATCCTTGTACAATAGCCTTCAATGAGTTTTTAAAGGCCCTTCCTTTGGTCTCATAACCGTTTCTTTAAAATCCGTTGCAAATGAAAAATATTCTCCTTTTTGAGATTAACCGCTTCTTGAAGAAGTTACAATGACCATTTCTTTCTTGTTGTAACAGTCTCTTGGACTGAATCTTGACTTTCACATCATTAAATGAGGAGGTTATGAAACTTGAAAAACTCGCAACAAGGTTAGGAAATTTGAGCAACCTGCGACAAGGTTAGGAAATTTGAGCAACCCGTGACAAGGCTAGAAAATTTGAGAAACCCGCGACAAGGTTAGAAAATTTGAGCAACCTGCGACAAGGTTAGGAAATTTGAGCAACCCGTGACAAGGTTAGGAAATTTGAGAAACTCGCAACATGGTTAGGAAATTTGGAAATTCTGCGACATGGTTAGGAAATTTGGAAATTTCGCGAGATGTAAGTTTCCAGCCTTTTTAAATTTTCATACAGAATTTAAATTGACTTTAATAAAGTCTCTCATTAGAATATTTAAATCTCCTAACTCTTGAAATAAAGGACAGTAAATAACTTTATGACTTCATCCAATTTTCCACCTTAGAAAAAATTGTTCCTCATAACATTTGAATTCCTCTAGAAGCTGATCTGATGACATGGAATAATTCCCAAAAATAATGCATCAATTATTTTTCCCAACATTATGCTCTGGCTGAAAGTTGAAAACCGTCATATCTTCCAAAAATCAGCTATGTTTTGCTTGAAATTTGGACAACAAGAGGATTGAGTTCTTATGAGCAAAACCCAGGATTATTTTAAGTTCCAGCACTCTGAAACTTGAATTTTAGCCTCATTTGCAACTTGGCAAGGAAAAATGTAAGGTTTAAAATCTCTCAAACAGTGAGGCATTTGGGCATGAAAACTGGCCAAATTGATCAAAATGAGGTTATGAACAAACCCATCAAAGAATTTCATACCAGCTCTCACAGATTTTGAAAATTAATTATTTTCATGATTTGGCAGGCTCAAGGGCATATAAGGGAATGCATTGAAAAATTTCAAAAATTTCAAATTTAAATTCTCAGGCAACACCCTTGTGCATAAAGCGACCAATGTTGTCACCAAAAATAAAGATAATCGTGGAGATAAGAAGATATTCACATAGTAATGGTAGATCGTGATTCATAAATGAGTTATGCCCTATTCTACACATTTTTAATTATACCCACCTTTTTTTATGATGTAGGGTCTTAATGAAATTATGACACTCACATCTTTGCATGATTAATTTCTTATTTTACTTAGGGTAGAATTAGTTTTTGGATGAGTTAATATTTTTTTACAAGTAGTTTAGAGTCCAAAATAATCAGACTCTCAAGATCATATATATATAATATATATAATATATATAGTAGATCATGTGTGAATTCAAAGATCTAGTGATAGTAGATTTGGTTACCAACACTTTTGTCAATCAATACTCTGCTATCAACTTTATCTTTTAAAAGTGCAATAAAAATGGTTTCAGTCAATCATATGGAATTCTGCGTTAAGATTTAAATTGAGATATTGTGCGATTACAACTGCTCAAGCAAGGGCCACTTGAGGTAACTACAATACCCATCATAGTTTAAGTTATTATTAATATTAGAATAAATTATTAAACTATATTTCTTGATTTGAATTAATTTAGGTTGATACTTGTAGCAATCAATTGTTAATATTTTTTAATAATAAGTTGCATACAAGTAGTTATAGTATAGTTTAGTTTTTTAGTCACTATCTTTACAGGAGTATCTAACTGTAGTAATTGTTATATAGTTAAGCTTATTTCTAGATGAGTTTATTTTTAGTTCAGTTTGTTTCTAGATATGCTTGCTTTTGGTTAGATTCTATACACAACTTCTAGGACAACTTAGAATCCTTAACTACACATATAGTGCTAGCACCATCCAAGAAATTACAATTCCTTGGTTGATAATTTAAATGTAGCACATCTAAGTTAGTGAGTTGAATGCATGCCCCCTTTGCATCAATTTAGTGGACATAGATGGAGTTAGACAAGGAACATCACTAATACCACTCAAATTCTTAGATATATTTTTCTATTCTTGACAAAAATATTAATACTTTGAATCTAGTTGAGGCCCTTCATGCCATGCTCAAGAAAAATTTCTATAGAATGAAGGTTATTTGAAGTATTGGTTAGTGAAAAGGTAAGTTCATCAATATATTTTAATGATACATTAATCCTTCGCACTCAATATTTCTCTTATACCATTCATTCTCAGACCCTATCTCCTAAATTTTCTATTTGATACCCTATTTTCACTTCTCATCCATCCTAAATTACTATTATTACCATTAATCCTTTAATAATTCCTACTTCTCATATCCAACACAACCCCATTGTTCCCTCTTAAGCATCATATATTAATTATTCTACCTTCCTCTACTATTTGCAAACCCATATATACCCCTTCCATTATCACCCATGTACCCACTTCCATTTATAATTCCATCATTCATCTCTCCACCATTCACACCATTATAAAGAGAAATAATAAAATTAAAATAAAGGTATGAAATTTTCCTCTAATAACTATAAAGGGCATCACTAATGAGTAAAGCATTATTCACTCTCTTGTTATATCTTATTTTATAATTTCCCCATGGGTTTGGGGCCTTAATATTTGAAATGTACATTAGTAAAGGAATCAAACAACTCATTTACGGGTGATCCCACAATACTGGTTTACAATTTTTGGCCAAACTGGACACTGTACTAATTTTTTCTAACTAAATATTCACTTTTGGGCACCTATAGTGGCTAAACCGCGAGGAATTTGAAGATAATGCAAACTAGTCATTTGTGACATTTTTTCTTTAGATTCTAAATATATATATTTTTAAAAAAATGGAATCAGATTACAATTCTTTTTCCATCTCCTTTAAAAACTAATTTTTTTCAGTAAACACCATTTTTAAGGAGTGATGCTCACCATATACAACATAAATTCTTTTCCATGAAGGATAAATTTTATTTTTTTTAATTTAGATTTTTTAACTATGATATCTAGTGCTTCCAATTGGTTTCATAGTGTTTTATTGAATATTTTTTCCTTAATCAAGTTTCAAAGTCAAACCAATTACAATTCAGACATAGGCGGACCGTATACAATATAACATTTTTTGTATGTATCAAAATTCAATTTTTTGTTTGTTGGATCAAGGACTTCAATATCTAGTGCACTAATATTTTTTGATAATCTACTATTTTTCCACATGTGCAGAACAAAGAGCTTGATTTTCGGTGAAAAACCTATGTTTAATCAAACTAAAAAAATAAATACATAATAAAACCAAAACATATTAAAAGTATGTTCATTGGATAGCTCATTCCGAGGACTACCATCATCCAGTTGGGTCTGTGAAGTCTCCTCCTTTTTCATCCTCAACTCGAGCTTCAAAGGGAAAAATTTTGGAGTTTTTTGGTGCCAAAGGGGGAGAAGGGGGGAAAAGGGGGGTTCAAGCGAACCCCCCTTGGAGGTTCGCTCAAACCAAGGTTCGCTCAAACAGGGTTCGAGTGAACCCCCTTTCCACAACCCTTTCCTTCACTTTTTTTCTCGAGAAATGTGGGACCTAACATTTAATGGGTTCACTCCAAGGGGGGTTATAGAAAACCCCCTCTGGGTTTGCTTGAACTAGATGTTCATTCGAACCCCCAAAAACCAATTATTTTTGCATGGGGGCATTTTTTGCAACTTTTCCTTCCTCACTAGAACTGTAAACCAGTTTTGTGGGTTTACCCTTACACTCTTTCAATGTCACTTGTTTAGACTACATATATGATGATAGACCACATGCCAAACATTTTCCATGAATATTGAAGGATTATGCAATTGAGTGAATATTTATTTGACTCATGGTTTTATTGAATCCTATGTGTAGCTTGCTAATTACCTTGTGCAACACTTTAATGTTAATATTTTTCCTTAAGGAAATTATGTAAAATTTGATTGAGTATAGATAAGGACCAAATAAAAGAATCCATAAGGACCAAATAAAAGAATCCATGGCTATGTTGATTATTTTCAATCCTTGTTTATAAAAATACATTAGTAAATACCTAATGATCAACTTCAAAGATTATTTGTTAAAATATTACTTCCAGCCATTCAAGACAAGAAGTATCTTAATAACTATGCTTAATTTATGAATCTATGTAAAAAAAAATAGGCACATTGAGCACAACTTTTTAGAATAAAGTGCATTGAAATATGGTTCTTCATATCCTCACTTAAACTTATCCCATCCTTCTAAGTTTCAACTAAAAATTATTTCAAGGGTAGCAATATTCCATACAAACATGGTGTTGGGCCTTCTACAAATAATGTTACTACATCTTCTATATTTTTTAATGTCATCACTTTAAGCCTAAAATTTCATCGTCCCCTCCATGTGGTGTTTCAATACTTATTAGGGGTTAGCATGAAAACCTATCCCTATTCATACATCTATTTATGTTCCAAAAATTTATGATGCAATCAAATTATGATTTTCTTAGACTCAATGGTCATGATATTAAAAAATGCATAGATTTGAGGCAAAAAACTAAGATCTCATTGATAATAACATGATTCATGTGGAAGGAATTAATGATGAGGATAAAAATTCTCACTCTAATCAAAACTTATAATCCCTTCCCACATGCCCAATCTAATTGAAGATACCTAAAATTGGCCACATCTTAACAAGATATTCAATAATACCTAAAATTGGCCACATCTTAACAACATATCCAATATCACCACTTTTGACACACTTAACATCCTACTCATAACCACATTCACATCATCTCAACACTAATTAATTAAATAAATTATATTTATTTTATTAATCAGGGCTTATCCTCTAGCATTCCCTCCATCATCAACTTAATTAAATAAACTATGTTTATTTAATGAAACTAACATCCTATATCCATTTTCTCTAATTGATTCAATAATCTAATTATTTGATTAATTATCCTAAAGCCCCAAATTATAGTCTAATCCCCCACTAATAGGAGAATCATGTCAAATGCATAGTTTAAAATTAAAATTAAAATAAATTATCAATCCAAAACAAACTCAACATTCAATCTTATTAATCAAACCAACTAATCCAATTCTTATCACCCATCTCCAACTACATTTAATCCAAATTCAAACTATGCTTTGATATCCACCATCCATCCAAGTCAAACCTAGCCCTCCATCCACCAACCACTAACATTTAATCTCTCCTCCCTCCTAAAATTCAAATTCAAATTTCTTTTCAAGCGGTCCTAGCTCTCCATCCTAAACCAATCTCAACCATTCATTTACCCTCATCAAATCTATATTAAATCATCCCCAATATGTTTTCAAATAAAAAATTGGATGCAACAAGTTTATGCCATAATTCTTGAGCAAATACCTCCATTCTCTCCATCAACAAATTACGAGCACATCCATGGTATCAAGAGGGTGTTGATATGAGAGTTTTGTTGTTCTCTTATAGTTTAGTTTTCATTCTCTTCCACTCTAATGAAAGTGCAACTAGATGTAGATTATGAACTTGTTTTTACATTATTCTATCATTTTGTCATCGTTTTATTCTACATTTTGTATACACATTTTTTACATACTCGATATAATTAAATATATGTCATGAAAAAAGCTCACTTTTCTATAAATGGCACATGAATATGTCCCTTTAGGTTATGAATATTTTCTGTGAGCCAGGTACCAATGCCTTTCTTACTTCCTATTTGTTTGTTTGAATGAATTTCTGATCCAAATCAATTTGCTGCAACTGATCCATGATATTGATTTTTTTATATTTGAAATTTATGTTGTCAAACTGCTCATAACCTTGTGTTGTCTACAAGACAATTTTATTTGAGGCATTTAAAATAATGATCGTGACATGAATCCATGTATTTGGATAGAACCCAATATGCCAGTCTGTATGAAATTTAATGGACTAATTTCCCCAAACTCTATTAACTCCAAAAAACATCCCTGCTTAGATATTCAAAGATGAAAAATTGTTTAAAACTTCAATTTGTTACTTTTACAGTCATCTATTATGTGATCTGGAATGGACTCCAACGTTAGATTTTATGTAGCATTTAGAAAACATTCTCATTAAGAAATGATCTATAAATATGATTTGACTACATTGCAATTTTGTTAGTTTCAAATACAACAAAGATAGTTGTCTATGAGAATGAAAAAATTATGGCAGAACGAATAAACTACATGAAATAATGTATACAATGTAAAAATACTAATGTATAGACACACCTGAATGCTAAGCTTAAATCCTTTAGCATAGCTTTCATTTACGTCTTTTGGATCTCGTCTAGGTTAAAACTCTCCAGCTTAGGATGCTGGTCACAACCTTGTATTTAGTACCCTTAAAAGCTAGAACTACAAAACTAGGTTTTGCTTTGTATCTACTTACTGAAGCAACAAAATTCTAGTGTTTACACATGCCGATCTTCAAGGTTGATGAATTAGTCTCTCTCTGACTACAATGAATGTCTTCATGCTTAAGTATTACTCTAATTATAACGAGCCCCCACTGATTTATCTACAAAGAATAGTATTATGGCTAGATTTGATTTGCACCAATTCCAAGCAGGCATACGAACCCCGCTTCATGATGGAAAAACAAGAGAAGCTCCACATGAACATCATTACCAAGGTGCTATTTTCTCTTCACAATGCTAAATCTAAACAAGTGATATTTGATAAGAGGGCCGGCAATCTAATCGATGGTCACAAAAGAAAAATCATTCAACTACCAAAATAAATAGTCCAATGAAGTCCATTCTTGTTGCTCTACTAGATTTTCCAAAGAAATTATTTGTGATTGTATTTGAAGTTGAAAGATCGCTTCCATCTCATTTAATATCATTTCCAAGCTTCTAGATTGACTTTTCATCTTAGAAATGAGTGCCATTTGAAAAATAGTAATCTTTAATGTCAAAGATTTAAATGTTCAAGATAACAAACACAGATTTGTTGCTCTGTTTCCCAACCAACTAGGAATACAAAAACTCAAAATGTGGAGGCACAAGGAGATATCCAGCTTTCTTTTTCTATTCAATAAGCTAGAAATGACAATACAAAAGGGAAAAACATAAAACTCATACAATAAAGTAAAACTACAAATTAAAAATTTGTTGGGAGCTTTAAGGAGCTTCACAACTAGACTAACAACTTTCAGGAGCTTCTAGGAGCTCACTGTGAGGAGCTATGCAAATCTCTTTCAGGAGCAATCACTGCTCAGATACAAAATAAAATACAGCTACTATTGTTCAGGAGCTTCTGGGAGCTCACACAAAATATTCTTCTTCATAGACTGTTGTTGCAACAAACTTCTAACTAACATAACAATCTTCCTTCAATTCTTTTTGTCTCTTCAACATCTCTCTCAAAATTCAAAATTAGCTACCACCGTAAATTGCAAATTCAAAATGGGCTACCACATTTAATTCAGGAGCTGTCAGGAGCTACATGGATGATCCCAAAAAATAAATGGCTCCTGTCAGGTAGGTGAAGACAGTAGGGGGTCTTACATGAGAGAAGGAGGCTTCAAGAGCAATAAATTCCAACACTTCCCCCTTGGTTCTAAGCTAACAAAAACAAGATCAATCCTGATCCAAATCAACAATGCCCAATTTGCTCCTTAGGCACTCAAAACTGTCCCTGCTCAAAGGCTTGGTGAATATGTTTGCTAGTTGTTGCTCAGACCTACAAAATTCCATTTTAATTTCACCATTTTCAACCATTTCTCTAATAAAATGACACCTAATTTTAATGTGTTTGCTTCTCCCTTGAAACACATGGTTTTTCATCAAGGCTATTGATGAAACATTGTCACAAAAAAATGGTGTTTCATCCTCTTGTTCTTCTCTCAAATATGTCAAGATTCTTTTCAGCCAAATAGCTTGACATGTTGTTGCATTTTCTGCTATATACTCAACCTCAACTATTGATAGGAAAAATATGGGTTGTTTCTTGGAAGCCTATGAGATAGCTCCTGAACCCAAATGAAACACATAGCCCGATGTGCTCTTCTTATCATCCAAACTTCCTACCCAATCACTGTCTGTGTAACCAACCAACCCAAACTCATTTGATGTTGTGTACAAAATTACATATCCTTTGGTTCCATTCACATACCTCATAATTATTTTACCTGCTTGCCAATGGGTGTCTCTCGGAGTCTCCATAAATCTGGGAATAAGACTCACTCCATGCATTATATCAGGCCTATTTGCAATCAAATACATCAAACTTCCAACCAAAATTTTAAACACGGTCGGATCCACATTGTTTTTGCAATCTTCCTTGCTCAAATTTAGACCTACGACTATTGGTGTTGGGGAAAACTTGCTTTCAAACATTCTAAACCTCTTCAAGATTTCATTTGCATATTTTTCTTGAGAGATAAATATACCATCATGCTTTTGTTTTATTTATATGCCTAGATAATACCTCAAGAGACTTAAATCTATCATTTCTGTGAGAATTGAAGATATTAGCTCGACACCCAAGAACACCTACAAAAACAATGATAAATCTTCCACTAGAGGATATGCAAGAATGAGCTTGCTTGATATTAAGACCTCTCAAATGATGAGGTATGAAGTATGATACAAATGAGTAAAAAAACCTTCCTTATATAGGAAAGAGTGAGATGTAGGAAGCTATATGATGTTTCCATGTGTCATGATCTAACAACATGTGACAACATGAAACCCTAACAACCTACCTAGGGAATGATGATAAGATAGAGATAAGTTCTAGAAAAGACAACTCATCTTCTAGAAGAAATCTTATCTCCTACAAACATGAAAAGGGTAATGACCCTATTATCAAATGATTTATATAATAATGCAATCTAGGACTTAATTAATTAAATAAAAGACCTAATTTAACTTATGCTAATGTAATAAATAATTAATTACACTAACACCCCCCATAAGTGCAACTTAGGGAGGAAATAAAAAATGAAATGACTATGCAGAGATGATGAGTCCCGACAACATGATTTCCATTTTAGGTACCCATTTATAAATGATATGAAAATGCAACTAATCTTTGAACAGAGAAAAGGGGAAAACCTAGTGGGAAGAAAAACCCCTCTCCAAAAAGGAGATGAAATGCAGATAAGTGAGGAAGGATGGAGGACTCCATAATACCCCCCAAGTACACCATCTATCACATGGATACAATACAATCAGTAGCCCCCCATAGGAGGAAAATAGAGAGACTATATAGCCCTCCCATAATATGAGATCACTTGGAAAAATGGTATGTTCCTGTAGACAAGATCCAATGTTAACAAACAACTTGTCTCCCTTTTGGAAGAAACAAAACCAAGTGCAAGTGTAGGAATGCTTCCCATTCCGGATATGAAATGAAGGAAGGTAGGATGAATATGGATGTTGATTATGTCTCTAAAATATTCTCATGTGTCTCCTTGCCTGATGAAGATGAAGATGCCACAATCAAATCAAGTGCATGCCCAATCAATGAAGAAGGTGACAAATCAGGACGATGTGGAAACTGATGTTGAACAATATCCAAAGACCATGATGGTTTGACAATAGGTGTGCAATGGTTTTCATCAAATAGGAGAGATATCCCCTCAAATATGTCTTCTAAATCTGAAATTTGAGACTCCACAAACAAGGATGCAATGTTTGATAGATAGGAATCCCAATCAGGAAGACAATGAGATACTGATTGTAATGAATCACTGGACGTGCTCAATGACTCATCACCATGAGAATGTTCCTATTGAATACCTAGAATGATAGGAGTCTCAATAAATGACTCTACACAATGAATCATTGAAGATGAAGGTACATCAATTGTCTCTGATGGAGAAGCATGAGCATCTGAAGGATCCTCTTCATCCTCATCTGAAGATTCAAAGTATTCTAAATATTCAAACTCTCGTATAGTATCTGAATCATAGGGTATCCTATCTGAAAGATGAAGAGGAACAAGACAATATGAAACAAGATCATTTGGGAATGGATGAGTATCATGATCTCCATGTATCTCCCAAATTTCAGTCCAAAGAGTGTGAGGGCAATCACAAAGATCAACACTTTTGAAAGCGGAAACATCTATATGCATTGCAATGACTCCTAAGACATGATCCCTTTTGCAATTCCAAGAAAATTTATTACTGTCATTACCAGGAGGGGGAACAAGATTATATAAATGTGGCAATAAATGAAGCCATCAGAGATGGGTGATGATACCATTTCTCCATTGTTTATAGTTTCCCCATTTCAACATAATCAAAGTAGGATGAAATGAAAACCCCATTATTAACCATGATATATCTCCAAGATTACAAAGACAATATCCTTCAAAATGAAATAGAAACTCCCAAATATGATATATACTGCAAGTGAAGTCTTCCCAAACTGATGAAACCTCTCCAAGACTCAAGATGTCCAAGTAATTAGTCAAAATTTTAAATGTGCAAAATACTGAATAAATAATACCTGCTGCTGAATCTGGAAAATGTGCATGGACACAATGATAGAGCTCCTAAATACCTTCCAAATGCAACTTGAATCACCAAAATTGAAGAAACTGGCTGAAAGATATGAGCTTGGAGGTTGAAATGGGAGATCTGACTTCAAATGGATGTGATTTGTACCTACAGAAAAAATCTAGCAAAATGGGTTGCACCATTGCGAAGTACGTCAAATCATCTTTCCGACGATATCTCGTTTGTAAATTTTTGACTCCGTGGTGGAAAGTTATGGCAAAATAAAAAGATGTTTTAAGCACTTTGGGGTACTGTGATGGTTAAATAGGGTCAAAAATTAAGCACATAGGCGGATAGCTCTAGGTTCTCCATGTGACCTTGGGCGCTGAAAAAGCAAAAAGCCGACGGGCGATGGGCGGGCTGGGTGGAGGTTGCGTCGCTCTTGGTGCCGCTTACTAAGATAAGCCCCGGTGCCTGCAAGTGATCAAGGGCTAACCCTTGGGGGCTCGCGTTGGAACCGACGGGTATGGAGGTCAGCTAGTAAACAAAAATGCCAATGGGAAAGCATGACCGACAAGAAATTTCAACAGAGGCCGACGAGGTAAAAACGTTGACGGTGGAAGCAAGCAATATGCCGATAGAAGGATGACCGGTGATTGAAGTGGTGGTCAGTGGAGAAATCTATAGTGGCTGGGAAAGAGAATCTGATGGTGCGGGCCAACAAGGTTGTCAGATGTGATAGTCGGAGGTACGATTGTACCCTAAAATCACAGTCCGTGGAAAAATTGAAATATAAACCCCAAATTTAATATGAGTCCGCTCATATAAATTTAATAGCTCAAATTTAATAAAATATTGCCTGATGAAATAATAAAAAGCCCAACAAAATAAAATTGCAGACCATATAAAATTAAAATAATTTTTTATTCTGCACAATCATACCCGTCCCTCGGTGGGCCATACGACCTGCCCAAGCAATTTTTTTTTTCCTCTCGAATAGCTGACACCAAATATGGGCGTGTTATATGTCAATTTTCATCTCTTAAGCTCTTTAGATCTGATGGCGAGGTCGATTCGAGGTGAAAATGCTCCTGAAGGTCTGCAATCTCCAAATCTTACAAAACTTCAAACCCTCATAACTTTGGCATAAAATGTCGGATTTTGGTGAAACAAAACTCGATTCTGACTTTTTTGATAGCCCTGGACTCAGATATGAGCTCAGATTTCCTCCAACATGCACAAAAAGTGACCTTCCAAGAAAACCCTAATATGGAGCCAACCTCAAAGAAGATCTTACAGCCATAGCTCAATCCTTAGATTTGGGAAGGGTCTTGCAGGAAGGGCTCTGATACCATGTGAGAGCTGAAGATATTAGATTGACACCTAAGAACACCTGCAAAAACAATGATAAACCTTTGACTAGAGGATATGCAAGAATGAGTTTGCGTGATATTAAGACCTCTCAAATGATGAGGTATGAAGTATAATACAAATGAGTAAAAGCACCTTCCTTATATAGGAAGGGGTGAGATGTAGTAAGCTATATGATGTTGCCATGTGTCATGATCTAACAACATGTGACAACATGAAACCCTAACAACCTACCTAGGCAATGATGATAAGATAGAGATAAGTTCTCAAAAAGACAACTCATCTTCTAGAAGGAATCTTATCTCCTACAAACATGGAAAAGGTAATGACCCCATTATTAAATGATTTATCTAATAATGCAACCTAGGAATTAATTAATTAAATAAAAGACCTAAGTTAACTTATGCTAGTGTAATAAATAATTAATAACACTAACAATCTCAAACTCTCTTTTCATGGCCTCTTTAAAATCAACAATGAGGAAATCATCATCCCCAGTAAAAACTAGATCATCAACATACAAGACAACAGTCAAAATATTACCATTTGCTGCATTGATGTAAAGAGTGGGCTCACCATCACTTTTTCTAAAGCCATTGCTCATCAAATATGAGTCAATCCTATTGTACCATGCCCGTGGAGATTGCCTCAGCCAACATACCTTGCTTTCTTGACCCGAAACTTCATAATCAAGTGGCTTCTCCACATAAACTTCCTCTTTCAACACTCCATTTAGAAAGGCGGACTTCACATCCATTTGAAACACCTTCATTTGTACTGGGCTACAATTTCTATGACTGCCCGCATGGTCTCCATTCTTGCAACAGGGGCATACATCTCATCATAGATTTTCCCAAACTACTGTTTGTACCCCTTAACCACTAATCTTTCCTTATGCCACTCTATCCTTCTTTCGACATTGCAGTTGGTCTTGTAGACCCATTTCACCCCAATAACTTGCTTTTTGGGAGGAAAATCAGTTAGCTCCCATGTGTTGTTCCTCTCTATTACATCTATCTCCTCATCCATGGCCTCACACCATTTCTCCTCTTTCACAACATCCTCAAAATAAATCGGATCACTATGAGAAAATAGTGAAAAATTCATATTCTCATCAAACTCTTCATCATACCTTTCATTTTGGTAGATCTCCCTTAGAATCTTGGTCTTCTTTGGCATTAGGGAGGCGAGAGTGGGGTCTAAACTTTCAATACTATTGCTGCTATGCTAAACAAGTAGGTTTAAGAGTTGTCGGGAGCTTTCAGAAGCAAATCTTTTGGCTATCTTTGGATGCTTTCCTTTCTGTCTGCTCACTTTAGGAGCTTTCAAGAGCTATTAGGAGCTCTCAGGAGCCAATCCTTTGGCTTCCTATGACTGTCTTCCTGAATTTCTTCTAGCTTCAAGAGCTATCAGGAGTTGACTGGAACTTTCTCCAATTGAGTTCTGTGACAGTCTATTTAACTGCCTGTTGGTTTCAAGAGCTCTCAGGAGCTGTCAAGAGCTGATTATTTCTGCTACTAAAGGATCTTACTGATCTTCATGTTCATCTTCTTCATCACCCTGAATTTTCAGGAGCTATTGAGAGTTGTCAGGATCTGTCAGGCCATCCCATGACTCATCCTCTAAGAACTCCACGTCTCTACTAATGACGATTTTCTTGGTGACCGGGTTATACAACTTGTAGGCTTTGGAATCTTCACTATAGCTCATGAAGATGCACTTCTCACCCTTGTCATCACACTTCTTCCTCTTTTCTTTTGCCACAAGTTCATATGCCACACACTCAAGCACTCTCAAGTGCTCAACCATCCACTTGTGTTTTGTCCATGCTTCTTGTGGGATTTTATCACGGACCGCCTTTGTTGGACTTCTATTTATCAGATAAATAGTTGTTGCTACACCCTCTCCCCAATATACATCTGGGAGTCCCTTTTCTTTTAGCATGATCCTTTCCATCTCCACGATGGTCCTATTCTTTCTTTCAGTCACTCCATTTTTCTGTAGAGTATAACTGGCTGTTAGCTCCTTCTTGATGCCATTTTGCTAAAAAAATACAAAAATTGATTAGAGGTATACTCTCCTCCTTGATCTAACCTTAGGACCTTGAGCACGTGTCCACTCTCCTTTTTAGCCTAGGCCTTAAACAAAAAAAACTTCTCAAATGCTTCAGACTTATGCTACAAAAAATAGACCCATGTCTTACGGCTGAAATTATTGATGGTCATAAAATATTGGCTTTTACCAATAGATGTGGTTTGCATAGGGCCTACCAAATCCATGTGTACCAGCTCCAATGGTGCTCTTTCCCTTGTAGAGTCTCTCGATTGAAAGGGCTGACTATGTTTCTTTCCCAAAATGCAAGCCTCACACTTAACATTAGGCTCTACTATTCCTAGCAAACCAGCAACCATATTATTCTTGGAAAAAAGACTCAAACCAGCAAAGCCTAAGTGTATATACCTGAGATTCCATAGCTTAGAGGGGTCTTGAATGGTGCTTCTGAGGGCTACTTGTTGCACTGCTATGCATTTTCCATTCATGAGAGGTGCAACTACAGACTGAGATGAGAAACACGTCTCAATCTTCAAAGGAAACATCTGGTTCTTTGTCATTTGAACTACTGCAAACAATTTTGTCCTCTCATTCTTGTCATAAATGACACATTGAACCTTCTCCATTAGCACTTTATATCTATTTTGGATCATATATCCAGCACTCATGAGGTTATGCTTTAAGCCAAGAGAAAAAAAATACATTTTGAACCTCCTTCTTTTCACCTTGCTTGGTGCGGATCATGATAGATCCTTTGCATTTGACTGGAACTAATCCATTGTTCCCCATTCTTATCTTAGACTTTAAATTATTATTAATGAAAGAAAACAAACTTTCATTACCACTCATGTGGTTGTTGCAACTGTTGTCTAAATACCAGACTTTGGGGCTTCCTTCTTCACCAATGTTGCACATGATGAAGGTTGTGGACTGATTGCCTTCACGCACATTTGCATTTTGTTTTTGCTGATTATTGTGCTTTTTCTAGCACTCACTTGCATAGTGACAAAATTTATGATAGTATTAGCATTCAACATTTCTCTTGTCATTCCTCTAATTCTAACTGATGTTCTTCATACCTCTTCGAGAGCTGGTCTGAGAGCTGCTTGCTCCCTCTTGGCTGCTTGCTTGTCCTGAGATTTCTCCTCCAACATTTTCTTGTTTGGATTTGCCTCTACCGCATTGGGAATTGTTTCTACCTCTCCCCTTTCCTCTTGCATTTGATTGAGCTTTAAAATTTTTCTCTTGGGAAGAATTTTTAGACTTATTTAGCCGCTGCTCATGGGTTTGAAGAGAACCCATCAACTCATCAACCGCTAAAGTAGAGAGGTCCTTTGCCTCTTCAATAGCAATGATGATTGCATCATAATTGGAGGGAGAACTTATGAGAATCTTCTCCATGATCCTCTGCCCATGATCTTCACCATTCATCCTCAACTGGTTTAGCAAAGCATAGACTCATGTGTGGAAGTTTGAAATGGACTCGTTGTCCCTCATCAAGAGAGTCTCGAAATCTCTTCGAAGCATCTGGAGCTTCACCAATCTGACCTTTTTAGTCCCTTTGTAGCTTTTTTGGAGGATTTCCCAAGCTTCCTTTACATACTCAGCTGTTGTTATTTTAGAAAAAATGGCCTCTGTCATGGCTGATTCTATAAAACTCAATGCCTTAGCATCCTTCTTTCTTTGCTCCTTCAACTGGGTCTTCTGGTTGTTTTTGAGAGCTGCAAACTGAGCTAGGTCAGTAACATCCACAAATCCACTTATCAAAAAATCCCACAAATCATTGGCGACCATAATGGTCTTCATCTTCTTTGCCCAAAAATCATAGTTTTGTCCATTAAAGGATGGTGGTTGCTGCCAACTCTTCCCTTCATCTCCAACCATGTCTCCTATAGAATAAACTTAATACCCAGAAAAAAATAAATGCCCTAACTCATGAAGAAATGAGGTCTATAGATCTTATACCATGTCAAAGAATTAAATGCTCAGATAAAAAACACAGAGCTATTTCTCTTTTTCCCAATCAAATGGGAATACAAAAACTCAAAATGCGGAAGCACAAGGAGACATGCAACTTTCTTTTTCTATTCAATAAGTTGGAAATGACAATACAGAAGGGAAAAACATAAAACTCAAAAAATAAACAAAAACTACATAATACAACTTTGATGGGAGATTTTATGAGCTGCTCAATCAAACTAACAACTTTCAGGAGCTTCTAGGAGCTCACTATCAGGAGCTACACAGAGCTCTTTCAGGAGAAATCACTGCTCAGATAGAAAACAAAATACAACTGTTTTTGTTCAAGAGCTTCTGGGAGCTCACACAAAATATTCTTCTTCATAGACTGCTGCTGCAACAAACTTCTAACTAACAAAACAATATGACTTCAATTATTTTTGTCTCTTCAACATTCCCTCTCAAAATTCAAAATTACCTACCACCGTAAATTGCAAATTGAAAATGAGCTACCACATTTAATTCTGGAGTTGTCAAGAGCTGCAAGGATGATCCCAAAAAAGAAATGGCTCCTGATGGGTAGGTGAAGATAGCAGGGGGTCTGACATGAGAGCAGGAGGCTTTAGGAGCAATAAATTCTAACATTTAATTGATATTTGTATATACCATTCTACATAAATTGTAGACAAATAATATAAAGTGCTTTTGTTGTTAATAATATTGTTGCTTAAACATCTGAAATAGCTATCACACTTTCATGATTGTGAGTGTGCCATAATAGAGCTGGAGCATTAACACTATATTGGATAATGAAAATTTTATTATTGATTAGTCACTATACTCCTAGCATCCATGTGAATATATTATAATGCCAAAAAAAAGTGTATTGTGTATATCTAATTATTGTTTTATTTTATTTAGATTAATCTCATTAGGATTTTTGTGAATAATCTATTTTGGGTGTAGAAGATATTGTATGTCGAAGACAAATCATAAATCTATCAATTTATGATGATTGTAGATCGGTTTGTAGAAAACAAAATATCTAAAATATCTTTCATACATCTTTATTTTCTTAAAGAATAAATCTTTTTTGTGTGCCCTATTTGCTTTCATTTTTGTTTTGTGTGTTTTTGAAATAGGTTGAATATGCTCTCCTCTCACTCCACAAGATGATTTTGAGAATAAAAATAACCTTTTTTGTACTTGCATATGTTCTCTCCTCACACATTAGGGCAATCTTGGAGATCAAAAACATGTGTCACCTTTTATATTTTTAACTTTAATAGGCATGTCTTAGATTTAATCACCAAGTGGTGACTAAAACCCTCATTTCCTGATATGGTATATAATTTGGGAGGAGAATTGAAAGACTCTTCCCCTTTAGGGTGTATTTGAAATTTTAGGATAAGTTTGCAAGTGGAGGAGAGTTAGTTACACTCTCATACTAAGCCATTAAAAATACATCTTTATTTCACAAATTTGGGCCTCACACAACCTTGGGTATATTGAGGACCCCATAGAAAACCTCAAGTGCAGGCCTAGTATAGTGAACCCATAAATTGTTTGTTCTTTGTAGTGCACATATAGGTGGTTAACCCAAAGAAATTAATCATATTGTATTTCTAGAAATAAAATAGTAGGCTACATGCTTGTCTCTCATGCCCTTGTTCAACCTCGAGGATAAAAAATGGTTAATGCATTGCTATTAATAGGAAAATACTATTTATGCTTATGTTAGAGTATATTTGTGGGCCTACATAATCAAATAATTTCACTTGAATAGTTAGGACGTTTGTGTGTAGATTCATTATCATCTTATTTGTGTTAAGGCTATGAAACAACTTGGGTCAAACCATTGCAAAATATAATCCAATCAAATAACAAGAAATCATGACCCCCTTTGTCAACCAATCCAATAATCATTTCACACATGATGTTGATGATAGCCTTGTCGATCAAGATGAATATCATGATGATGATAGTGTTGTGGGTTAAGATGAATCTACCAATGAACCCTTTGACAAAATTATCTCAATCAAGCTTACTATAAGCCTTAATCACCTAATCATGAACCATCAAGAGACTTTTTCCTAAGAGAATCTTAGCACCAATGACCCCACACTTCTAAATAAAAACCTATTGATCATCTCTATGGAAAATAAAACACCTCATTAGATTAAAATATATTGAAAAAAAGACAAGGATGCCATGATTAGGTACCTTATAAAAATTGGATCAAGGCTGCCTTGAACTATACAACCTTGAACAAATAAGTAGTGGAAACCCTCCAAATAAAAGGTTGTACATAAATTATCCTCGCCCATCAAGTCCTCCATCTATCTATAGTAACTTGATTCATATACCCATCCATTAATCTCTATCCTCCATCATCCAAAAATTCCTCTACCTAACCACATAAATCATATTTTATCTAAACCCGTAATCAATCATCTATTAGACCTTCCATCCATCTTGGATACCGATCCTAATCCTAAACCATTCAATCCACAATCTACCCATATTAATCCTAATCCATTCAACCACACTAATTTTAATCTATTTATCTATATAAAATTGAAACCATCATATCCTCCATCTATCCATACTAATCCTAAATATAATCCATCACCTCTATTATCATCCTTTTATCCATGGTAATCCTAATTCTAATCCATCAAACCCTATCTAGATCCTAAATAATCAACTTCTTCATCCATACATGTTAATCCTAATCCCAGTCCATCTAAACATATGATCTCTCACACCTCCAACCATCCATCAATACTTCTAGGTCACTATCTATTAGACTATTTGCATACCCATACCAATCCTAATCCTAATTGATCAAGTCCCATAGGCCCTAATCCATTGAAAACCATTCTAGAACAAGAGGCCCCTTCGTGCCAAAACCAAAGCCAAAATCAAGATGTGCTTGACCGCCCCCATAATGAGGTACAAATATTCACCTCATTATTAAGAAAAAAGTACTCCATTCTTGACTATTTATAACCCTCCATAACCTTTATCATGCTTAAATTAATAGGATTATATAATAAACTAATTTCAATCTTAAGGGTATGTGCAGGATCATCATGGAAAAAACAGGCCCTTAAGTGGCGATGAAAATTCAGAAAAATTAGAGTTAGACAACTTGACGTAAAAATTTGAATAATTTATCTATATTATTTCAAAAATATGT
This sequence comes from Sequoiadendron giganteum, assembly GCA_007115665.2. Lineage (NCBI taxonomy): Eukaryota > Viridiplantae > Streptophyta > Pinopsida > Cupressales > Cupressaceae > Sequoiadendron > Sequoiadendron giganteum. The sequence continues at coordinate 397,714,267 of CM021101.1, read as the reverse complement.
AAGAATAGAATCTGCAGCAAATTGAATGTAGTTTCTAAACTACTAAGTTTATTTTTAAAAAAGAAATCTATTTGGTGAAAATTTGAAATTTCAATGTAGTAGTACTTAAATTTCAGGTAAAAAATAATAAGTAGGTGTCTATTTGACCACTCTAACCACAATAAAATGATAATATTTTTTTATAATATTTTAGATATAAGTAGAGGACT